>VZQC01011788.1:0-89159 GCA_009823505.1 Rhizomys pruinosus | reverse complement strand
TCCTACAGGCAGTGTGATGGAAATCTTCACATTCAACTCCAGCCAAAACTGCACAGTCAAAACAAGGCAGTCCTCTAGCAAGCTTCCTGCTGTCAGCACTTGCTCTTGATCATGCCTCGGGGTGGCATCCAAGGCTGACAGCGCACTGCAAAGAGTCTTAGACTGACTTGATGCTTGTTCTAATCCAACAAAGGCTGGCCAAACCCACCTTCATAGTTGCAGCTCCAAAATAAGAATCTTCTTGAACAAACAGGGACAAACTGTGCTTGTGGCTCCTAGGTGCTGGGATTCCAGATGTGTGCTTCTACATCTGGGTTAAGATCCTGGGATCTTCTTAACACTAAGCCGTTTCTGTTATCAGTTAATTCCAAATCCCAGGGACCATCTCCTTAGGGTTCCCACCCAAAGAACTATTTTCAAGAAGCCCCATCATTAGAGACACCTGCTTGAGTGGCCAAAACTACCTCATTTAGCCTAGGAAGACTGAGGGAACCAGATAACTGTGACATCTCGAAGAAGGAGAGACTAAACAGGCAGGATCTTGTCTCAGTTCTCAAAGCCTGAGTTTGCAGTTCTTTGTTTCCCACACTTTTAAGATGTTTATGATGGTGAATCTTAGTTGTCAATACATGGGAAGAGGGGACCTCAGTTGGCCCTCCATCCAATTGGCCCATGGGTAAATCTGTGAGAGCATTTTCTTGATTACTAATTGCCCAGTCTACTGTGGACAAGCAGAATAAGAGTGGCAACATCACTAGCCAGGGAAAGCAAGCTGCTAAGCAGCCTCATCTGTGGTGTCTTCATGATCCTGCCTTGAGTTCCTGCCCTGACTTCTTTCAGCGATGAACTTTAACCTGTAACCCAAATAAACCCTTTCCTCCTCACATTGCAACAGGAAAGAGAACTAGAAGAGCAGTTGGTGTCAGGAGCTGGGCATTGCTGTCAAGGTCCGAACTTATTTCCTAGGAGGATCGTAGACATGTTTGGAACTTTGAGATAAAAAGCCATTGAGTGCTCAGAGCTTAATAGGCTGTTCTATGGAAGCTTGGGAGATGAGAACGTTGAGAAGCCTGACTTGTGAAGTTTCAAATAGAAGTTTGGAAGTTCCTCAAAGACTCTATAAGAGGCATTCCTGTGGCATTTTGAATAAAAAAAAAAAATCTGTGGTTTTCGTTCAGCTGCTCCTGAAAAATCAGTTGATTAACAAGAGATCAGCACCTCTAAAGTGAAACCTTTGCTTTGCTGAGACGATTGGTGCTGGTTATCAGGGGCTGAAAAATCAGATTTGATTAATAAGATCAGCAGCATTGAAATGAAATTTTCTGGGAAGGCTCCGTACATAGAAGCTGTGGTTCAGAGTGAGGTAAGACTTCATTTCAAGCTGGCAGCCAAACTTGGTAAGGTGTAAGTGGCTCTCACATGGTTTTTTGGAGAACAGCTGAGGCTCGATGCTGTGAGAGGGGGTCAGAATCTACCAGAGGATAGGCCAAGGGAGGCCACTGATGATGGCGCAGCCTCATTTGCAGTGGAAAACCCCAACATGGAGATTCCAGGAATGTGAGACAATCACCATGGCCAGCAGCAAGTGTGGCATGGAACTGGCTTGAACCTATAAGAAAAGCTGTGTGTGTGTTTGTGTGTCTGTCTGTCTGTCTGTGTGTCTGTGTGTGTGTGTGTGTCCTGTGTGTTTGTGTTGTGGGTGGCAGAGAGATAGGACTCCCCAAGCCCTTTGAGGCCTAGAAGATAATAAGTGAATTCCAGATGCCAGATATTGAGTGTTTTTACAATCTTAGATGTTGATATAGCTCTGATTTGTCTGTATTTTATCAATGTTGCAACTCTGCTGCTACTTAGTCAGCATGTGATTCAGAGAAAGGTCTGGGCTTCCTGGAATGTGCTTTGCAGCCTTAAGCTAAGAATGAGTTTTAAACTTCAGCCATCACAAGGACAAGGAAAGGTATGGCTTAACAGCATTGGATTTGTGAGTCACATTCACAAGGGGTGGAAGTATGATGGTTGATCTTGTCATCTTTTTATTACTTTATGTGTATGAATGTACTTCCTGCATGTATATGAGTGTCCCCATGGCTTGCAGTGCTTACAAAGGGCAGAAAAGAGTGTCAGAGCCGCCGGGTGTGGTGGTGCATGCCTTTAAAATCCCAGCACTCGGGGCAAGACAAAGTCGGATCTTTGTGAGTTCAAGGCCAGCGAGTCTACAGAATGAGTTCCACAACAGCTGGGGCTACAGGGGACCCTATCTCGAAAAGACCAAAAAAAAAAAAAAAAAAAAAAAGAGTGTCAGATCCACAACTGGAGTACAATGGTTGTTAGCCACCATTGTGGGTGGGGGGAACCAAACCCAGGTCTTTCCAAGAGCAGCCAGTGCTCCTAACCACTGAGCCATCTCTCCAGACCCTTGGTTGTCATTTTGAAACAACTTAGAAGAAGGAACCTCAATTGAATAATTACATCCATCAGACTGGCCTGCAATCATATCTATAAGGCATTTCTTGATTGCTAATTGATGTAGGAAGGTCCAGCCTACTGTGGGTGGTGCCATCCCTGGCAGGTGAGCCTGGGATGGATGGATGGATGGATGGATGGATGGATGGATGGATGGATGGATGGATGACAGATAGATAGATAGATAGATAGATAGATTATAGATAACAACAATACATACATACATACATACATACATATCAACAGTTGAACAAACCAGGAAAAAACAAAGTGGTAAGCAGAGTTCCTCTGAGATTTCCATTTCAAGTTCTTGCCTTGAGTTCCTGCCTTAGCTTCTCCAGATAAAAAATAGTAAACTGCAAACCAAATAAACCCTTTCCTTGCCCCAACTTGGTTTTGGTCAGTGTTTTATCAAACAAGAACAGGTACAGAAACTAAAACAATTTCCCATTGGTATTTCACTGTCATTGTTTCTCATGAGAAATCTGCAGAATTTGACCGATTATTTTCTTCATGGAGCATTTTTTATTTTTTTTTTTATTTCTGTATGTGTATAAATGTACTGTCTGTATGCAAGTTTTGTGCACCCGGGTCGTGCAATGCCGCAGAGGTCAGAAGAGGGTGTCGGCTCCCCTGGAACTGGAAGTCTCCTGAATTGGAGTTTCAGACAGTGTCTCAGCCACCATGTGGTGGCGGGGGAACAAACCTGGGTCTCTGCAAGAGGATCGGCACTCTTACCTGCTAGGCCAATCTCTCCAGCCCTCTTCATGGAGCCATTTTTGTTTTGGTTTTTGTCTTGTTTTTGTTTTTTTAATTTTTTATTTATTTCTGTATGTGTATGAAATGTACTGTCTGCATCAAGTGTGTGCAAACCGGTCATTCAAGGCCGCAGAGGTCAGAATAGGTGTCGGATTCCCCTGGAACTGGGGAGTCTCCTGAAATTGGAGTTTTGGACGGTTCGCAGCCACCAGTGGGTGCTGGGGAATCGAACCCAGGTCCCTGCAGAGCGGTTGGCGCTCTTAACCGCTAGGCCAGCTCTCCAGCGCCCCCATGGAGCATTTTTTAAATTTTAACTTTTTTATATTTTTAAGGGATTCTAACAATATAATTTACACAGTTGTTTTGCATATAACATTGATGTTACTCAAGTGAGTCATACAATTGGTAATTGGTGCATTGTGCAAGTATCTATGTCCAAAGTTTGAAACGATCCCAAGGTTCCCATAGTTCAAGTGGAGAAGCTTGTATGCACAGCATTTGATCATCAGGAGTCCAGACTATATTCCTGTAGTCTCATGTTCACCCCTATCTCTCCACATGGCCCTTACAATCTACCACGCCGCCTCTTCCGCAGTTTGTTCCCTGGGCTTTGGGAAAGGGGCACAAGTGGGTGAGAAGAAAACATCTACTTTCTTTGGAGTTGACATTTTAGCTCCAGTCTGTTCAGGTTTTGTTTTCTTTCATGGGTTGACAGTTTCCCAGTGATACCCTTTTTAGTCCTACTAACAAGCACAACGATTGGATTTACAGGCATTGAAGCAGTACCAATTACTATGTCAAGCTAAGCTGTGAGCATAGACACAGATGCTTGGGATGGTATGCTAATCTGCAAACTGTGGTTTCTCTATAAAGGGTGACAAGTTCGTATTGTGGCGTAGAACATCTCCTAACCACGACAGGCTAAGCTTGTGGCATCCACTGTGAGTTTTCCTCTCCAAGGAGAGAGCTAATAGCCAAATAGATTTGGGATATAGATATAGACACATGGCTGCCAAAGTTGCACAGTAGCCCAGGCTGTTGAGGTGTAGCTGATAGTTTTGGAGGAGTCTTGTGTGTCTCAGGGAGACCAATATTTTGCTGTATTGCTTAGTGCCCTTTGGTAACACTCTCTAGCATTTCAGAGGCCAGTTTGCAAGTGATGTCTCATAACAGTTTTCATGCTCACATCGACAACCAGCCAGATCTTCGACAACAGGGATTTACTGCATTTCTCCTTGCATATATCACTTATAGGCAAAGGCCTTTTATAATTGGGGGGGGGGCGGGGTGTTAAATCCCCTTACCAACATCTCCTAGGCAGAAATAATTTCCATTGCTGATGTCAGAGCTTTCTGTAGTAATATATTTTGCTTAATTACAGAGCTTATAAATACTTTACTATGGAATTTGGCTCTAGATAGAGAAAGAATCTTTCACAGTCCTATGCGTATCAATCAATTAATACGTTATGTCTGTTTTATAGGAAATGACCACTGTAACAATTGGCTCTAGTTACAGTTAGGGAGTGGTTTCAATACCATCATGTTTTTCCTCTTTTTCCTATAAAGGGGAGAGGTTAGGAAGGTTCTCAGCATCTGGAGGTAAATTCATTAGGGCCATTATAAACAGGCAACCCCCAATATTATTCATAGAGACGCTCAGTTCCGTGACTCAGGCTCTGAACGTTCCTCCATTTTTTAGTGTTCAGATGGTGTCAACTTCTCTGCTGGCACTTCCGAGTTCTCCTGCACAGCCATTAATTTGTATGTTTTCAGGCAAATTTAAATTGGTGATTGTTTTTACCTGGGGGAACATAAAATTTCTCCTCCCATTTTAGTTCAATATCAGAAAAATTGAAAATTTATCATAGGATTGGAACAGCAGTTTCGCATTTTGTATCCCAGAAAGGATAGTAGACCCTACCTCTCACCTCGCCTCTTTTTTTTTTTTTTTTTATGGTTTTTAATGTTTTTTGACCCTATAGATGGCCTAAGTTGTATTTACACATACCCATAAACAGACGCCAAAGCATAAGCTTTCATTCAAATTTACCCAAACTGTTTCTCATTGACTGTTATGCACTTATTTGGGAGAAAATTTTAAGCTTATTCCTCATTAAATTGTCCTACAATAAAAGAAAGTGTATAATGTGATGTTGTCGTTAATTCAGAAAAAAAATATATAAGGGATTGGTGATCCTTAACCCAATACAAATTAAAATAAAAACACGAACATTTATATTACCTCCAATATATTCATTTTATTACCATTTCCACCAAAACCTACACCTAAATTTAACAATTTAAACAATTCACTAGCCTTATAATAAGTCCTAAACTTGGTGGTAAAGCTTGGGTAGAGTTGAGTACCTGATAAATAAATTTTACCTCAATAGACTCTTGCTCTTTAAGCTGTATTACTGACTAAGACTTCTACTTATTTTGGAAGTAAAAATTTAAGCTTAATTCCTTTAAATTGTCCTACAAGTAAAAGAAAGTGCTTACACTGTGATGTTGTATAAGAGAAAAAAGGCCAACCCAATACAAACTATAAATAAAACAACTAGCATTTATTATTCCCAGTTAGTTCCAAATGTCAGTATCTGAGCCCTTTTTTGTAGCACAAGAATCCTGTCATTAAATCATTTGGCAAGCAGTTGTTGGCCCCATCCCACAGAAGCCCAAGTCTCCCACCATCCAGCTGGAGGAGCTTTGAATGTTCAATCAAGTTGATCAAATAGTGTCCAACTATATTGTCCATAGTTTTAGTACCTTACCCAATCGCAGCCCCTACAATATACCACTCCCCCTCTTCCACAGATTTGTTCCCTAGGCTTAGAAGATGGGCACAGGTGGACAAGAAGCACAACAGTCCACTTTGTGTCTGGGAGATGTCGTTTTTGGACTCTATCAGTTCATGGTTTTTCCTCGTGGGCTGACTGATTCCAGGGATAGGCTTGTTCAATTCCTACTATGAAGCACAAGTGATAGATATATACGTATTAACATTTCCTAGGTTACTATGGGATGGTTATCTTTGGTATAGACCACAGATGCTTTGATGGTGTGTTAATCCCTGGATTAGACTTTTTTTTTCTCCCCATGAGAAAGATGACAAGGCCTTACTGCTGGCATATAAATCTCCAATCACTTAGAAGGTATAAGCTTGTGCGAACATCCACGAGTTATTCTCCAGGAGAAGCTAATAATCAAATAAAGTTGGGATATACAGACATATAGGGCTGCACTGCTTGCACAGTTATCTCCAAGCAAGTGAGGTGTAGCCTTGATGTTGGTGGAGGAGTGTTCTTGATTAAGGAGACCAACATTTGCTTTATTGTTCAGTGGGCCTTTGGTAACACTCTCTGGGATTCCAGAGACCAACTGTAATACTTGTAAGTGTTGATCTCGCATACAAGTCCTCCTCATGGTTACATCAGGCCATTGACCAGCAGGTGGGCCTCACCACCTCTTTTCTTGCAGAAATCCCAGTTTACAAGGCATAAGTCCTTAACCTTTGGGGGGGGGGGCTTGGGGTTCCCCTGGCTAACATCTCCTTGGCAGAATAATCCATCTGCTGCTATCAGTTCTCTCTTGATTAATTATATGAGGCTATTAAAGACTTTAGTAATATATATTTGGTTTCTGAAAGACAATAATCCTTTTTCACAGTTCTATGATAATAGTCAATTAAAGAATAGCAGTTTTTCAGTTTTATAGGAGATTACTTCATAAAACAGTTCAGCTCTAATTACATTAAAGGATGACTTCATTACCGACCCTGTTTTTCTTTGTTTATGAAAAAGAGGTAGGAGGTCCTTCATATATGAAACTTTGTGTGCACCTAGAAGGTAAATTTCATTAGGACTCACTGTAAACAGATGTTACACACCTATGGCCTCAAGATGTTTGATGCCTGTAGGCAGTCTGAGGGCTTTTCTTCTCGTTTTAGTGTTAAGATGGGTGAAATTCTCTGCTGGTATTTCTTGGCTGTACGCAACCTACACGATGGAGCGTGTATGCCTTTTCTTTTCAGCCTTTGAGTTGGTGACGTTTGTGACCCTGTGGAACATACAAATCTTTTGCCCTACTGGTTAGTCTTAAGATTGAAATTGGAATTATTTTATGACAAAAAGGTTTAATATGAACTGTATTTCTTCCCTTTTTTAATTTTATTTTATTTTTTACCCATGAGTCTCAAAAGGCAGCTGAGTACACATACCTATCGGCAGGGATCAGGTGTAAATTTACATCAAATTTGTCTATGTTTTTTTGGGGGGGTTGACTGCATGTTGTTAATGCGGGAAGCAACTTAATCCTTAAGTTAAATTATCCTACAAGTAAAGAGGATGTTACAAGATATACTGCATACGACAAAAAATATAGAGAACATTTGTATATGTTAATACCAAAGTTATTGTTACGATAATTTTGAGTTTAAAAATACCATTGTAATTTGAAATTAAATTCATTAATAGATAAGACCCCATGTCCCTCCTCGCCGCCCCTCCACCCCTCCCGGTTCACGCATTTCAGTCAGTTTTTCTGATGCACTTTCTGTTGTTGTTCTTTTAATATGCATCCCTCTTCACAAAGAAATATTAATCAACTGGGTTATTGATGACTAGCATCAACATATGCAGGGATACCATCGTCGTTTGTTTTTCTGAAAGCTTTCTATTTCTCATTAGGACAATGATAAAATGATGACAATATATAACTTTTAGATATATTGCAAATACAGAATGAAGGTTAATCACTGTGAGCTGGTATACTAGAATAATATAAAAATGATAATAATTAAATAAAAAAAAAAAAACTTTTAAAAAATTTTTTTTTTTTTTTGTAATTTTTTTTTTTTTTGCCTTTCGAACAGGTCTCTTAGCCAGCTGTCGAACTCACTCTGTAGAACTGCCAAATCACAGATCGCCTTTGCCCCAAGGCTTAGGATAGACAGGCATGCACCACCGCTTTGTATGTTTATTTTTATTTCTCTTAATTATGTGTATTTGTGGGGGAGTGGGTGTATGTGCCTGAGTGCAGGTGCCCTTGGAGGCCAGGGGCATCAGATGGCATCAGATGGCCCTGGACTGGAGTAATGAGTTGTTAGGAGCCACAAGGAACCAAACTCAGGTCCTTTGAAAGAGCAGTATATGCTCTTAATGCTGGACTATGTCTCCAACCTCCAAGGTCAATTATTAGAAAAAATCTATTTACTATGTATATCTCATTCCTTTCAGTTAAAATGTGCAACATCAGAAAGTGACTTAGATTCTCATATAACTCTCACCCTGGCTGTGACGGCCATCTCATTAACATATTACTTATACTATGTTTTATCTTACTAATGTGTTATTGAACAGCCGGGTGTGGTGGTGCATGCCATTCTAATCCTAGCATTGGGAGGCAAAGGCAGGCGGACCTTTGTGAGTGTCAAGTCCAGCCTGTGTCTTCAGTAGTGACTCCAGGACAGCTTGGGGCTACAGGGAGACCCTGTCTTTGAAAAACTCAAAAATATAAACAATAATAAATAAGTTTGACAATCGTAATGGACATATTTCATCAATTTTTTAATTAGAATTATCTAAGTACGAATTTCTAAGGTGTTGTTGACCACTTCTGATCTGCTTTCTTCGCCACATAAAATACCAGCTCAGTACGAAAACCCATGAGAGTGTAAAGCAATGTGGAATTGCTGTGACTTTCTGATAAACTGAATCGTATTATGTTATAAAATCTCCTCCTCTGTGT
Source organism: Rhizomys pruinosus (assembly GCA_009823505.1). Classification (NCBI taxonomy): domain Eukaryota; kingdom Metazoa; phylum Chordata; class Mammalia; order Rodentia; family Spalacidae; genus Rhizomys; species Rhizomys pruinosus. The sequence goes on along the minus strand of VZQC01011788.1, from coordinate 80,187 downwards.
CTGTGATTAGTTTTATATCAATTTATACCATTCTGGATATGGCCCTAATACTGTTATTGAGTTAAACACTAATCTAGACCACTGTGGTGGTACTTTGTAGATTTGGTTAGCTTCTGCTGACAGCAGTCGCAGTCAAAAGTTTGCAGTCAAAGGGAAATGAACTGAAAATTCCTGGACAAGAACTTACATTTCATTTTACAGACAGAATTTCTTTTTTCAGGAAAACCTTAGTTTTTACTCTTAAGGTCTTTTGACCCTTTGTTTAACTTTTTCAAGAACTGACACGGTTTTCCGTAGTGGTTACACCATCTGCACCCCCACTAGTATTGCACAAGGGTTCCAGTTGCACCTCGTGGCTGTGTCACATTAATGAGAAATGTCACTTTTGGAGTAGCTTGAGCAAGAATGAATCTGATCTTGTTCTGAGGTGTTCTGAGTTCTCTCAGAACTTTCCTTATTCTATTATTCTATTCAGTTCTACTCTACTGGGTAATCAAGGGCTCCTCCCATTGATGGTATGGACAATCTTTGATAAGAGCTTTGTAAGGAAGAAATGTTTTTTGTGATCATACTGACTCAGAACTGCACATAAAGCCACAGGCAGGACATCAGTCAACCATATGCCCTTTACTTATTGAAAATTCACAATCGCCTGTCAAGGGGGTCTTCAACAGCAACATTTGGATGGGAAGTAGATAGAGTATAGGGGAGTCTGTCTAAGTATCGGGAAAAGAGTGACAATGGTAAACCTGTGTTATTGGAAAAAGGTTAAAAAAAGGAAAAGCACACTCTAAATAAAAAAAAAGAAACACACAGAGGTAAGGGTCATGGATCTCAGAAGCCTGATGGGAGTTACTAGTTCACCTCACAAATAGGTACATAAGCACTACTAGCACGTATAAGTACTAAATGACCTGTATTTCCCGAGCTACTCACAGTCAAAGGCTCAATTCATGACTATAACTGGTTGTCTAAGGAATGATGTAATTGCTTCTTAACAGGTGCTGATACAGCGTGAGGCGCGTCAAATGTCTGCAAAACATAGAAATAAGTCTGCGCTGGAGTGTGTGACAGGGTTATTAACATCAATGATCAAGGCTGGTCGAAAAAAATTACTATAGGAACGTCAGTCCCCTGTTCACACTATCTGACGGAAGGTCATGTATTTCTATCTTCTAGCTTTATGCCTTCCCCAGAATCACAAGCTAATCATTAGTTGTCTGGTATATTTCTTCTACGGTTTACTATCTATAGGTGTGCATCATGAACATGTATTAGCATAGTATGGTCTGATAGAACTATCCAGTCTTCATTTTATATGTTCAGAATGAAGATGTACTGCTATGGCAGTTTGGCTACTGGGAGCGATTTCTTGTAATTTTGCTTCTTGCATTGCATTTCATATATTTATATTGTAAATAGCATATAGTGGGCTTCTGAGATGGCCCAGTGAAGAGCACACACTGCTCTTGAAGAGGATCCAAATTCAGTTCCCAGAAACTATGTTCAGCATCACAACCATGTTAACTACAGCTCAGAGAATCTGGTCCCCTCTCCTGGAGCTCCATGGCCTCACACTCATGTACAGTACCCACACATAGACATAATTAACAATAAAATAAATCTTTTAAAAATAGCATATTTTTCAAAGCCAATTGGTTTTTGAGCTCTGTGCATGTGATACAAAAAAAGACAAAATTCAAATCTTGGAACCCGGGCCCCCTCCACTGCGCCTACCCACACCCAGAGCGCATAGCCTTGTCTAGCCAAACATGTTTTCAAATCTTTGGGCCTCAGTCGCTCTCAAAATCTCGTGATGCAGAAGTTTACTGTTATGTGTCAAGCAGAAGTTCACCATGTCAGTCATTCTTTGACCTATCTCTGTTTTGTTGTGTGTTGTGGTTTGTTCCTTTGATGATGCATCTAATTGCACATTGCTGCGCACATATATTCATAGGCTTTAGCAGCTTTCAGCTTATGATTTTTTCTTTTTTAATTAGGCTGAAAGTTGTCATGTTTGTCCTTAAGATGGCTCAATTCCTCCTTGTGCAATCCCAAACCACCACAGTCTGCCCTTGTGCCACACTGAGGTTTTTCCCTTCCTGTGATTCACCAAATGGTAAGCATCGAGTCCTGTCTTGATCTTCCTGTACTGGTGGCCTCTATGATACAGCCGGGGTAGTCCAACAATGGCAGTCTATACTCTGAAGAGGCTGAAACCCCAGGTAGAGCTCGGGCCACAAGTTGGATGTCTCACAGGCCCCCATCTGGCACTGGAAGGTTTGGAGGATTCTTGGAGAGACATGAGTCTTCAGTCCATACTGGAGGTTAAAGCTGTGTCGTCTTTGAAGGATGGCAAAAGGGTAGCTGCACTTAGTGCCAGTAAGACAGGCAAAACAACTGTATAATAGCATATTTTTAAGAGACCAGTTTTGTACTTGCACATAACATTTTATATATTTATTTCTACTTTATGTGTATGACTGTTTTGCCTGCATGCATGTAAGTGCATCCATGTGTTCAATGCCTGCAAAAGCCAGAAGAAGGCATCATCCCTTCACCCTAGAGTCATAGGTGTTTGTCAGCTTCTTCAAAGATTAAAACAAACCTACATTTTTTATAATATTTTATAGTATTTTATTTATAATCTTTTATTATAAATATTTACTTATTATTTTATTTTTATGCATATGAATGTATTGCCTACGTGTATCTGAATACACTTGTGTAGTGCAGTGCCCATGGAAGTCAGAGAGGGCTTCAGATCCCTGGAAATGGAGTTAGGACATTCATTAGCTGCCATGTAGGTGCTGAGAACTGAACCTGGGTCCTCTCCAAGAGCAGCCAGTGCTCTTAAAATTTGAGCCATCTTTCCAACCTATTTTTAAAATTCTTATAAATTAATTCTCATTTCTCCTCACAGAACATGTAAGAATTGTAACACTACTTTTAGCCTGCCCACATATTTTCTGTGTTTTCTCCTTATATATCTGCAAGTTCATGAATTCTTTCCTCAGTTGTGTTAATTTTATCACTCATTTACTTTTTAATTTATTCACATTTGCTGTGGTTTATGAAATCTTTTCCAATTTTATTTACATTTATTTTTAATATGTTAAACAAACCAATTTAAAATCTGCTTATTCTTGTATTTAGTCCCCTGTATGTTGTTCTATAACCTGTGTTTTCCATGCTGTGTGTTTTCCATGATGTGTAATGTGTGTTCTCCATGTTGTTTATCATGTGTTCTCCATGCTGCTGTATCATATGTTCTCCGTGCTGTGTATCATGTGTTCTCCATGCTATGTATCATGTGTCCTCTATACTGTATACCATATGTTTTCCATGCTGAATATCATGTGTTCTCCATGCTGTGTATCATGTGTTCTCCATGCTGTATATCATGTGTCCTCCATGCAGTATATCATGTATTCTCCATGCTGTATGTCATGTGTCCTCCATGCTGTATATCATGTGTTCTCCATGCTGTGTATCATGTGTTCTCTGTGTTGTGTATCATGTGTTCTCCATGCTGCTGTATCATGTGTGAGGTTGTCATTATTTAGTGTCTATTATAATGATCACTGTCAAGATGGTACCAATACTTTGTGGTCTAAGATAATGTCTTCTTCATGAAAGGAGGATTTAATTGTGTTTTGTTCAAGCAACTAAAAGCACAGAAATCTGTGAATCACCAAAACTATCTTCCAGAAACACCCTGAAAATTTCCCAATTACACAATTATGAAGGTCAAGTTTGTTGCTAAAGTAAAGTCTTCAGAATATTCCTGATACTACATGCTTTGAAATTTTTTGACTATTATGAACTTGTACTAAAACTGTTGTTAAACATAACTATCTAAATGCTAATGATGAATAAGTGGATGTTAGCATTTCAATTATTTTAATTCCTCTTGTATGTACTAGACAATTTTAAGTAAGAACTCTTATTTTCCAAATAATAATGTTCTATAAATGAGTATAACATAATGCCAAGGAGAAAGTGGGCTATTTGTCAGAGGTTTAGATATTAACAAGGATTAGATTTGGTTAGGCATTGTCCTGGATAATTTCTCCTGCAGATCTTTTATTTTAATTCATAATTAACTAATTACATATTACTAAGTAGAAGTCTGGCCTTAAACTCATGATTCTTTTGTTTGAGACTCCAAAAGGCTGAGATTATGGATATACTGACATTCCCAGCAAGATCTTTAAAAATTCCTTGTGTCTACAGACTAGTAGAATGGATTAAGAAACTAAATCCATCTTTTTGTTGTCTACAAGAAGCCCATCTTACCTTCAAGGACAGTCAAATATCTTAAGGTGAAAGGGTGAAAAAATATTCCAAGGAAATGATACTAACAAGCAAGCAGGAGTTTCTATTCTAATATCAGACAAAATAGACTTCAAACTAAAACTAAGAAGAGATGAATCAGGTCACTTCATTCTTATCAAAACAACAATTAATAAAGAAGATATCACAATAATGAATATATATGCACCAAATTCTGATGCACTAAACTTCATAAACATAATTCTACAGGACTTTAAGCACAGATTAACCCCAACACACTAGTAGTAGAGGACTTCAGTATTTGACTGTGCCCATTAGACAGACCAACCAGACAAAGAATAAACAGAAAGACATCTGAACTGAACAATACAATACACCAATGGACCTAACAGACATCTACCAAATATTCCACCCAAGCACCAAAGAATATACTTTCTTTTTTTTTTATTTTATTTATTTCTGTATGTGTATGAATGTACTGTCTGCATGCAAGTTTGTGCACCCGTGTCGTGCAATGCTGCGGAGGTCAGAAGAGGGTGTCGGACTCCCCTGGAACTGGAGTTCTCCTGGAATTGGAGTTTCAGACGGTTCTCTGCCGCCATGTGGGTGCTGGGGATAGAACCCGGGTCCTCCGTAAGAGCGGTCGTCACTCTTAACCACTAGGCCATCTCTCCAGCCCAAGAATATACTTTCTATTAAGCACTCCATGGAACCTTCTCCAAAACTGACCACATACTGAGGCACAGAAAAAACCTCAACAAATACAAAAAAAATGAAATAATTCCATGCATTCTATCAGATCACAATGCAACAAAAGCTTAATATCAACACTAGAAGAAGCCCTAGTAACTACATGACCTCATGGAGATTAAACAACACACTCCTGAATAATGACTAGGTCAAAGGAGAAATTAAGAAAGAAATAAAAGTATTCCTGGAATTAAACAACAAGGACAACACAACACCAACAAAACTCTGGAACATTTTTTTTCCTTTTTTTAATGTTATTTTTTTTTTATGTGTGTGAATGTACTGTCTGCATGTAGGTTTGTGCACCCATGTCCTGCAATGACACAGAGGTCAGAAGAGGGTGTCAGATTCCCTTGGAACTGGAGTTAAAGATGGTTCTCAGCCGCCAAGTGGGTGCTGGGAATCGAACCCAGGTCCTCTGCAAGAGCAGTTGGCACTCTTAACCTCTAGGCCATCTCTCGAGCCCCATGGAGCATTTTAAAAGAAATCTTAAGAGGGAAACTTATACCTGTAAGTGCCTACATTAAAAAAAAAATAGAGCACAAATAAATGACTTAACCTTGCAACTCAAGACACTTGAAAGACAACAACAAATGAATCCCAAACCCAACAGACAAGAAGAAATAACAAAAATCAGAGCAGAGATTGATGAAATAGAAACAATACAAAGAAACAATGAGTCCAAACGCTGGTTCTTTGAAAGGATAAACAAGATAGATAGACCCTTAGCCTAGTTAACCAAAAGAAAGAAAGAGCAACTCCAAATCAACAAAATTAGAGATGAAAAGGGAAACATCACGACAGATAAGAAAAAGATCAAGAACATTATACAGGAACATTATATATTTAAAAACTATACTCTATTAAATTTGAAAACATAAAACAAATGGATGAATATCTGAAATGAGACTCCTCAAAGCTTAACCAAGAAGAGATCAACAGCTTAAACAGACCCATAACATATAAGGAAATTAAAGCAGTTATACAAAACCTCCCAACTAAAAAAAAAAAAAGCCCAGGCTCAGATGGGTTTACAGAAGAATTCTATCAGACATTTAAAAGGGACCTATATCCAATATTACTTAAATATTCATAAGGATAGAAACAGAGGGAAATCTCCCAAATTCCTCCTATGAAACCAGCATCACTCTAATAATAAAGCCAAGCAAAGATACAACCAAAAAAAGAAAACTATAGACCTATATCCTTAACGAGTATAGATGCAAAACTTCTCAACAAAATAATTGCAAACCACATACAGGTACACCTCAAACAGGCCATCCATCATGATCAAGTCAGATTTATTCCAGATTTATTTATTCCAGATTTATTAAGTCAGATTTATTCCAAAGACAAAAATTGGTCATCTTAATTGATGCAGAAAAGGCCTTTGATAAAATTTGATGTGCCTTTATGTTTAAAGTTCTAGAGGGAATTGGACTGGAGGGAACATTCCTCAATATAATTAAAGCTATATAAAACAAACCCATAGTCAATATCATTCTAAATGGAGAAAAATTAGAAACATTCCCTTAAAGTCTGGAACCTTGCAAGGCTGCCCACTAACTCCAATTCTTTTCAATACAGTGCTTGAAACTCTTGCCAGAGCAATAAGACAAGATATGAAAATTAAAGTAGTACTAATTGGAAAAGATGAGGTCAAATTATCCCTTTTTGCATATGGCATGATATTATACCTAAGGGACACCAAAAATTCCACCAGAAAACTCCTGAAAATGATTCACAGTTTCAGTAAAGTGGCAGGTTGCAAAATTAGTAGCCTACAAAAATAGTAGACTTTCTATATGCCAATAACAAGCAATTGGAGGAGTACCTGGAGACCCTCTTATTCACAATAGCCTCAAAAAAAAATCTTAAAAGAAACCTGACCAAAGACATTAAAGATCTCTACAATGAAATGTTTAAATCTTTGAAGAAGGAGCTTGAGGACGACACGAGACAATGGAAAGACCTCCTATGCCTATGAATTGGAAGAATTAATATAGTAAAAAGGACCATGGTACCCAAAGTAATATATTAGATTCAATGCAATCCCAATCAAAATCCCCATGACTTTCTTCACAGAATTAGAAAAACATCCTAAAATTCATATGGAAAAACAAAGACCCCAGATACCCAAAGCAACTCTAAGCAAAAAGAGTAATACGGGGGTGGGGGGGATTACTGTACCAGATTTCAAACTATACTACAGAACTATAACCAAAAAAACAGCATAGTACTTGCACAAAAACAGACCCATTGATCAATGGAACAAAACTGAAGACCCAAACTTGAGTACATGCCATTTCAGCCACCTGATATTTGGCAAAGGGACCAAGAACACTCAATGGGGAAAAGGCAGTATCTTCAGCAAATGGTGTGGCAAACTGGATCACCACTTATAGAAGAATGAAACTAAACCCCTACCTTTCACCTTGTACAAAAGTCAACTCTAAATGGATCAAATACCTCAATGTGAAACCTCAAGTGAAACCTGAAACTCTGAAAATGTTAGAAGAAAACATCGGCAGTAACCTACAAGATAAAGGTTTAGGAAAAGACTTTCTAAACCAGACATTAGTTGCACAGGAAATAAGGTCAACAATCAACAAGTGGGACCTCATTAAATTAAAAGGCTTCTGTACAGCAAAAGAAACAATAAGTGAAAAGAAAACCCACAGAGTGGAAAGAAATCTTTACCAGTGACACATCTGACAGAGGTTTAACATCCAGAGTATATAAATTACTCAAAAAAACGAAGGGCCAAGAAAACAAATGACCCAATCAAAAGATGAGCTAAAGAACTGAATAGAGACTTCTCAAGAGAAGAAGTAAAGATGGCTAATAAGCATCTTAAAAAGTGTTCAACATTGTTAGTAATTAAATAAATGCAAATTAAATTGGGGGCTGGAGAGATAGCCTAGCAGTTACGAGTGCTGACTGCTCTTGCAGAGGACCCAGGTTCAATTCCTAGCAACCACATGGCTGCTGAGAACCATCTTTAAGTCCAGTTTCAGGGTAATCCGACACCCTCTTCTGACCTCTGCGGCATTGCACGACACGGGTGCACAAACCTACATGCAGACAGTACACTCATACACATACAAAAATAAATAAAATTTAAAAAAAATAAATAAATGCAAATTAAAACCATTTTAAGGTTTCATCTTACCCCAGTAAGACTGGCTATGATCAAGAAAACAAATGATACCAAATGCTGAAGAGGTTGTGGGGAAAGGGGAACACTCATTCACTGCTGGTGGGATTGTAAAATCATGCAATCCCTATGGAAAGCAGTGTGGAGAATTCTTAAAAGACTAAAAATGAACATACCATTTGACACAGTCATACCACTCAGCGGTGTATACCCAAAGGATTCATCCTATAGCAGAGATATGTGCGCAACCATGTTTATTACAAACAGCTGGAAGCAACCAAGTGTCCGTCAACTAATGAGTGGATAATGAAAATGTGGTACATTTACATAATGGAGTTCTATGCAGCAGTAAAGAAAGATGACATCATGAAATTTGCAGGTGAATAGATAGAACTAGAAGCTGTTATGCTAAGTGAAGTAACACAGTCTCAGAAAAACAAACAACATATGCTGTCCCTCATTTGGATCCTAGCACCAAATCCTTATATGTAAGTCAAGGTGGATAATTTCTTGACTGATATTGCTATAGATATAGCTTGACGTTTATGTCTCTATTTTTTCAGTTCTAAGATTTGTGATAAAGAATAATTCTCTTTTTTAAGTACATTAAGACATACATCAACTTACTATGCAATTTAGGAATATAAAGTTATATTTCTTTTTACCTGCATGCAAGTTTACTGTTAAACTGTGAATCCCTAAATGTGTTTTGGAATTTTAAAAAAATTTAAATAAGAATAATTTTTCTTTCTTTTTTTTTTCTTTTTCTCTTTAGTCTTTTCAAGACAGGGTCTCCCTGTAGCCCCAGCTGTCCTGAAACTCATTCTGTAGACCAAGCTGGCCTTGAACTCACAAAGATCCACCTGCCTCTGCCTCCCAAGTGCTAGGATTAAAGGCGTGCACCACCACACCTGGCTAAGAAGAATTTTTAAATAAGAATAATTAAAAGAAAAAAGTCTTTGTGTCTGGTGTGAATGCCAACCACAATGGAACAAATCAACAGCATTTCCATGTGGAGATGTTAATAAGGCAATGTGAAATGAAATGTATAGCAATCGATAAAGACAAGTATATCCAAGTTATCAAAACAGGTGATATTACCAAGGAAAGCAGATTTATACACAGCTTAGCTGTGAGGAACAATAGAGCCAAGGCTGAGCTCTTGGGTTCAAGCTCTCTAGCCTAATGACCTGGGCACAGCTGAAGAGCTAAAGAAGAAGAAAAAAGATTCTATGCGAAAACATAAAATTAAGATGTTCTTCTGAAATCAGGTAAAGGACAGTCTTCAGTAAGGCATGGCTACCACTAAAGAAAAGTCAAGAAAGACTGATTACACATAACTTCAGAAATATGAAAGAAGATGAACTAGGAGGATATGTGAAAGGTAGAGACAAAACTGAGATGGTAACACATTGTTGTTCTGGGCATTGAGGACACCTGAATAAGTAGGCGTAAAGCAAACTGTGCCAAGCCACGGCTCTTAGAACCCAATTCTGAGAGATGTCTCTAAGTTAGAATCTTCTTCACTGCATGATTAGACTCACCTATTTTTCAGTTGTCAATATCATGTTGGCATCTTTGTTTTCCAATGGTAACAATAGGATTCCATGTAAACATCTAACCTCTTGTCTAATCTGTAGCTATAAGAAGACTTCATGACCCCTTGGCCAAATTGGTTGGATCAAATTCAATTGGTTCCAAATGAATCAGCCTTGTGGATCATTTTTTGTAAAAACTTTTACCATTGTATTCTCTTTGCTGTATGAGTTTAGTATCAATTTTTCCTACTTTTTAATAATGAAAATGTATTCTTGTAAAACCATCTGTTCAAAGAAAAGCCATAAAGTAATAATAATGGCAGAGCTGCAATAGACAGTTCCAGAACTCTGGTTCGTTAATTTATTGCAGAAGTTGATGGGCTGGATGATAAGCCTGCATGGTCTTTTTATGTACCTTAAGCTAACATTTTTCTCTTCCTCTGATCATATAAAGGTACAGTATAGTTCCTGCTTTTGATGCTGTACTTCACAACATCAAACAATGGCTCTATAGCATAAGGCACAGCCTCAAAAGAAAACAAAAGCAATGTACTTTCGTGGACATGAGCCTATTGTAAACACCCTGACAGAGTGTAAACCAGAGATTCAGCTTTGTATTTTGAGAAACAATTTAGGGGCATTTGGTCTTTTGCTTCAGTTTTGGACACATTAAGAAGTCTCCAGAGGTGACTCATAAGTCCCTGGCAGGCAAACAGAGTAGAGAAGTGGGAAGACCTTCCGGGAAGCCCTTTACAGGTCAGGTGAAGGTCTGCCGGGCGTGGTGGCGCACGCCTTTAATCCTACCACTTGGGAGGCAGAGGCAGGCAGATCTCTGTGAGTTCAAGGCCGGCCTGGTCTACAGAGTGAGTTCCAGGACAGCTGGGACTACAGGGAGATCCTGTCTCGAAAAGACCAAAAAAAAAAAACCAAGTCAGGTGAAGGAGAGCTCTCCCTTACACTGAACTCAGACAAAAAAAATAGGAGGGAGGATATGTATCCTCCCTATTCTTCAATGCTCTTACTCCTTGCTACTTCAGAGTCACTGACTAACCTGGGTCTCACAGGTTATATTTCAGGGTTACTGAAACAAGATACTGACATTTTCAAGGACCACTGGGAGCTTAAATAAAAGCCAGTGACAAATGATTAAATGGTAATGTTTGTTCTTCACTTTAAACCAAAACTCTGAATGTTTCCCTAATGTGAACTGCTCCTTCTGGTCACCCGTTTTCATGATTCTTGTCATTTCAGTGGGGTCCTCCTACTGGGGTGACAGGTGCTGGCCCCTCAAGCTACTGTGGGGTGATAGCATTTCCGGGGTTGTACCCTGTGTATACTGGGGCACCACAGTGGGTACTAGCCACCTCAGGGGATGCAGAGGTGAGCAGTCAATGTTAAGTGATAAACTTATCAGAAATGTATGCCTTCACTTTCTTCATATGATGGGCATAGATGCTTTGTGGGTTTGTTCATTAAACTACAAATACTGAAAATAGAAAATGAAACTATCCCCAAAGTGGAAGTCACCCTGCTTACGTGTTCAGCTGTAATGACTTGCCTAATCGTGTCTATAAAGATGTTTGCAAGCTCTTCAGTGGCTGAGGAGGATCAGGGCAGGAGACAATGGCCCATGTGAAACTATCTTCTATGGAAGATGCTGTGAAGACCCTTGAAGAATACCACATAGATAGAGATGTGGGCTTTGCTCTGCCACGTCCCCTGGTAAGAGGCACAGTGAAATATGGGAACATGTATTTTATTCTCATTATTTGCCTAGACAGGTGAATTTCTACTGAACATTCGTGTCTCAGTAGTTTCTCTTAAACAAATGAAGATTTTGTTAGGACTAAAATGGAGGCAGAATCTACATAAGTGAGTCTCGCTGCTCTTAGATGTTTCTTCCTCAAAACTCAGTCATATATGTACTTCTTACCTAACATGGAAAGTAATGAAATAAGGAAACTGTGAAAAGTATTTTAGCTTTGCAAAGGAACTGCTCTGGATAGATGAAAAGCTAGTTCGGGACGGCAGCATTTTCAAAGGTCATTTTGAGAGTCATATGGAATTTCTTTTCTCTTGTGAAATACATCATATTGTATAAAGTATGTGTTTCTAATTGATTTGGTTTATGACACAGCAAGTAAATTGGGTGTTCTAGTAGTAATGCTTGTTGCTTGCTGAGCATAATTCAGGTGAGCCCTGTCCTCACCCTTTTATGGAAATTTTGGCTACAATGTGCAGTGTATGGGGGAGGGGGTCGTGGTGGCACATGCCTGTAATTTCAGCACTCAGGAGGCAGAGGCAGGCAGATCTCTATGAGTTCATGGCCAGCCTGGGAGACCCTGTCTCAAAAATACCAAAAACAAAAAACAAAAAAAAAACTTTACAACTATGATCCCAGCACAGGAGGGAAGGAGAGTGTGGCACATCTGAGCCCACACCATCTCAAAAAGCAAAACAAATGTTTTAAAAAACAACTAAACAAACTAAAGTGGATTCTAAAGAATGTCATGTAAACCAATTTATCATCAACATTTTATTATCAAAACTTAAGGAGAACAAGAGGACAGGACAGCCCTATGGTGAGCCCCGTGCTCACCTCCTCCACAGAGACCCAGATAAACAGCGGCTTTTGGAGGCTAGGGATCACTGTGAACCAGCCAGACCCTGACGCATGTCCAAAACGGAATCTTGGGGAGTTAGGCGGGGAAGATAGAGAACACAGAGGAGCCCCGCAGGAGTCAGGGTACCCGGGAGCCCGCACCTGGTATTCCAACAACCGGGGCCTGGTGCTCTGCGGTGGGTATTTCGGGAGTCCCCACAGTCCGGGAGCTCCCGAGGAGCGACACGCCCTACCCCATCCTGTCCAGAGTGGCTGGCGAGCTACGGGGCGGGGCACCGGCCTCCTGCGGAGTCGCGGCGGGTCCACTGCTGCCTTTGCGACCCCTCACCCGGCGCTGAGCGCCCTGACCCCTCCATCCACACCCCACACAGTGTATCCAGGCTTGAGGCCCGGTGTGTACTGGGTCAGCATACTGGAGACTGATGACGTCAGGGGCCCAGAGAGAAGCAGCCTGAGGGAGGAGGCATCCGGACAGCACATGGGCGTGGCTCAGCCTTCTGCGGCTCATTTCAGGACCTGTTTGTAGGACTGCTGGTGACATGTGATTGTAAATATGAGATTCAGGCGATACCTTTATTGGGATTTCATTTGCCCTTAGGGGGACAAAAACAAACTGGTGTAGGGCCTGTTGGCTCAAAGCTTTAATCCCAACACTCAGGAGGCGGAGGCAGACAGATCTCTGTGAGATAGAGGGCAGACTGGTCTACAGGGAGTTCCAGGCCAGCTGGGGCTACAGAAAGACCCTGTCTCAAAATAAAAGCCCCCTCAAAACAACAACTTATGGAGGTGGAGGATGGAGGTGGAGGAAGTGGACAACAGCAGCCCCCCCCTCCCCCCCCCCCCGCCCCCTGACTGACACCTGCAAGCCACCAGTGCCTAAAAACAGTGTGTGGAAAATTACAGAAGTCAGCAATCCATGGTTTGTTTTTTTTGTTTTGTTTTTTTTTTTTCTTTTCGAGACAGGGTCTCCCTTCAGTCCCAGCTGGCCTGGAGCTCGCTCTGTAGACCAGGCTGGCCTTGAACTCACAGAGATCCACCTGCCTCTGCCTCCCGAGTGCTGGGATTAAAGGTGTGGGCCACCACGCCCGGCAATCCATGTGTTTTAAACTGTGTGTTCTTCTGAGTAAATAGTGGAGTTCAGGGACCTTAACCATCCTACCCAAGACACAAGCCAGCCCCTTTGTCTGGCATGTGCCTGCTTAATCACATGGCACAGCCTAGGTAATAGATCAATGCATCCGGTTATTTTGTTCCAGTGACTTAATAGCCCCAAAGCACAGAACAGTATGTCTCAAGAGAATAGAAGCCAGTGCTTCCTTTATGTGAAGAGGTGAAGAGTCTCCATCTACCAAAGAAAACAGTCATCTGCCAACGATCGTCAGGTCTATAGTAGTGACAAATCTGTGTCACAGTGAAGAAAAAAGGCATCCATGGGTTGAGAAGATGGCTCAGTTGGTGCCAAGCAAGTTCAAGAACACAGGTTCAAGTCCAGAATGCATGAAAAAAATCATCTAGGTTGTGTGTATGTGTACCCCTAGTACTGGGAGGCAGAGGGGTAGGTGGAGCCCTGGGGCTTGCTGGCCGGCCAGCCCATCCTCATGGGTGAGTTTGAGGCCAATGAGAAACCGTGTCTCAAAACTAAAGTGAAAGACACAGCTGAGATTATTGTCCTCTGGCCTCCACATACCCATGAACATGTAATACTGAACAAGAAGTGCTGTGCAGTTTGGGGTTGAATTAGGAATACTTTATTAATAGCCAGTGGTCAGAGAAGGAGCTAAGGCCCAAAAGAACTCTCCACCCTGAGGAGAAGCAGGGCAGTGTTTATAAAGCTTAAAACCACAATTAAATCAGGTCATGGCCAAAGCCAATAACCATAGTTACACCAGAGTAGGAGCAGGTCAGTTAGCAAAGTTTTCATTTCAGTTAACAAGAAGTTTCAGTTAGGCTGGGTGGGAGGACATGCTACCTGGACTTGCCGCCTGACTAGTTGTAATTTTCCTGGTGTTGTGCAAACAATGTACTCCCTGAAGCCGCCTTCATGAGACATTGTGCCTGCCGCCTGCAGTGGGAATGGTTAGGCAAAGACACGGGTAAAGCAAAAAAAAAAGAAAAAGAAAAAACTCAGAATAAAATGAATGGAATCAGCCAGGCATGGTGGCGCAAGCCTTTAATCCTAGCACTTGGGAGGCAGAGGCAGGCGGATCTTTGTGAGCTCAAGGCCAGCCTGGTCTACAAAGTGAGTTCCAGGACAGCTGAGGCCATAGGGAGACCCTGTCTCGAAAAAGACCAAAAAAAAAAAAAAAAAAATGGATGGAATCAGTTTTGCCATTTCAAACACAGACACAGATGTGGACACACACACAGAAACATACACACACAGACACAAACTCACGTACACACACACACACACACACACACACACACTAGCTCTGCTGTCACACCTCAAACTGCAAAAGTCCTGGCAACAGCACCTGACTCTGCTCAGTCAAGATGGAATACGGAGCAAATGCTTAGTGACCTGCCAGGCCTTGTAAGAGACATAGTAAAAGCACAGTGTAGCCCTTGGCATCAGCTATTGAGACATGAAAGGAATGCGGATTCTGAAAGCTGGAGATGTTTGAGTTACAAATAAATTATTCACTGGGGCTGGAGAGATGGCCTAGCGGTTAAGAGCGCTGACCGCTCTTGCAGAGGACCCGGGTTCGATCCCCAGCACCCACATGGTGGCCGAGAACCGTCTGAAACTCCAATTCCAGGAGAACTCCAGTTCCAGGGGAATCCAACACCCTCTTCTGACCTCCGCGGCGTTGCACAACACGGGTGCACAAACTTGCATGAGGACAGTACATTCATACACATACGGAAATAAATAAAATTAATAAAAAAAATTTTTTTAAACAAATAAATTATTCACAAAATAAGTTACATAAATTGGATTTTAAGCATCTGGTATGGAGACAACTTCATGGGCCATTGAAGAATTAAATGAGAAACTTGAATGGAACGATACAGTAGAGGCCTAATCCCCTCATGACATTTAGTAGAATCTCATTTTTCTTCACTCCCAGGAATACATCTCAGAAACAAAGAAAGTAACAGATATTAAATGGCTCAATTAAAAAGCATAATCCAAGCCAGGCGTGGCGGCGCGTGCCTTTAATTCCAGCACTCAGGAGGTAGAGGTGGGTGGATCTCTGTGAGTTCAAGGCCAGCCTAGTCTACAGAGTGAGCTCCAGGACAGCTGGTACTAAAAGGGAGACCCTGCCTCAAAAATACCAAAAAAAGGGAAAAAACTAAAAAAGAAAAAGCATAATCCATATAGTAGAGGAGACTGGGGTCCCATGGACTAGTAAGGAGGGCAGAGTGAAGAGGACCTTTGCCATGCATCTATCAGGTGGCAAACCCTGGGCTGGTATTCTAGAAGGTGCATGTTGGGGATACAAAATGGAGTTAGAGGCGAGACATACCATCTATGGAACACCAATCCTATTTTACAATAGCATCCATGAGTGAATCAACATCTATACTTTTGGTTTTGGTTGTTTTCCTTTGTTTTTAAGGAAGAGCTACCTGGTGTTTATGATGCCTGGGTTTCCATTGCTAAAAATCTGCCTACTCTGATTGAGACTGGGCGACTTCGAGCAGAAGTTGAGAAGGTTTGAAAATCTGTGTAGTTTCTTCATAATTTAATCTTGGTTTTAAAACCTAAAATGTCAGATTAACACCAGTCAAATCTCTCCAATTGTTCTCAGTTACCACTACTCAGCATTGGTCAGCTCCAAGGGCACAAATCACAGCGCCTAGCACATTTGGTTCTAGGGTGCATCACCATGGCCTACGTGTGGGATCGAGGGGATGGAGATGTCCGAAAGGTTTGTAGATTTTATGTTATTTCTTATATAGTGGGTTTTTATTAACATGGGAATGAAATTGGCCTCCCAAGCACTGGGATTATGGGCCTACATCAACATGCCTGCTGCTAATGACCTGTATAGTGAAGCTTTTTGAAAAACAAATGAAACACAAAAATGTCCGGGATGGAGAGATAGTTCAGCAGTTTAAGAGCACTGGGTGTTCTTATGGAGGACCCAGATGCAGTTCCCAGCACCACATAGTGGCTAACAATTGTCTGTAAATCCAGTTCCAAGGTTCTGCATGCATTATATGACATGGTTGCACTTCCATACATGCAAGCAAACACATTCATACACATAAAACAAAAATAAGTTCAGGCATGTTTTCTTCTTCAGAGCACTCTAGGACAGCAGTCCTCCCACACTGCCATGAGCACCACTCCAGTGTGCTCCACAGGAACTTTAAGCATCTTTTGGACAATGAAGTTTACCTTTCTTATTGCCACTAAATAACACGATGTTTTCCATAGGAAGAAATGCTTAACAAATATTTTTGGGATTGATGGGGAAAAGGCAAGTGAAAGTAACTCAAGACCATTAGAACATAAAGCCTGCAGTCTTGTGCTCTCCTTTTGCTTTTTTTCCCCTCTCTATGGCCAAATTATGGCCACACAAATCCAGCCCAGATCCAAGACATGAATGTTTAATAATTATCAGGGTTACATTATGAAATGTACACAATGAAAATAACACATTTTGGCTTTGAAGCACTGCAGAGTTAAAATTTTGAAACCAGGATGAGAAGAAGAAATAAAGCACTTCCAAAATTAAAAATGAACAATGTATTTTAAAGCTGGAGAGATAGCTTAATGTTTAAGAGCACTGGCCACTCTTACAGAGGATTCAAGTGATTCTCAACACCCACAGGGCAGCTAACACCCACCCATAACTCCAGATCCAAGGGCTCTGACAACCTCTTTTGGCCTTAAGCATCACATGTACATGGTGCACATACATATGTATATACAAGCAGGCAAAACCATCATACACGGAAGATAAAAATAATTTTAAAAATCTGTTTTTAAATGAATAGTACGTTTTAATCAGGTGTTGCCGAGCAATATTGCTATTCCTTACTGCAAACTCTCTGAGAAGCTGGGGCTGCCTCCTATTCTGGTTTATGCAGACTGTGTCCTGGCCAACTGGAAGAAAAAAGATCCCACTGGGTATGTAAAGTGTGATTAGAACAGAAATTGGAGTTCATGCTATTTTACTCAAGTAATTTATTGAGTTTGGGCAGCACAGATTCCCTGTTATTAGATATTGTTTCTTGGGTTGTTGCATCTGTAACTACACATTTATTATACAGGAATAAGAGAGTGGCATCTCTTAACAGACAGGAAGATACATAGATAGCCTTGTATTCAGCTTGACTATTGTGCGGGCGTATTTGATCTGAGCTTAGGTGTGTGTATGAGCTAACATTCCAGCAAGTATGTTCCAGAGGCATGAATGAGGGTCACACCCTCATTCTGTTTACACCCATGAATTTGGATGATGTGATGATGCTAAGGTCTGGGATTGGCTGCTAGGAGGTGATGTCACACTGCCTATATAATGACATGTTGCATTTGAATAAAGTGCCATTCTGTACTTGAAATTGCACCCTGCCTTGTGTCCTCAAGCCATGCTTTCCCATGCGTGCTTTCCCCATGGCCTGTCCCACTGTGGAACTGACCACTTACTATACTGTTGTATATGTGCCTCAGACAGCCACCCCCTCAAGCCAGCAGTAGAATAATTCTGTCACCTTGGAAAATTCTCTTATGCCTTATTTTTAATTCAGTTCCCTCCTCTGTATCAGTGAAATATATTCTAAATTGTCTTATCAAAAATTAGTTGGTTTAGGGGCTGGCAAATTGGCACAGCAGGTAAAGGTGCTTGCTGCACAAGCCTGGTGACCTGAGTTCAAGCCTCAGAACCCAGATAAAGGAAGGAAGGAACTGACCCTGAAAAATTGTTCTCTGACCTCCATGTGTGAGTTATGGTTACCCACACCCCGTTCCATTATGCACACACACAATAATGATGGACATGTTTTTTAATTAGTTTTAATTAAAAGTTAATGTCTTTCTTTCTTTCTTTCTTTGACAGCACTTCACTATGTAGTCCAAGGTGGCCTTGAATTTCCTGTCCTCTTGCATCAGCCTCTTGAGTTCTGTACAAGTGAGGATCACTATACCTGCCTATTTGGTTTTGTTAGTGGATTTTGGATCAATAAAATCAGCAGATCCACACTTTTTAATGTCAAGCTTCCTATAACTAACATACTTCTGAGATTCTGCAAATTTAATTTCCAAGTTGCCAGTTATATTTCAGAGTGAACACATCCTTAGCAGAAGAAGCAGTGACACCTGGGTGCTCAGAGTAGGCAGCTCAGAAGCTCCTGAGTGATGGGATCATAAATCCAGCAAGAGGCTTCACAGCCCCCTGCTCCTATAGGTTTATGATAAACAGGAGTCTACCCATGAGACTACCTCAACATGGAAGGATTGGTTCTAGAAAGTATCTCCTTTTTTGGGGGTCTTTTTTTTAAGACAGGGTCTCCCTTTAGTCCCAGCTGGCCTGGAGCTCACTATGTAGACAAGGCTGGCCTTGAACTCACAGAAATCCACCTGCCTCTGCCTCCCAAGTGCTGGAAAGTACCTTAATTGTAACAAGTAACTTTAAATATGTGTTTCTTACATGTTTAATTTTCAAGTTAACTTACAAGTTGAATGTTTGCAATGCAATCTTGAGAAATATAAAAGCCTGTTTTAAAGCTATATCTTAACACTAATGGATTTGTAGTATTCATACCAATAGCAATAACTCAAACTCATCTAATTTTGAATTGGTTTTCTTTATCTCTTCCAACTGTCACATAACTTCATGGCTGTTTTCCTAAGGCCCATGTCATACAAGTAAGTATTTGTTATTCTTTTATGATAAGAATTACTTGATATCCAAAATGAAAGTATGTTTATATATTCCAAATATATTTTAAAGTGATTGAATTTAGGCAGATAGTAATTAAAATAAATATTTAAAAGGCCAATAATTACAGTACTTAATTATGACTATAACAGTTTCTATGACTATAATGGTTTCTTTTTTTATTTTATTTATTTATTTATTTATTTATTTATTTATTTATTTATATGAATGTAATGTCTGCATGTAGGTTTGTTGTCGTGCAATGCTGCGGAGGTCAGAAGAGGGTGTCGGATTCCCCTGGAACTGGAATTCTCCTGGAATTGGAGTTACAGATGGTTCTCAGCTGCCATGTGGGTGCTGGGGGAACCCGGGTCCTCTGCAAGAGCAGTCGGTGCTCTTAACTGCTAGGCCATTTCCCCAGCCTGTCTATACAGTTTCTATTTGATATTGTAGCTATAGACCCACACAAGAAAGCTACTTGCATTTGTATGTATATAATTGATATGTATAAATATGAAACTCACACATCTCTGTATCTGTGACCCAATGACCCCTGCAACTAATAGTTAGGAATGTCACCTGATCGTCATATCCTGTTCTTTTTAATCAAATCCTTACTATTTTTTTTATCTATATACTAAATTTAACTAAAAGCTGGGGAACTGTGAGAAATATCTCAGGTTTAATCATGCATTGCTGAAGTTTGACTAATGGAGAGGTACAGAAATATATGAAAAAATATAAAATGCCACATGATTAAGAAGGTGCTGGGCGTGGTGGCGAATGCCTTTAATCCCAGCACTCCGGAGGCAGAACCAGGCAGATCTCTGTGAGTTCAAGGCCAGCCTGGTGTACAGAGCAAGCTCCAGGCCAGCTGGGACTAAAGGAAGCCCTGTCTCAAAAAGACCAAAAAAGAAGGAGAAGAAGAAGAAGAAGAAGAAGGAGGAGGAGGAGGAGGAGGAGGAGGAGGAGGAGAAGAATATGCTAGGAGCTCTAAACAGATTAGAAATTAACAGAGGTGAATCTTTGAATAAGCATACTTGAGTCCGGAAGGCTGGAGAAGGATCAGCTAGCACACAAAACGACAGGAGTGATGGGAAAATAGGAAGCAGCAGTGGGGAAGGGATCCAGTGGCCAACGTCTGGCTCGTGAGTGGAGCAGAAGGCCCAGCGGTACCACTGCAGCTAAAGAATGATGAAGACAGCACTGCAGGAAAGGGGACGAAGATTACACAGGACGTTTTTGTAATGCTCAGTAGTTTAAATAGTATCTTTAAATAATAAAATTTTTCGACAGAAGAATTAGCAGAATTTACAGCAGGATAATCTGGGAGGAGGACCTAACTTCACAAGCTGAACGACCTCAAAACTCATTGACGTAAAGAATTTGAAGCCCTGGTTTCAATGATACTGAAACTTCAATAGAAAAAAAAAAAGTAGAATTTAACCAATCTTGTGGGGTTGTTGGGAGAGTTCCTGGAAATGGAACCAGGGTTTTGAACATATATTTATGGAAATATTCATATCAGTAAAAAAATTAATGGAAACACACAATAGGTATGTTCCAAGTTCAGGCATAAAATCTCAATTGTGAGCATATAGCCTTACTCTTATAGAATGAACCCAATATATCCAACTCTTAATATCCTCCAAACATGAAGTAGGGGGTTGAAGAGATGACCAGCAGTTAGAAACATTGGCTGCTCTTGCAAAGAAAGGATCTGTTTGGTTCCCAGCACCCACATGGCAGCTATCAACTGTTCCAAGTTCCAGTTCCAAGGGATCTACTGCCATCTTCTGGCCTCCATATGTGTTGCATGCATGTAGTGCACTTACAGACATGCAGGTGAACCATTCAGAGAGATAAGATAAAAATAACAAATGAAATATTTTTAAAATATGTTTTTGAGATATTTGGACTTGCCATATCACTTTGTCAAAATTATTTTGAGAATAAAATAGGATAAAGATAAAAGGATATACTTACTAATTTTCCTAAATTGTTTGCCTTCCTCAATTTGTTTTCCTAGGAACATGGATATTTTGTTCCAATTTCCTGGTGGGGACTGCAGTAAAGGCTTCTTCTTGGTCTCTCTATTGGTGGAAATAGCAGCCTCTCCTGCGATCAAGGTATACCTACTCATTCTTGGGTGTGTACTTCCCCTTCACATAGGCAGAGCAAGTATGTTATAACTGAATTACAATAGCTTAAATTGGCTTTATCCTGGTTAAATGAAACATCAGATTACTTAATTAGAGGTAATGCATCCAGAAAGAAATATTTTTTTTGTAAATACACAAAAAACAAAATTGAAATCCCAGCAAGAAATAAAATCTTCAAAGTAACCTGTCATAGTAGCGTAAATCCAATTGTTCTGGCTAGTTATAAAGATGTAGGGATCTAGGATGATGGCTCAGCTGATAAAGTACTTGCTGTGCAGACACAAGGACCCAATTCTACCCCCTGAACTGATGTTTTTAAAAACCTGGGTGTGCCAGGCGTGGTGGTGCATGCCTTTAATCCCAGCACTCAGGAGACAAAGGCAGGCAGATCTCTGTGAGTTCAAGGCCAGCCTGATCTACAGAGTGAGTTCCAGGCCAGCTGGGGCTACAGGAAGACCCCGTCTCAAAAAAGACAAAAAAAAAAAGCTGGCCATGGTGGCAGGCACTCATAAGGTTGGATGAAAGAAACAGAGAGGTCCCTGGGGTTCACAGGCCAACCAGTCAAGCACATATGTACACATGTGTGTATCCACAGGCACACATACATGCATATACAGATACACACAAGAAATATAAATGGCTGGGCCAGGCATGGTGGTGCACACCTTTAATCCTGCACTTGGGAGGCAGTGACAGGCAGATTTTTCTGAGTTCAAGGCCAGCCTGGTCTACATAGTAAGTTCCAGGACAGCTGGAGCACAGGAGACCCTGTCTCAAAAAGACAAAAAAAAAAAAAAAAAAAAAAAAAGGAAATATAAGAAACGAACTTAATTTGCAAATTGTGACAAAATCAATTTATTATGTGTCAATGTTCAGTGCTAGAACTTATATATTTTGTATATAATTTTAAGGTAATTCCTCTTGTATTCAGTGCAGTCCAACATGAGGACCAGGACACCTTGAAAAGGGCACTACATGTTATAGCTGTCTGCCTAAAAGAAGCCCAGAAGGTGTTTCAGGAAATCCATGGCAAGTACCGTGAGCAATACAGTATTCTGGGATAACAGCCAAAGGCTTCTGGTATTTGAAATGAAAAGCTGTTGAGAAAAATGAAGTGAAAGGAGCCTGTTCACCTTACTAAGTCATCACACTTTTTTGTATTCCCTTACGGATATGGAATTCTAAAGTAAAGGGAATGAGGTGACTTAAAATGAGGGGTAATGAACAACGAGTCCAAATTCCAAGTTTAGCCCTTTGACTCCAAGGAACTTCCTTGCTGGCTTCTAAATTCCACAAAGAACCCTGCTCAATACAAAGGCAATTTTAAATGCTGAAAAACTGAGCTTTGGACCCCATTAATTCTATTTCTTCACAAATGCACCAAGTAACAACACGGAAAAGCCATTGTGCTCAAAAGTTGTTTCAAAATTATAAGTAGAAAATCTACAAAACCCAGAATTTTCCTAGGGAAATCTGACTTTCCAACTGAACTTAACAGATTGTGGGGAAGGGATCCAGTGGCCAACGTCTGGCTCGTGAGTGGAGCAGAAGGCCCAGCGGTACCACTGCAGCTAAAGAATGATGAAGACAGCACTGCAGGAAAGGGGACGAAGATTACACAGGACGTTTTTGTAATGCTCAGTAGTTTAAATAGTATCTTTAAATAATAAAATTTTTCGACAGAAGAATTAGCAGAATTTACAGCAGGATAATCTGGGAGGAGGGCCTAACTTCACAAGCTGAACGACCTCAAAACTCATTGACGTAAAGAATTTGAAGCCCTGGTTTCAATGATACTGAAACTTCAATAGAAAAAAAAAAAAGTAGAATTTAACCAATCTTGTGGGGTTGTTGGGAGAGTTCCTGGAAATGGAACCAGGGTTTTGAACATATATTTATGGAAATATTCATATCAGTAAAAAAATTAATGGAAACACACAATAGGTATGTTCCAAGTTCAGGCATAAAATCTCAATTGTGAGCATATAGCCTTACTCTTATAGAATGAACCCAATATATCCAACTCTTAATATCCTCCAAACATGAAGTAGGGGGTTGAAGAGATGACCAGCAGTTAGAAACATTGGCTGCTCTTGCAAAGAAGGATCTGTTTGGTTCCCAGCACCCACATGGCAGCTATCAACTGTTCCAAGTTCCAGTTCCAAGGGATCTACTGCCATCTTCTGGCCTCCATATGTGTTGCATGCATGTAGTGCACTTACAGACATGCAGGTGAACCATTCAGAGAGATAAGATAAAAATAACAAATGAAATATTTTTAAAATATGTTTTTGAGATATTTGGACTTGCCATATCACTTTGTCAAAATTTTTTGAGATAAAATAGGATAAAGATAAAAGGATATACCTACTAATTTTCCTAAATTGTTTGCCTTCCTCAATTTGTTTTCCTAGGAACATGGATATTTTGTTCCAATTTCCTGGTGGGGACTGCAGTAAAGGCTTCTTCTTGGTCTCTCTATTGGTGGAAATAGCAGCCTCTCCTGCAATCAAGGTATACCTACTCATTCTTGGGTGTGTACTTCCCCTTCACATAGGCAGAGCAAGTATGTTATAACTGAATTACAATAGCTTAAATTGGCTTTATCCTGGTTAAATGAAACATCAGATTACTTAATTAGAGGTAATGCATCCAGAAAGAAATACTTGTTTTGTAAATACACAAAAAACAAAATTGAAATCCCAGCAAGAAATAAAATCTTCAAAGTAACCTGTCATAGTAGCATAAATCCAATTGTTCTGGCTAGTTATAAAGATGTAGGGATCTAGGATGATGGCTCAGCTGGTAAAGTACTTGCTGTGCAGACACAAGGACCCAATTCTACCCCCTGAACTGATGTTTTTAAAAACCTGGGTGTGCCAGGCGTGGTGGTGCATGCCTTTAATCCCAGCACTCAGGAGACAAAGGCAGGCAGATCTCTGTGAGTTCAAGGCCAGCCTGATCTACAGAGTGAGTTCCAGGCCAGCTGGGGCACAGGAAGACCCCTCGTCTCAAAAAAAGAACAAAAAAAAAAAGTAAATGGATGGCAGGCACTCATAATAGTTGGATGAAAGAAACAGAGAGGTCCCTGGGGTTCACAGGCCAACCAGTCAAGCACATATGTACACATGTGTGTTATCCACAGGCACACATACATGCATATACAGATACACACAAGAAATATAAATGGCTGGGCCAGGCGTGGTGGTGCACACCTTTAATCCTGCACTTGGGAGGCAGTGACAGGCAGATTTTTATGAGTTCAAGGCCAGCCTGGTCTACATAGTAAGTTCCAGGACAGCTGGAGCTACAAGGAGACCCTGTCTCAAAAAAGACNAAAAAAAAAAAAAAAAAAGGAAATATAAATAGATACAGAAACTTAATTTGCAAATTGTGACAAAATCAATTTATTATGTGTCAATGTTCAGTGCTAGAACTTATATATTTGTATATAATTTTTTAAGGTAATTCCTCTTGTATTCAGTGCAGTCCAACATGAGGACCAGGACACCTTGAAAAGGGCACTACTTGTTATAGCTGTCTGCCTAAAAGAAGCCCAGAAGGTGTTTCAGGAAATCCATGGCAAGTACCGTGAGCAATACAGTATTCTGGGATAACAGCCAAAGGCTTCTGGTATTTGAAATGAAAAGCTGTTGAGAAAAATGAAGTGAAAGGAGCCTGTTCACCTTACTAAGTCATCACACTTTTTGTGATTCCCTTACGGATATGGAATTCTAAAGTAAAAGGAATGAGGTGACTTAACATGAGGGGGTAATGAACAACGAGTCCAAATTCCAAGTTTAGTCCATTTGACTCCAAGGAACTTCCTTGCTGGCTTCTAAATTCCACAAAGAACCCTGCTCAATACAAAGGCAATTTTAAATGCTGAAAAACTGAGCTTTGGACCCCATTAATTCTATTTCTTCACAAATGCACCAAGTAACAACACGGAAAAGCCATTGTGCTCAAAAGTTGTTTCAAAATTATAAGTAGAAAATCTACAAAACCCAGAATTTTCCTAGGGAAATCTGACTTTCCAACTGAACTTAACAGATTGTTTGGTCTGTGAGTCTGGACTTCCTGCTGATTTCATCTTTTTCTTTATTTCTTTCTTTATTATTTTTAGTTTATGCAAACGAATGTTTTGCCTACATTTATGTAAATGTACCATGTGCATGTACTACCTACAAAAGCCAGAGAGGGAATTGGGATCTCACAGAACTGGAATTGATGGTTGTTAGCTGTCATGTAGATGCTGGGAACTGAACCCGGGTCCTCTAGAAGAGCCAGTTCTCTAACTACTGTGCCATCTCTCCTGCAGCCTGATCGCCTCTTGAGGAGAAAACATTCAAATCAAATTTTAGTAAACTTTAGGGTGACCCAGGAATGAGTTCCATGGGACTGCTGAATTTTTATTTCATTATTTGGGGGATGCTGGTGATGAAGCTCATAGCCTCACAAATGTTAAGCAAGGACCTTACCACTGAGCTACACGTCTAGTTGTAGCCTGTTTTTGCAAGCCTTGCATTGATAGAGTGGTGCTAAGGAGACGCCCGCCTGGTTTCCCCCGCCTGGTAGGACCTACTAGGTAGGAAGGTGGTGGCTCCTAAAGAGAAGCTTCGGAGCAGACCCACTTGGCCTCAGGCAAGGCGATAAACGGGCTTCTCCAGGAGAGGACAGAGGCTTGCTCACATGAGCTTTTTCCGTTGGCCACCCTGATGCCTTTCTTACAGTCTGTGCTGAAATCCTGCCCATTTGTTTACCATGTCTTGAGTTCTCTCTGTGCATGTCTGGCGCAGCTTAGTAAACACTTCCATCTTTTCACAGAATATGTGGATCCAAACATATTTTTCAATGTTCTTCGCATATATTTGTCTGGGTATGTAGTCTGATGCTTGAATTTGTTTTCTCTCAGTTAATATAAAAAGCACACCAAATCCCCATTGCTGGACCCTACTGTTCGCTGGGTATAGATAACAGCCTGTATACTAAAATCAACATTGTAGAAAAACATAGTTCCTTCTCTGTTACCGCTTGGCCAGAGGTACCCTGGAATTGGGGTGGGAAAGCTGCTCACAGCAAAGAGGGCAAATGATGTGAACTAGGGCAAAAGGAAGGCTCCACTCAGAAAGCATGCCACAGCTGCTCGGAACTCTTATTTATTATTTATTATTTTCATGCAAGAGCATGAGTGGCAGGGACGTGTAGAAGAATTACAAAATCTGTTCTGTCATCTGCTGTTACCTCTAGTGTAAGATTTCTTATCTGCAAACTGGAAAAGAATCCAAACAATGATTTTTTTTCTCCTTTCTTTCTGGTGTAGCTGGAAAGGCAACTCCCAGCTGTCAGAGGGTCTGCTCTACGAGGGAGTCTGGGACACCCCAAAAAAGTTTTCAGGGGGCAGTGCAGCACAAAGCAGTATCTTTCAGTGCCTTGATATCCTTCTGGGAATAGCACAGAGCACTGGTGGAGGTAGGTGGAAATGGTGACTGTAAGTCTTCTTTTCACTAATATGACCATATCTTTTTTTTTTTTTTTTTTTTTTGGTCTTTTTGAGACAGGGTCTCCCTGTAGCCCCAGCTGTCCTGGAACTCACTCTGTAGACCAGGCTGGCCTTGAACTCACAAAGATCCACCTGCCTCTGCCTCCTGAGTGCTAGGATTAAAGGCATGCGCCACCAAGCCCAGCATGACCATATCTTAATGCCAGCTACGGACCCTTCCTTGTGGTCTCTCAAGTGTACCTGCTGCTTTAGGAGAGTCTGCTCAGTTCAGCCTGCATAGCCATCACTTTGTTCCATAGATGTGTGACAGACCCCTGTTCGCCAACTACAAAGAGGCAGAGCCCAAGTTAAAACCCAAGGCCATCCTCTGCATCTTGAGTGCTGACCAGTTGGCCACAGGCTGATTCCCTCTGGAGAATTCAGTGTCAAATACTTTGAAAGTGACACAGAGCTGTCAGAAGTTGGGAGACCTCAGTGACAGCACAGGGATGAGTGCAAGCCATCCTGGTTCTTACCTGGCCCAGCAGCCCGGGGTAAGGCCTGCATCTAATGGCATTCATTTTGTTCCTTCTAGAGGCCTCAGTGTAGAGGAAGGGGCCTCAGGAGGCTGAAGCAGGAATATCGCAAGTTGAAAGCTATCCTGGGCTATATAATGAGACTATCCTGGGCTATATAATGAGACCATTTCTAGTAAAATCAAATAAAGGAGGAAGAGGAAGGAAGGGAGGAGGAAAGAAGGAAGGAGGAAGAACAAAGCAAGCACAAAGATTATTTTAAAAGTTGCTTATTGTATCTTCAGGACTAAGAGTTTTCCATGACTAGCAGCAAAACTAATAGCTGTTTGGCCTTTCAGTAGGGTGTCAGAGCCTCCACTGTAGCTGGAGTTATGGACCTTGCTCTGCCTTTCTTCCCTGGGTTGGGGATGCTTTGGCCTCCCTCTTATGTGTCCTTGTCTTGCTGTAGGATCTACCATTGAGTTCCTCCAGGAAATGAGAACATACATGCCACCTGCTCACCAGAACTTCCTTCGATCCTTAGAGTTGGGTCCCTCAGTCCGGGAGTTTGTTGTTTCAAGAGGCAATGATGACTTGCAGAAAGTGTATGACAAGTGTGTGGAGGGCCTGGTCTCCCTGAGGAACTACCATCTGCAGATAGTAGCTAAGTACATAGTGATTCCTGCTAGACAGCAGCCCAGGGAGGGTGGCAAATCTGAGGAGCCCACAGACCTGGAAACCAGGGGGACTGGAGGTACTAACACCATGAATTTCCTGCGGACTGTGAGAGATAGAACCCAAAAAGCCTTTCTGAAGGAGGCTTAGTGTAGCAAGAGTACATTCTATCAGTGCACAGAACTCTACATGTATTCCTAACATTCCCTGTTGAATCAGAGCCATAGATCAAGAGTATGTAATGATTTACCAGGAAAAAAACTGTAAAATATTTTAAAATAAATTTTCATAATTACCTTTTCTTTTGTCTATGTTCTCACTGCATAATAAGTTTGAGGATGCCAGAGATACTGTACTAAGTAGTCTTGTGTAGCCCCAGCTGTTAGAGGATATTTAGCAAATATCTGTGAAATGAATATATAAACTAATGAATGAATATATGAATATATTAATCAGGACTAAGGAGAATAGATCAACTTCATAATATAAAAAAAAACTCAGTGCATCTCCACTGAGTTTGGGCATTTATACTATGACATGAGTTAAGAAGAAGTGGGGAGCTGGAGAGATGGCCTAGCGGTTAAGAGCACCGACTGCTCTTGCAGAGGACCCAGGTTCGATCCCCAACACCCACATGGCAGCTAAGAACCATCTGTAACTCCAGTTCCAGGAGAACTCCAGTTCCAGGAGAATCCAAGACCCTCTTCTGACCTCCGCAGCATTGCACGACATGGGTGCACAGACCTACATACAGACAATACATTCATACACATACAAAAATAAATAAAATTTTAAAAAAAGAGGAAGTGGGGTATGGTGGCTCCAACCTATAATTCCAGCACTCAGGAGACTGGGACAGGAGGATCCCAACAAGTTCAAGGTAAGACTGGACTACACATTGAGTTTAAGGCCAACCAGAAGCATAGTGAATCCATGTCGATAAATAAATAAATAAATAAATAAATAAATAAATAAATAAACAAATAAAATTTAAAAGTTGTCAGGTATGGTGGCTAATCCTAGCACTTGAGAGGCAGAGGCAAGAGGATCTCTGTGAGATTGAGCTCCAGGCCAGCTGGAGCTACAGGGAGGCCCTGTCTCCAAAAGCCCAAATCAAAATAATAAAATTTAAAAGTCATCTGAGCCAGCATATACCTTCAGTCCCAGCACACAGAAAGACCCAGGAGTTCAAGGCCACATGGGCTACCTCATGAGTTCCAGGCCAGTTTAAGCTACAGGTGAAACCTTGCCCCAAAACAAAGCAAAATAAAAACAAAACCAAGCACCAACAAAAACCCATAGACCATCTGTGCCAAAAACCCATAGACCATCTGTGCCAAAACCCATAGACCATCTGTACCAAACTTTTCATTCCAGGGCTAAAATAATGTGCTCACAGTCATACAGTTAGTTGCAAATGGAAGGAAATTTCCTTCTTGACTACTTGCTGACTAGTCTCATTGCTTCCCCACTCTACTTGGAATAGGTTAGAAGAGAAGCAATAGAGAAGGCAGAAAGAAAGGAAATTAGATGATGTGGCAGGATTCAGGAAGGGCAAGTGGAAAACCAGAAATCAAGCATTTAACAAAAGGCGGTAAAAGAATAGCACACTGACCCCACTGGTGTGGGGTTAGCAAGCACTGTGAATGTATGAAGACCTCAGCTCTGAAGAAATAAAACCTAACACACAAATTCAAATGAGTACAAACAAGTCACTGATTATGACTTCAGCTAAGTTCCTCTGACACACCATTGAGACAGTGCTGCATCTAAGAAAATCTAACTCAGAGACATTTATGCCAAGAGTGAGTCAAATCTGTCCTCAGAACTTTCCTTCAGATCACTCTCAGAACTGGTCTCTCTAACAAAGATCTTCCTCCACATTTATTAAGCATTCAAATCGGGGTATGTCTGTCGCAGAACTTTGAACTGTGTCTTAAAGAATCTTTAACCAGAGTTTACAAGGGAAGGAGTTATTTTTCTAACCCTACTGACCCAGAACAGTACACAAAACCACAGATGTCATCAATCTGTCCCCATGTTGCCTTCAATGTTTGTGGGTCACATGCTGCTTTTGCATCATCTCTGCTTCCAAATGGTCCTGTTAAGTCTAATTACTTATGTGTAAATACATTGTTCTGGATCAGAGCATGGAAGTGCCCTGGGGTAGAAATGGCAAACATAGTGTAAGATTAAAGCTATGCATTCAGCTTCACTTGTAGGAACTGATTACATTGGCACTCCAAAACACAGTAGGATTGGTGAGCTTGTTCACATTTTGTTTTGTTTTGGTTTGTTTTGTTTTGGTTTGTTTTGGTTTGGTTTGGTTTGGTTTGGTTTGGTTTTTTTTTTTGAGACAGGGTGTCCCTGTAGCCCCAGCTGGCTTGGAAATCCTGTGTAGACCCAGCTGGTCTTGAACTCACAGAGACCTGCCTGCTTCTGTCTGCTGGGATTAAAGGTGACATTAAAGGTGATTTAATGTGCCAGGCGTGGTGGTGCACACCTTTAATCCTAGCACTTGGGAGGCAGAGGCAGCAGGGTCTTTGTGGTTCAAGGCCAGCCTGGTCTACAGAGTGGTTCCAGGACAGCTGGGGCACAGGGAGACCCTGTCTCAAAAAGACCCCAAAAAACAAAAAAAAAAAAAAAAAAAGGTGATTTAATGTGACACCACACCATGCCTGTGTGGGTGTCACCTGAAGAGGGACAGGGGAGAAGAGGCTCAAACCAGCTGGCCTCGGTGGATGGGGCTGAGCAGGATGATGAGTGTTGACAGTCTGCAAGAGAACACAGCAGTCAGGGAGCTCGTCGAAGCAAGGACTCACTTTATTGCATCAGGCAGCCACTTATATTTGCTCAGCGGGAGGGGTGGAGAAAAGAAGGTGGGAGGGGAAATACCTAGAGTGGGGGGATAGCTTTGGGCCAATAGTAATTCAGATCGGGCTATGCTGAGTCACTCCTATGTGGAAGTGACCAGCCAGAGACAGGTCGCTAACTCTAGTCACGCTCAGGAGATTAAAGTAGGCCGCATTTTCTTGGAGGGCCCACAGGGTCCAACGTGCCTGATGAGATTTTTTTCCCAAAGCCAATTTTTTATTGAAGCTCTGTGCATTTCATACAAAATTACAAATCAAATCTAGACCCGTGCCCCCCTCCCAGCACCCCCCACCCCACCAAAGCTCGTGCATTCTGCCAAACATGTTTTTCATCTTTTTCTCAGTCTCAAAATTCTCAGTGCAGAAGTTTACTGTTTTGAGCAGAAGTTCACCGTTTCATTCAGTTCTTTCTGTTGTTGTTGTTCCTTCCAATGTGCATCACTCCAAAATATGCACATATGCATGCCACATATATCATAGGTTTTAGCATCTTCACCTTATGATTTTTTTATTAGGCTGAAAGACCTACTTGAAGTCTCCTTGGCAAGCCCAAATCACCGTCAGTTCTGCCCTTGTGCTCCACACTGGGATTTTCCCTTCCCATGGTCATCAAATGAGGCCCAGTAAGCACTGTGTCCTGTCTTGATCTTCCTGTACTGGTCTCCATGATACAGCCTGGGTAGTCCAACAATGGCAGTCTATACTCTGAAGAGGCTGCAACCCCAGTAGTAGTAGCTCATGCACAAGTTGGATGTCTCCCCCATCCCCATCTGGCACTAAAGGTTTGGAGGATTCTTGGAGAGACATGAGTCTTCAGTCCATATTGGAAGATGAGATTGGTTTTTTAAAGGCTAGTTAAACAAACTGAGTGCACAGTAGGAAAACAGATTTGAAGCATAGCTCTAAATGGTCTTCTAGCAGACAATTAACTTGGTTCCAGAAAATTCATTCTCACATACCATACCACCATGGAATCAAATAGAATCTGGCACACTGAAAAGTTTACTTGATTACCTAGCAGGAAATGGCAATAACAAGTGTGTCTATACGGCAGGGCTCATTTCTTCTTTTTCTCATCAGTTCCCCAATGGGTACAAATAATTTTTCTACATCTCCAAAAAATTTTATTGGCATGATTAAAAGAATTCTCTTGAATGGTTACAGGAATTTCTAAACATGACAGAGTATTAGTGGCTCTACCTTATAAACAATATTTGGGAATGAATGGACAGCTTTATTGCCAGTCTTCATTCATTTAAAACAATCTACTTACTGCTTCCATAATGTCATGACTATTGCTTTATGTGGGAATGAGTCCCTACAGCAATTAAGTATGAAAAATAGCTTCTATCACAATTGGAGAGTGAACTGCATTGAGTGTGTCTCTGAGTAAAGAGTTGATAAAAATAAAGAATTGGGATTTTGTTTTGTAAAAACATTCCCTTTACACACTACAAAGAATGAATTAGCATTTTGGCTTTTAAAATTCCTACTTGATCCCAAGAATGGCAGTCCCCAGAGGTCCTCCCGTCACATCATTGGAAGCAGACCCTCTCTGGAGGGCAGATTGCCGGATGGACTCTGAAGACCTCGGCCTCCAGTGTTTACACTGCATCATCCAGAATGTAGTTCTCATACATGTCACCCACCCAAAGGCTCAGCAGTCTAGTAAAAGCTTCGATGACAAAGCCAGCTTTCCTGAACACTTCAGCCAAGCTATTCATTTGTTCTTCCCAGTTCTGTCCAATGATTTCCAATATTTCTGATGATTTTTCCCACTTGCTGCCGTTTTCCACAGAGGGATGAAAGGGACCAGGACAAGGCTGACCCTGCCGAGGGTGGGCTCCAGAACACTTTTGATATCTTTTAACAAGTCAGGGGCTGATCACAGCATCGAACAAATTTAAGCCACTGATGACATCATATTGGAACCCTGTATTCTGCCATTCATTTACACCAAGCACTCTGTATTTCCTCTTCTGATACTGCCATATCATAATTGCAGAAAGCTGAGTGACATAAATTTCTTCAAAATGAGAGTTCATGATTTTTGTGACTTCTCCATCTCCAGCACCTAAATCAAGATGTTTATGAGTTTTCCAGTCTGGATTAATTTTAAGCAATCTCTGGAACTGATCTGGTTGAAAACAAATATTGAGCCTCTTGATAACAACCCAATGATAGATGTTCTAGACATAAACAGGCTAAAAACAGATGATATAAAAGAATGATAGCAAGACCGGACTTTGTCCTTGAGTGGATGGAACTGGTGATTGAAAAGCCAAAAGAAGCCAGGGGCTCCCTCTCTCCCAAAAAACCTGAATGACCTTGAGGACCAGATCCTCAACTGACCTTGAGAAAACAAAAACCTTGGTTAATCTGGGCTGTGTGGCCTTAAACATCCAAAAGGAAAATATAACCAGAAGTATATATAGTAAGTCCTGAGAAACTGTACTTCAGGTATAAAACTTTTGAGATCTTAGTAAAAAGACAAAAAGTAAAAAAAAAAAAAAAAAAAAAAAAGAGCACAGTTGTTTTGCTTGTCTATTAGCAAGTGCAGCTAGCTACCTTGTGGCTGCCATTGGGCTTTTGCCATCCTTCAAAGACATGGACACTTCTCAAATCAAGCTTCCAATATGGGACTGAAGAAGACTCATGTCTCTCCAGAGAATCTCCAAACCTTCAGTGCCAGATGGGAGAACTGCTGAGACATCCAACTTTGGACTGAAGCTACTACAGGGGTTTCAGCCTCTTCGCGAAAATAGACTGCCATGTGTTTTATACTACCCAGGCTGTACATGGAGACTCCAGTAGGAAAGATCTAGACAGGTGTGGTGCTTACCGGACCTCATTTGCTGCACACACATGGGAAGGGAAAAACCCAGTGTGGAACACAAGGGGAGAAACTGATGGTGGTTTGGGCTTGCCAAGGAGGAGATTTTCAAACATGACATATTTCGCTAAAAAAAAAAATATAAGGAGCTGGAGAGATGGCCTAGCTGGTGAGAGTGCCAACTGCTCTTGCAGAGGACCCGGGTTCAATCCCCAGCACCCATATGGAGGCTGAGAACCATCTTTAACTCCAGTACCAGGGGAATCCGACACCCTCTTCTGACCTCCGCAGCAGTGCATGACACAGGTGCACAAACCTACATGCAGACAGTACCTTCATACACATACAAGAATAAATAAATTAAAAAATCATAAGCTGAAGATGTAAAACCTATGAGATATGTGGCATGCATATGTGCATATTTTGGAGTGATGCATATCGGAAGGAATAATAACGGCAACAGCAACAACAGAAAGACTGCATCAAAGAACGGACTGACATTGTAAACTTCTGCTTGAAACAGTAAACTTCTACATCAAGAATTTTGAGAGAGACTGAGAAAAAGATGAAAAACATTTTTGGCAGAATGCATGAGCTCTGGTGGGGTGGGGGGGCAGAGAGGATGCAAATCTAGATTTGATTTGTAATTTTGTATGAAATGCACAGAGCTTCAATAAAAAATTGGCTTTGAAAAATGATAAAATAAAATAAAATAAACAAAAAGAATGATAGAGCTGGGTGTGGTGGCGAATGCCTTTAATCCCAGCACTCAAGAGGCAGAGGCAGGCGGATCTCTGTGAGTTCAAGGCCAGCCTGGTCTAGAGAGTGAGCTCCAGGCCAAGTGGGACTAAAGGGAGACCCTGTCTCAAAAGTACAAAAAAAATACTAATTCTTGGGACTGAAGAGATGGCTCAGTGGTTAAGAGCGCCGACTGCTCTTGCAGAGGACCCGGGTTCAATTCCCAGCACCCACATGGCAGCTAAGAACTGTCTTTAACTCCAGTTCCAGGGGAATCCAACACCCTCTTTTGACCTCTGCAGCATTGAATGACACAGGTGCACCTATCTACATGCAGATAGTACACTCAGACACATAAAATAATAAATAAAATTAAAAAGAATGCTAGAGCTGGATAAAGAGCCAGCTGGATTTCTCAATGCTGATGTTTAAGATCTGTGTTCCTTGATCAAGGTAACTCTGAACAAAGATAGTCTGGAGTGATTCACATAATTTCTCTCTGTTGCACACATACCACTGGTGGATGTCCTTCTAGCCACTTGTGGCCACCCAGGCTGCTGGTCATGTTTACCTACAGAGAGTGAGAGAGCAGGCTTCTCAATCTCCACATTCTCTAGCCACAAGAGCTCCAGATTCAATCAGCCATAGACATTCTCCTGGTGTTATTTCCACTGCTTGACTATCCTAGTTGCAAAATTAATCAAAAAGGTGTGCAGAATAACAGAGCAGAATAGGAGATACTTTGTTTGGCTTGGAAAAATCAAGAAAAGTTTCTTGAGGAGGATAATGTTGGTAACGCATTTAAGGTTGAATTAATTGTTGCAGTTTTTTTTTTTTAAACTTCTAACATGAGGGCTGGAGAGATGGCTCAGCAGTTAAGAGCACTGGCTATTCTTGCAGAAGACCCAAGTTGGAATCCCAGCACCCACATAGTGGCTAACAACTGTCTATAACTCCAGTTCCAAGGGATCCAACACCTTCTTCTGTCCTCTGAGGGTACTGTATGACATGGGGGCACTTGCACAGATGCATAACACTCATACACATAAAATAAAAATAAATTTTAAAAAATTCTAACATAAAAAAATAAATATATAAATTTGCTTTTTAAACTGGCCTCATACAATTCAAGAAATAAGCATAAAATATGAATTATCCAGGTGCTTATCAGAATCATTTAGTTCTAATACAGAAAACTTTCTAAAGTATACATCAATAGCAATCATTTAAGTCTAATTCTTTCATATACCTCTTTCTATTCTAAAATTTTCACATGCATTAATTCTCCTAATAATCACAATAAACTAATATAAATAGACACTCTTTCTAGTTGCTTTTTCCCATAAGGAAAATGATAGTTCATTAATTCCAGTACTTTTCAAAAGCACAAAGCTACAACAAAACAAACAGTGGAATCCAGAAGTTCTGACTCCAGAATATTTCTGACCACTATGCAGAAATGCCTAGTGTGTTGGAAATGTTCTTAGGTGGGAACTCTATTCCTTTTGACTTTTGCTCAGAGTATTACAAACTAAGGCTGGTTATGTAAGTCGGTGGTAGTATGCTTACCTGCATAAAGCTCTGGGATAATCCTCAATAGTACACACACACACACACACACACACACACCAAGTACGGATGCTTGATTGTATGCGTCCTCTCCAAATTCCAGCTCAGCTCACATCTGACTTTTATTATATTCCAATAATAGAACAGTGGATTACTATGTGAGGAACAATGGCCCAACAATTTCAAAATGGGGGCTCGTAAGCATGCTCTTGACCTTGGAAGGCTCCCTGTGCACTTTAGAGCAGTGCCTCTGCTGTAGAGACTGAAGTCTAGGAAGTTGAGCATGAAAAATGCAGACCTGCTGCTGCCTGGAAACACGGTGATCTGCATACAAAGAAGATGAAGGACTTTAAATTTGGAAACCATGGAAGCAAGGCATCATTGCGGGCGTCTACAGACCTGAGTCCATTCACGCAGCTTTAGATACTTCTGTTTCCAGGATAGAGAGGTAAATCCTTAATACACAAAGAGTTACCCGGAGGTGGAAATATACTGCCAATCAGAACATCCTCTACCTTGGAGCTCTGTAACTATTTTGAAGGTAGCAAGTTCATATAATTGGTATTGGAAATTTGCCGTAAGAGAGAAATGAACAGGGAGGTGTCTAAAAAACAGAATGAAAACCTCCAAAACTGAAGCCTAACAGGTCCTCCACCAGTTGATCATAAGAGTCCTTCCTGTCAGGGAATAATGCCCTAGGAGCTGACACTTCTAACTTTTTATTATGAACCTCAGGATTGCCATCTTTGGGTAGCAACTCAATAGAGAATGCCTTCCAAAGCTCTGCACTCTGTGTGGAACTTCCAACTGCATTTCTCTAGGAAACACAGAGCACACATGGACTTGAATTTAATCCTTAGCCTGAAATGCTTTTTATGTTACTAGATAGAAGGTCACCACTTTATATCAACACAGTCAACACACTAAATAAAGTGATTTGGAAAGATTGTGACATGTCAACATGCTCTTCTGCTAAAGCAAAGCCTGATGTGTAAAGCCACTTCTGGGTTATCAGAAATACATCAAGAGATGTTATAGCTGCCTTCACTCTTCGCAGGTCAAAATGAACTAGACTGAAAGCTGGAAGAGCAATCGGGATCTTGCTTCTCAGAGAGAAGTGTCTCAAGTCACTGAAGGAATTCTCCACAGATGTGCTAATGGAGATATAATTTCTATGTATTAACCAAATGGTGGACAAAGCTTTCTCTTGTTGATAGAGCACCCATCTACCTGCAGCATTAGTAGACACAGGTTTGACCATTAATCAGAAGTTTTTCTGGAGGAAACATAAACAAGCCTGTAGATTTCTTCGGCTTGTAAATTTTGTCTCCAAAAATTAGCTATTTTATGAAGCACTGTAAACACATTTTGATGGAATGTTATGTTGGTGTTGGTTTTGAAGTTTGATATTTTGAGAGAACCAAAAGGGAAATTTCCATTCTAGTGATTAAAAGGAGAAAGTTAATAGCTTTAGAGAGAAAACAAGACCCATGCATTTGTTGGGCACAGTCATTTCAGTGGTGGAAAATAGAAGTTCAAGTATTTCTTTTTCAGGTCAGTATAGAAAGACATCTGTGGGGCTGGAGAGATAGCCTAGCGGTTAAGAGCACCAACTGCTCTTGCAGAGGACCTGGGTTCGATCCCCAGCACCCACATGGCAGCTGAGAACTGTCTGAAACTCCAATTCCAGGAGAACTCCAGTTCCAGGGGAATCCGAGACCCTCTTCTGACCTCTGCGGCATTGCACGACACAGGTGCACAAATCTACATGCAGACTGTACATTCATACACATACAAAAATAAAATAAAATTAAAAAATAAATAAAATTAAAAAGAAAGACATCTGTAATATTAATACCTAAAATCTTATCATATCTACCATCTGTGGAGCAAGCTTCCTTAAGTGACACAGGGCATCTTTTAGCAGAATGATCACCAGTAGTTCTGCTTCTCCACAGCAAGAATCCTTTGGTCTTTTACCATGGAGACCTGGATGCACTCAGCAGATCTGGGACATACATTCCAGTAATCCAAAAGACTGCCATCTAAAGATCAGTTCAAATTCTGACAACTCTTTATGTGAAAAATGTTTGAACTCTTTTAACAAGTGGATTTTTTTCTTCTTCTATCAGTTATAAATCCCACAAAGAGAAAAATCAACATTTCACAGTTCACACCAAACAAAAATTATAATTTTTTATCACTTTCATATTTTCTAATCCAAATCCCAGTTTTGTCTTCTATAGCTCCCTTTAGGTAGGTAGGCTCAATAACTAACTCTCTGTTGCCATAAAGGAAAGTTAAAATTTGTTTAATATATATTCCTATTTCAAAAAACAGTTTCAAAAGGTAATTTTAATATCCATATTTTAATTAGGGAATAAATCGCAAAGAAACCACAATCCTTAAAAAGTAATATCAAAAGTAAAATAAGCAACATAACTTTGCTCTTAAAACTTCAATACAAAATTACTGCACACATATATCTATAATAAATGGTTTCATGAGTCAAAATGTAAATTATGGGTTTATTTGCACTTTTATTATATTCCTACTTTCAAGACCTGTTGAATATTATGTTTTCTTGTTATTGTAACCAAATACCTGACAGTATTTAAGAAAGGAGGGGCTTATTTCAGCTCATGCTTTAGAGCCTTCATGGTGGAGAAAGCACAGTGGCAGAGGCTGAGGAAACTGGTTACATCATTCATCAGTCAGGAAGCAGAGAGATCAAGACAGAACCAGAGCCTGGCTGTAAACATAAAACCCAGCCGCCCTGTGCCCAGCTTCCTCCAGGTAAGCTCTGCCTTCCAAAGTTTCCACATACAACTAATAGCTAGAACCAAGCATTCAAGGACCTTGGTAAGCATGGAGAGGAATTCTATGTATCTACACCAGGCCTTCAGAAGCTCGTGGCTGTCTGTTGCACAGGACTGTCCTCCAGAAGACAGATGGATGTCTTCTTGCCAAGCTTGGAAGCACACGCCTTCCGAGGATCAGCACAGCTAAGTTTTTTGACTGTTGTTGCTCCACAAGACAGGAGAGGCAGGGAGAGTCAGCCGCCCCTCCCAACCTGGTTACTCGATGGGGAAGGGCGGCTAAGCGGGTACAAGCTGAGGAAGCTGTGGGAAAGGTCTCTCGCCATTTTGTGCAGGTACCGGATGGCGACTTGCCAGTGTAGCCCTCAAAGGGGAGCGCCCACATTCCTGTTAGTCAACCCTCACCCATTGCTCTGTCCGCAATCCCAGTAAATTCACTGTAGTTTGGCAAAATTGGACCTCAGTCAGTTTGTCACAGGGACCAAAGGAGGAAGGGACCGGACAGCGTTTGTGCCTCCCAGAAGGAAGTTTAACTACATCATCCTATTTGGTCCAACTGCAAACATCCCATAATGTTCACACTTTCCACACTGTTCAAAAGTCCAAATTCTCTTTGATACTCAAAGAACTCTCTTAATTATGAGCTCCTGTAAAATTAAAAGAACAAAACAAAACACAAGTCACTACTTACATCCAAAGGTACAAAGTGGACACTCCCAGTTCAATCAACACAGCGGGGACAGTGCCAAGCCCAGGTCTGCATCTGCCCGGTCTGTGGTGAAGCTGAGGCTGCTGTAAAATACAGCAGTCCATTGGAAAGAAACTTGCTGTTACCTTAGGTAATCTTAGATCGTT
The DNA here is from genome assembly GCA_009823505.1 of Rhizomys pruinosus. Lineage (NCBI taxonomy): Eukaryota > Metazoa > Chordata > Mammalia > Rodentia > Spalacidae > Rhizomys > Rhizomys pruinosus. The sequence continues at coordinate 40,469 of VZQC01011788.1, read as the reverse complement.
TTATTAATCTATATAATGTTTTGTACCCCTAAAATCATCATCTTAATGTGCTTTCCAATTCTGTGGTTTAAACACATAGGTTATCTTGAAATTTTATCCATAAAGATGGATAGGCTAGGTTAATTATATGAGATTTTTTAAACAAAAAACCAGCATGTGTCCAAAAGAAGAACAAAGCTTAACATTATTTTCTAGATCATGATTTTCAGCACAGTGACTTCGATGTCGTGAGTATTTTTATCTTTAAAAAGAATAAAGAGCTTTCGTTGGCTGCTATGGTCTGCAGCTTTTCAGTTAAGCCAGAGGGGGACCACTTCTTCGTTTTGACTTTCAAAAGCAATGTAGAATGCTTTCTGAAGAGTACTTTATCCTGGATCTTTTACTTCTCCAAGGGCAGATGGGGTCCGGGGCTTGACCGTACTCATGTCCAAGCAGAGAATCACTACTTTAGGCTGTTATCCAACCCCCATGGAAGAGTTAAATTACAAGGAAGTCTCGCTCAAGTCCTTCACTGTGAGTTTTTTGCTTCTCTGTTTGCTTGTGCTTGCTTTTTGTTTGGTTAGTTGTTCCTGCTATGAAGCCTAGGCTGGCCTGGAACTCTGTTATACTGCCTCCACCTAGAATTACAGGCCTGTACTACTATATCTGGCTTTCAATGTTTTTTTTTTATTCTCTTTCATCACATATTACTTTTTTCCATTACTAATGATTACGGATACATCTATGTACGTGTGTGTGTCTGCATCTGTGTGTGTGTGTCTGTGTGTGTGTCTGTGTCTGTGTGTGTGTCTGTGTGTGTGCATGTGTGTGTCTGTGTGTGTCTGTGTATGTGTCTGGGTGTGTGTCTGGGTGTGTGTGTCTGTGTGTGTGTCTCTGTCTGTGTGTCTGTGTGTGTGTCTCTACGTGTCTGTGTCTGTGTGTGCGTGTGTGTGTCTGTGTGCATGTGTCTGCGTGTGTGTGTCTATGTGTGTGTCTGTGTGTGTGTCCATGTGTGTGTGTCTGTGTGTGTCTGTGTGTGTGTCTGTGTGCATGTGTCTGTGTGTCTGTGTGTGTGTCTGTGTGTGTGTGTGTCTGTGTCTGTGTGTGTCTGTGTGTGTGTCTGTGTGTGTCTGTGTGTGTGTCTGTGTGTGTCTGTGTATGTGTCTGTGTATGTGTCTGTGTATGTGTCTGTGTGTGTGTCTGTGTGTGTCTGTGCATGTGTGTCTGTGTGTGTCTGTGTGCGTGTGTGTCTGTGTGCATGCGTCTGTGTTTGTGTCTGTATCTGTGTGTGTCTGTGTCTGTGTGTCTGTGTGTGTCTGTGTGTGTGTCTGTGTGTGTCTGTGTATGTGTCTGTGTATGTGTCTGTGTGTGTGTGTCTGTGTGTGTCTGTGTGTGCCTGTGTGTGTCTGTGTGTGTCTGTGTGTGTGTCTGTGTGCATGTATCTGTGTGTGTCTGTATCTGTGTGTGTGTCTGTGTGTGTGTCTGTGTCTGTGTATCTGTGACTCTGTGTCTGTGTGTCTCTCTGTGTGAGTCTGTGTCTATGTCTATGTGTCTGTGTGTCTGTGTGTGTGTCTGTGTGTCTGTCTGTGTGTCTGTGTGTCTCTGTGTCTCTGTGTGTGTGTGTGTGTTTGTGTGTGTGGTCTCAACTGCTAATCAGGTGCTAATCTCCCTATAGATAAGTTGATGACATTCTCATTTTCACAACATAGCACTTACCAATCTATTTAAAATTTTTATATGTTAGGAGAATCTATTAATACTACGTTGTTTCAGAAGATTACTTCATAAATGTTATTAAACATCATCTTATGGACGTCAGAATCTCTGATTACTCATTTATTCAAAACCATTTAATAGGCAAGCACAGAATGCTAGTTTCTGAGAAAATAGGGATAGAGCCAGCCACCTGAGGGAGCTCACCAATGCTGAACTGGACAGACATGTCACATAACACAGAGAACACAGGCTGTGTGAGTGTTGACAGTGGCTGTGAGCTTGCAGCAATAGCACATGATCCAAACTAGAGGGCACAAAGGGAAAATGGAGCTTTCCATGGGCAAGAAGAGGCAGAGGACGACAGTGCTGAGAGACGTGTGCCACAAGCTACCGCCTTCCTCAGTGAGGTCATGGATGAGATAACATTTAGAGGGTGGATAATATATGAACAAATAAAGAGAATGCTTGGAAAATTCCTGGAGCATAAAGATAGACAAAGCACGTTCATGAGCAGGATCTGTCTGATGAAGTAGACACAGTCCAGCATGACTGAAGCACGCAACAGTGAAGATGACTAGAACATAGACAAGGTGGGGCAGCATGTGTATTAGAGTCATGACCTGCTTTGAAGGTCATGTGATGGCATTATTTTGAGTTATCTTCAAAACAAAGGGGGAAATTTTAGCAGAGAAATGGCTTTACTGTATTCAAATATTTGAATAGCTAAACAGTCTCAAAATTCAAGACAGGACACCATGCTTACTGGATCTCATTTGGTAACCATGGGAAGGGAAAACCCCAGTGTGGAGCACAAGAGCAGAACTGATGGTGATTTGGGCTTGCCAAGGAGGAGATTTCAAACATGACATCTTTCAGCCTAATAAAGAAAAAAAAATCATAAGCCAAAGATGCTAAAACCTATGATATATGTGGCATGCCTGTATGTATGTATATATATATATATATTGGAGGGATGAATATTGGAAGGAACAACAAGAACAACAACAACAAAAAGACTGAGTCAAATAACTGACTAAAAAGGTGAACTGCATCGAGAATTTTGAGAGAGACTGAGAAAAAGATGAAAAACATGTTTGGCACAATGCATGAGCTCTGGTGGGGTGGGGAGGTTGGGAAGGGGTCACAGGTCTATATTTGATTTGAAATTTTGTATGAAATGCACAAATCTTCAATAAAAATTGGTTTTGAAAAGAAAAAGAAAGAAGTAATATGTACTTAAGGAATCCTGGGAACTGTCGGAAAGATAGCTTGCAGTTGACTGATAATGATGAGTGGTATAATAGTACAGGTGAGGTGATGGATTAGAGGCTAAACACAGAATCCAAATGGGAAGAGATGAGAAAATGTTGTGAGATAGAGCTGAGGCAGAGTCCAGTTAGGCGTTTACTGTGGCTGCTATAGTAACATCCCCCTAGTAACCCGCAAGAGACTTAAACAATGACAGTAGATTAGAAACAGAGAAATATTCAAATTGCCAAGGCAATAAGAATAGTAAACCTGATTGGTGCTCTCTTGTACATAGCTCTGATGGAGGATAGCTTTCAAGCCTCAGCTTGGGCAGCCGTAGGTAAGCAGTAGGCTCTTGCATGCACACTTTATTTGTTGCTCTTCTGTCGGCTCCTTTACATTTTCATAGTTTAGAACAGGGGAACTTGGGTTTCCGTGTATTACTGAGCCCCTCCAATAACATTGCACCTCAGTGACCCCATTCATCAAGATCTGTTCTTGTAAATACCTCATAAGCTGTGACATTTCACATGAAACCTTTAGAGAATCTCAGTGACAGTACCCAGCACATGGGAGGACACAGGACCCTTGAGATGAGACCAGATCCATCTGAAGGTACAACATGGTTAGTTACTAGGCTAGAGAAGATTGCTGAAGTCTTTGGCATGAGATTCCACAGATATCAGAGAGAAAAGAGGAAAGTAAGTCAGGCCTGGATGGTAAACTCACTTGAGAAGGTGGTTGGGAGTGATGGTGTACGTCAGATGTTCTGCACTTATAGAAAGCATGGCACTCAGCTTTAATGTAACACATTTGAGCTGCACCATCCTCACCTGAACTATGGGAATAAAAGTGCCTAACTCAGCTATGGAGAGAGTTAAATGCATTCTGTATAGAAGATGCTTACCAGAGGACTTGGCAAATATCATCAAGAAGAATATTAGTATAAAACAAGGAGAAATAGTAGATCTCAAGAAAAATTATTTTTAAACTGTACACTGCAATGCCAGATGCCTAAACAGTTCATCAAGGAAAGGACTGGAAAGTTCTCATTGAACACAAGAAAAAGAAGTAATTAAAGAAATGGAAAAGGACACTCAGAACTGTATGGACATTAGTCTTTGGTCATTTACATTTAGTACTTTAACAATTTAGAAACTGAAACTAAGTATATGATGTTACAGTAAACACAGAAATGATGTCCTAAGTCTTCAGTCATGAATGGGTTTTCTTTATTTTCTCAATAGTCTTTAGTCCATTTCTCAAAGATCAGTCCACAAGAAAAGACACCCTTGCAAAACCCATGACTCGGAAACTCCCAGTCCCATGGTTAGGAGGAAACATATCTACCATATAATCATGTTAACCAACTTCCTCTTGGCAAATATGAAAGCTAGCAGAGAGTCCTTCTTATAAGGCATGGCCCTGTGTTCCCTATTGCTAAGTTCCTGGGCCTGTGTATAAAATGCCACATCAGGACTGGAGTTGCAGCTCAATGATAGATCACTTGCCTATGTTGTATGAAAGTTTGATCTCAAGTGCTATAAAACAAATAAATAACTCCAGTTCATCTTTGGGCCCCAGGGGCCAGGAGGCATACACACAGCACACTTATGTACATGTATGGGAAACACTCATACCCATAAAAATAAAAAATAAGTGAGTCTTAATTCTTTTTTTTTTTTTTTGGTCTTTTCGAGACAGGGTCTACCTATAGCCCCAGCTGTCCTGGAACTCACTCTGCAGACCAGGCTGGCCTTGAATTCACAAAGATCCACCTGCCTCTGCCTCCTAAGTGCTAGGATTAAAGGCATGTACCACCACGCCTGGCTAATTCTTTTATTTATATTTATTTTTATGCATATGAGTACTATACCTGCATGTATGTAAGTCCACATCTGTCATGCAACATCCATGGAGGCCAGATGAGGATGCTGGATCCCCTGGAACTGGAGTTATGGACTGTTTTGAGCTGCCATGTGGGTGCTGGGATTTGAACCTGGGTCTTCTGCAAAAACAGCCAGTGTTCTTAACCACTGAGCCATCTCTCCAGCCCCAATGCAGCTTTTTGGGTTTTAGTTTTTTTTCTTTTTATTTATTCTTTTTATTTTATTTTATTCTATACCTTTGGTCTTTTTGAGTCAGGGTCTCTCTGTAGCCCCAGCTGTCCTGGAACCTGCTATGTAGACTAAGCTGGCCTTGAACTCACAAAGATCCACCTGCTTCTCCCTCCCGAGTGCTGGGATTAAAGTCAGAAGAAGGTGTCAGATCTCCTGGAACTGGAGTTATGGACAGCTATTAGCTGTCATGCAGGTACTGGAAATTGAACCCGGATCTTCTGCAAGAGCAACCATTGCTCTTAACTGCCATCTTGCCAGAGCCATCTCTCCAGCCACCATAAAATAAAAATGAGTCTTTAGTATATGAAGAATATAGCACTGGCTATTAAATGCAGGCATTGCACACCTGGTTTCTCATCTGCTCAGCACAATGTCTCTAGGATAAACATTTTCTATTTCTGGGAGACATGAAGACAGAGGTTTGGAAATTTAAGCATCCCATCAAAAAGCCACTCAGAGTATAGACAAAACAGAGTATAGACAAAAGGACAGATTTATGCCCTGGTCATCCTGCCCAAGTTCACAGTGGGCAGGAGGCAGGGAGCTGGGACTAGGGCAGCCCTGAGGCTAGCTTCCACAGCAACGACTGACCAGTCATTTCACTCCCATGGATTTGGGTTACCTGGATGAGACTGTTAAATCCCACCACTTATTATATCATGTCTCACTCAGTTCTTGTATTTTATGATTTGAAGACTTTGTACTGTAAAGTAAATTCTTGAGAAGGTTCAGAGGGAATGAAGAATAACATGCCTAGAATAAAAATATTATGGAAATATCTTTTCATGGGAGTTGAGGGAAAGACAAAAAAAGACATGGAGACTGAGAAATTGCAGCTAGAAGGCACAAGAAACTGAACTTGAAGAATGGTTGGATACTGGCTTAGAGCTTAGTTTACAATTGAGAATGGCTCCTGGTGTCTCAGAATGAACCTGAAATAGGTAAGGCTGCTTTAGGTATCCAGCCTTCAGCAGATGCCTCAGGCAATTGTTAATGAATCAAAAAAGCGCCACCTGCTCTTAGATTTTTGCATTTATTTTAGAGAAAGGGAGGAAGAAAGCTATGTATGGATAAATTGGCTTCCAAATAAATTCATTTACAGAGTACAGAGTCCACTGAGCAGAAGACAAGACCTTCAGGCACTCCCTGGTATAGACCTAGGATATGGAAATCACTGTCCTGAGATCCACATGAATGTGAACTCAATGTGCAGGCAGTGCTGACAGACAGCTTAGCTCCCTGATTAGTGAACAGAGCAAGGCTGGGAAGTTAAGACATCTTTGACCTAGCCATCTCTGTTAACTGATGTTGTACAGGATGAGTTACACCTGCACATGTGCGCATACACATACACACGTACGTGCATACACACACACATACACACACACACACACACACACGCGCGCACGCACATAATTAAAATAAATCTTTTTTTTTGCTTTTAAACTTGACCGTTAATTTTATAATTTTATTGCGTATATTTTGTCATAGAAATATAACTGTAGTCATTTTTAATTTGTACATAGTATTTAATTTTGTAATAACATAAATATATACATAATAATATGTGAATAAGTAGTATAAATGTATAATGTAGACATGTACAAACAATCAACAGGAGACACTCCTTAACAACAGGAATTACTGAGTTACATAGCTGAAAAGCCTGGTAATTCAGACCTGGATCCGGATGCTCAGATGAAATCATTTGCATGCAGCCTGGCTTCAGCCCTCCTCTCTTCTCCCCACTGTGTGGACTTCCCACTCAGGCTTCCTTCATGGCGGTAAGATGGTCACCATCAGTGGCCAGCACACATCTACCAGGTCAGGCTTCCTGGAGGAAGATCAGCTTCTTTTTCTAGGATGGGATCCTAGGGTAACTTGGATCAGTTCCTATGCATGTCCATGACTGAGCCCATCGACCTGGTAAAGACTCTGTAAAATGCTGCCTGTGCTGGCCCATGCTACAAGGTTGAGGGCTCCCTTGAGAGCTGGGGGGGGGGGGGGCACTGTTTTGTCTGAACCACAAGTACTGAAAATCACAAGTACTCATTTCCTAAGGGAAATTCCCAGTGAGTCAATCTGGAAAAACAAAGCAATTGCCCTCTATGATAATATTAATATCTCATTTTAACACAGGAATTGGGTACAGACTCCAAGAAAATGCAAAGGTAATATTTTTGAGTAAGGTGGACAAAGTCAATGGTTCCTAGTCTTGGCAATGTATCAGCAAAATCGAGTAAGGCGAGTCCTCCACATTGCTACTAATTGGCTTCCTCGCAGGCATCTATCCAGTTGCTGTACACATCCACAGGTTCTGACAGATGGGTGATGAGTGTTTGGAATTCCTCTAGGCACACGGCACAGGAGATGACTCTCCAGTTTTTCGAGCTCGGTCCAGTTTCACATCACAAGACTTGTCGTGGTTGCAGAAGGGACAGGTGAACTGGGTCTCCAGGGCGCCTGTCATCTTCTTCTTAGGGGGTGGCTTCCGTTTGGACTTCCTGCGACCCATGGCTGCAGAGCCAAGAATGCAGGCTAGCTCTAAGGCGCTGCAAAGTCAGCCTGCCTTCTTATAAAGCCCAGGACCACACGCCCAGAGATAGCGCCACCCACATCACTCAAAGAATCAAGACAACGCCCACAGGCCAACCCAATAGAGGAAATTCCCCAGCTGAAGGTCGTTCTTCCCAGGTGTGTGCAATTGACAATTGAAGCTGCTCAGCACAGCAGCCGTTGCACATACCTGGTGCACTTATATGCAGGCAAAACACTCACATATAAAATAAAAAAATAAGTAAATAAAAAATGTTCCATTGCCTGGTCTTTGGCTCGCCGTCTGGCAATGTGATCCCTCCTACCAAGGAGGCACATACCATCTGACATAAGGTAATGTAGTCCCGGAAGCACTCATGAAAGCTGGCACTATGCTATCAGGACTTTCAACTTCCTAAAATAAATCTTTTAAGAAGAATAAATTTTAAAGAGGCATTGTGTCCCTCAATTTGACTATCAGACTTTGAAATAATGGATCCAAGAAACAGGAATTCCCTTCCAGGAATCTCAGGCTGGGAGAAGGAAAAGACTGAAGCCTGGCCCAGTCAGAGGGCCAGAAAGAGATTTTACTTAGTGCTGGCAACTTGTCAGACCACCCTGCAAGGCAGACTGGAGCCCAGACAACAATGAGTGGGAAGACTCCTGGACCTGGACCACTGGGATGTGTCTAGCCCTGGCCAATATTCAAGCTTTAATCTCACTTCGGGACATGGAAGATGGGTGTGAGGTGGCCACTGGATGTCTTTGTCCTCCTTCTCAATGTGGCAACATTGAATAAATCTTTTTCTGATTGTTTTACTATTAATTTTGCAGTTGTAATTGTATTCTTTAGGATGTGAGGCTGGGAGCACAGAGTATGCCCCCAAGTTTGTAAAAATTTTAGACAAGAGAGAGTTAAATACAATTACCATGTATCAGTTAAAAATGAAAATAGTTGTAGCTGGGCATGGTGGCACATGCCTTTAATCCTAGCACTCGGGAGGCAGAGGCAGAAGGATCTTTGTGAGTTCAAGGCCAGCCTGGTCTACAGAGTGAACTCCAGGACAGCTGGGACTACAGGGAGACCCTGTCTCAAAAATATCCAAAAAAAGAAAATAGTTGTTAAAAATGGAAAAATAAAGGAACCTGGTGCAGTGGTTTATGCTTTTAATCCCAGCACTCATGAGGCATAGGCAGGTGGATCTCTGTGAGTTCAAGGCCAGCCTGGTCTAAATAGTGTATTTCAAGTCAACCTGAACACACTAAGACCCTGTCTCAAAAAAAAAATGGGGGGGGGGGCTGGAGAGATGGCTCAGCAGCGGTTAAGAGTGCTGACTGCTCTTGCAGAGGACTGGGGTTCAATTCCCACCATCCACATAACGGCTAAGAATTGTCTTTAACTCCATGTGGTGGTTTGAATGAGTGTCCCCCATAGGCTTTAAGTATTCAGACATTTTGTCTCCAGTTGGTGGCACTGTTTTTGGAGGTCTTAGAAGGTGTGGCCGTGCTAGAGGAAGTATGTCACTGGGAGCAGGCTTAGTGAGTTTAACAAGCTTTCCAGTCTCCAGTCGCTCTCTCTGCTTCCTGTGCTCATTGTGATATGTGAGCCTCAGGTTGCTGCTCCAGCTCCAGCTGCCATGCCTCCCGCCACAATGGACTCTAATTCCCTGGAACCGTCAATCATAAGCTCAAATAAACTCTTCCTTTTATAAGTTCTTTTGGTCATGGTGTTTTATCACAGTAACAGAAAAGTGACTAATACACTCCAGTTCCAGGGGAATCCAACAACCTCTTCTGACCTCCACAGCATTGCATGACACGGGTGCACCAACCTACATGCAGACAGTACACTCATATACATAAAAAATAATAAATAAATAAAAACATTGAATCCAATTATTTGTTCAGACTAATTTCAAATTTGCTGATATATTTAAAAATAAAGAAACCGTCCTTTAATGTGATTTAAGGTTTTTAAAATACATTCAGTGCTACCAGTTAAAGTAAACTGAAAATCATGACATTCAGATATGGTAATAGAATCTTCCTCCAACTCTAGAGATGTAACTTCTACTTTTAAGAGTTTACTCCCCCTCCTCCAAAAAAAAATAAAGAGCCTGACTCCTTTAGTAATTTTGATGAGCTGTGGGAGTTTACTGTGAACTCAACTCCTTTCTGGTATGGACCTGATCAGCCATAAGGCTGTGGTGTCTGGAACACAGAATGGTGGGATATCTCCACTACACATCCACTCCTTGCTCTGGAGACAAGATTGTTATCCCACCTCTGAAGGAAGACGAATCTTGGGCAGCTAGGGATTACTATTACTGATGTTACATGTTGCTGCAAATTATTTTATTTCACTTTCTTGTAGGAGCAAAAGAGAAAATAAGAATAGGAAGGACATTCCATGCTTTCATGTTGGTGACAGAGAATAACTAGTGTCAGGAATTTCTGAGAAGAGGAAAGAACTTTTGAAAACAACTAGTTCTTAATCTCACTTAGCATGTGATCTGTCTGCAACTCTTTTATTTCCAGACATTCTCAACAACACTGTTTTTCTTACTAAATACAGTCAGAGGCATAGTTGACATCAGAGGCAGTGATGTTGATGTGTCCTGCACTGTGTTAGCGGCAAAGCACAACTAATGCTCAAGGCTTATGACATCACTTTTTATTTCTGCAAAAATAAGTCCACTCAGTTCAGGGATCCAGTGTTGCAGTCAATATATCTACTTATTAGAAGAAACATCCTCCCTTAACCTAGTTTGTCCCTTGGTTATGACTAAGAAATATCTGGAACTCAAAGAGCTTTTACTGAATATCTATTGTGATGATTTATTTTAATTTATCTTGGCAGGGATTCTTACTATGTAGCCCAGGCTTGCCTCCTGCTTCACCTTCCTCAGCACTACGGTCACAGACTGGTTCACTGACCAGGACGTCTGTTTTGGCTTCTGCACATTAATTACTGGAGGGATTTTAATGAAGATAAGAACTAAGTTCTCTACAGAAACTGTTAGCTGGACATCATGCCACAGATCTCCAACTGCTTTCATTGGCAGTAGTGACCACAGGCTCCAGGGCAGAGGCATTTGAAGTCCTGTAGCTGATGTGTTCTCTGACACTGACACCAGGGTGACCAGCTGTCTACAATTGCTCCTTGCTGAGTAGATTCCAGGAAAGGCCTGGGGAAAACAAAAGAGTCAGCTGCTGAGATCTGCTGACCTTGGGAAAGTGGCCATCAGTGCCTGACCCTCAGTTTTCATCTACTGGGTCTAGGTCTGGTCCTACTGCTCTGGTATTACTATAGGGTATAGACAACCATTGTAAGGAATCCAGCACCCTGACCAGAAGGCAGTCTTCCTGACCCTAGTTACAGTATACTTCACAACCTTCACCTGGGTCAAGCGTGGTGGCATAAGCTTGCAATCCCTATAATTCAGAAGCAGGAGGATCACAAATTTCAGGACTTGACCCTGTAATCTTGTCTCAGAAAAACAAAACCCCCAAAAAAAACCCAACCCAAAAAAAACACACCCCATTCCATGTGCATGGCTTGATTCAGTAGTGTTCTAACCCTTCCTAGTTCAAGGGCTATTCAGAAGACATGCTCTTGTTATCATTAAACATGTCCACTGATCTGAGAAAAGATAACACTGCACAGCAGGAAAACACCAGGTAGGGCTGCAGAAGAGAGTTCTCCATTTTGCTGTTTCTGTTTGTTGTTTGTTTGCTTACTTGTTGTTTGTTTGTTTGTTTGTAAAGTTTGGGGCCAGATAAGCCACAGTAGTCACATTGTGTTCCATTGCCATTTGATTAGAAAGATTCTGTGCTGTGACTTGGTTGATACCACTTTTTAAAAATTCCCAGTTCTAGCTGGGCGTGGTGGCACACGCCTTTAATCCTAGCACTTGGGAGGCAGAGGCAGGCGGATCTTTGTGAGTTCAAGGCCAGCCTGGTCTACAGAGTGAGTTCCAGGACAGCTGGAGCTACAGGGAGACCCTGTCTCTAAAAGCCAAAAAAAAAATCCCCAGTTCTGAGATCACAGAAAAAGAAATCCCCTGCTCCACCCTGATATCTATTTCTCAGATTTCTCAAAATGTAATTCTTTATGTTCAGTTCTAATTTTCTTTTGCTCATGTGAGAATTTTAAATATTTTTTCTGATAAAGGAGGAAGAAGGAAGTCTGGTGGGAATCAGGCCCTGACTGTCCTCAGGTCAGGAGAGACTCTGGACCTCAGTGTCATAACCCAGCGGTCAGAGATCCAGAAACAGCAGTGGCTGCCGCCCAGCCTACTGCTCCAGGGCACACCAGGCTCTGTTCTCCTGAGCCAAGGCCAGGCCTAGGAGGGCTGTCCCTCCCTGTCCTTCACTTTAGCTGGCCTCAAACTATTGTTACCATCTTCTGCAGGTGGCCTTTGGGTTCCTTACTATAAATACATACTTGAAAGTCTCTCTTAAGGATGCATAGTCAGGCTCATGAATAAGAAAATATTCTGGCTTTGGGGAAAGAAACAGGCTTTGTTTAAAATATTCTGTCCTGGGGCTGGAGAGATCGCCTAGCGGTTGAGAGCACCGACCGCTCTTGCAGAGGACCCGGGTTCAATCCCCAGCACCCACATGGCGGCCGAGAACCATCTGAAACTCCAATTCCAGGAGAACTCCAGTTCCAGGGGAATCCAACACCCTCTTCTGACCTCCGCGGCATTGCACGACACAGGTGCACAAACTTGCATGCAGACAGTACATTCATACACATACATATATAAATAAAATTAATAAAAATATAATAAAAAATAAAATATTCTGTCCCACGATTTCTTTTCTGTAAACTCAAAGATTTTCAAGTTTTAGTGTTTCTATGTGGAAAATATAGATACCACTTTTTAAAAGTTCCCAGTTCTGAGCTCACAGAAAAAGAAATCCCCTCATATCTGCCACAGATATTTTTCCTCCCTGCGGGGAACCCACACACTTAGCATCCTGCCCCACCTCTGCCTCAGGTTCCCTGGTTACTAGGCAAAGCAATGAGCAGATTCTCCAATCTTACTAGAGAACTAATTAGGCTTGTCAACAAAGTGAATGGAGACAGCATCTCTTACATGATGAGCAGCGATTCTCCTTTCGCAACATGGCCGCCCAGAGAGGTGGCATGAATTCTATGTCCTCCACCCATGTCGAAAAAAATGGCAAGAAAACCCAGCCCCACGTGATGGACTTGTTATCTGCCCTTGGCCCCAGCATGGCACCAGTAGCACCCCAGAGTTCCATGGTGTGCATTCTCACAAGCATAGCAAGAATGCCAGCATTGTGTGAACCTCACTGTGGACTCGGCTTTGCCCTTAGCCCCTCCCTCTAAACCAGACTCCATCTTTGTAGTTCGTAGCTTGTCCAATGGTAAATTCATTTCCTGGCATATGGGCTTCTCCTTGCCTGTATTCCGGTGTGAGTCCTAAATGCCTCTTCACTGTGTTGGAGGCTTGCTTTGCTTTCCTCCTTCAGATGCCTTCATAATCCCAGTTTGGGGGTGGCTCTGCCCCCGTACCTCTGCTGGCCTCAGGAGATCTCAGATCTCAAGAGTCACACAACCCCAACTTTAATACCAGCTGGGAGGATAACTCCGCCCCCACAGCCACAAAAGCCAATCAAGCCAAAGACAGCTGGATTAACAGATCAACAATCAGCCTTGCTGAGGCACCCAGTTCCTACCTGTCTTCCTGCTCTTCCTTCTGCTGGCCTCAGGAGATCTTAGATGGTAAATTCATTTCAAAGAAGAAATATTTTATCCCACACTCCCCTTCCCTTCTTTGGCCCTTACAAACTGGACACACCAACATCTTCCACAGGAGTCCTTGGGCCTTGGAGGGGAGGGTGAGAGAGAGTCTCTGAGATGACACCTTAAACACTTGGGTCTGTCCAAGTTCTGTTTTCAATGGACTGGTGTATCATTCAGGTGTATATCCTTCTTATTTCTACTAATAAACCACAAATAGCAAAAAGTGCCAACAGCCAAATAAGCATTAAGCATTATAACAAGTATACTATGGGCACAAACACAAATGCTTGGATGGTATCTCAGTTGGGGCATCACAGCTCTTTAACAAAAGGATGGCAATAGCTTTCTATTGTGGCCTATAAAGTCTTCCACTACTAGGTGGTGCTAAGCTTGAAGTATCAGTTTTGTGTCCTACCCTTCACACACACACACACACACACACGCACACACCCAAGGAGTGGGCCATAGATCCAATTGGAATTTTCTGAGTGTATGTAGGCATTCTTTTGGCAGAAGCACTTAAAGTGAGTCAGCAAGCAGGCTCCATGCCTCAGCTCCTGCTGTTATCCTGCCAAAACTGTGAGGCTTGGATGCCAGACTGTCTTTGATCCCTTAGGGAAAAGCTTTGATCTGGAGCAAATGGCCTGGGGTTCTGCTTGTCCCAACTGCCTGCCCCAGCCCCCAATTGTGTGTGGTGGGGGGATCCCAGCCCATGCAAGGATCTGTATAAAAAGCCTTGAGTTACAACATTAAAATTTAGTCTTTTCTCCCAGACTGCAAGTCCATTTCCTTGTCTCTCCAGGTACTCCTCACCGTTCCCTCCCTCTTCTTGCTGGAGCTTAAGCCTAGGAACTCTCAGCCCACTGGCTGGGGTCAATTCCAGGACTTGCAGCTTTCCAGAGCTGCGAGCCCTAATCCAGAGAGAAAGAACATCTCGTGGATTGCAGCACATGCATAATGAGCATTTAAAGGACCACCAGACAATAATATTATAGATGACAAATGGCACCAAGATGTGGGGCTCAACTTTCCACAGGAAGCAGAAGAAAAAAAGGTATTTTCTCAGGCTGCCTCTCTCAGCTCTCCTTCCCTCATGAAGGGAATTTTGGAGGGCTCAGTGTAGGGAAGTAAACCCTCCCTGAAAGGGAGGTTCAGGGTAGATGACTGGCCTATCAGTCCATTTCCACGAGAACCTTTTCGTGCAAAATTAGTCTTTTAATCTGTCTTTCAACATCCCTCCCCTAAGGCCAGGCATCTGTCTTCTAGATAACTCCAGTTCCCACAGACAGAGGCTGTTCCATCTGTGGAGCCATCAAACCCTCTGCTACTAAATGTTTCTCTAACCATTAGTATTTCCTACATTTCTTTACCATGGATAACAAACAGTCACGCCAAAAAGACCCACAGGCTAAGATCTTGGACCTGTGTGGCACAGAAGGCTAGGCAGAGAGAAGGCACACCAGCATCTCTAATTCCCACCTTAGGAGGTCAGCTTTCTGGTTTGTCAAAAGCCAGTTTGGGGTTACAGCCCAAAATGTCTTTAGTCCAGTATCAAACCATCCCTAAAAATCCTCTGGAAGAAGGTGACAACTCTGCTCCATTTTTTTTTTTCTAGCTCTTTTTTGTTTAAGGGATTCTACAATATAATGACACAGTTGTTTGCAGAAAACATTGATGTTACTTAGTATGTCATACAATTAGGTAATTGGTGCATTTTGCAAGTATCTATGTCCAAATTTTGAACCTAAGGTTCCCATAGTCCAGTTGGAGAAGCTTGTATGCACAAGCATGTTGATCAATCAGGAGTCCAGACTATATTCCTGTAGTCTCATGATTCACCCCTATCTCTCCACAGCCCTTACAATCTACCATGCCTCCTCTTCCACAGTTTGTTCCCTGAGCTTTGGGAAAGGGGCACAAGTGGGTGAGAAGAAAACAGTCTAATTTCTTTGGAGTTGTCATTTTGGACTCCAGTCTGTTCAGGTTGTTTCCCTTCATGGATTGACAGCTTTCCCAGTGATACCCTTTTTAGTCATATTAACAAAGCACAAGCTATTGGATGTACAGGCATTTAAGCAGTACCACTTATTATGTCAAGCTAAGCTGTGAGCATAGACACAGATGCTTGGATGGCATGCTAATCCGCAAACTGTGGTTTCTCTATAAAGGGTGACGAGTTCTTACTGTGGCTCACAACATCGCCCAACCACCAGAGGACACAAGTTTGTGGCATCCGCTGTGAGTTATTCCTCCAAGGAGAGAGCTAATAGCCAAATAGAATATCTGCATCTTTCAAGTTAGTTCATAGTAATATTTTCCCTGCCAAATATGTTACCTTATTTGGTGCATTGAGATACTCTTTTGATTTGGTACTGATTGCAGCACATGCATAATGAGCATTTAAAGGACCACTGGATGATTATATTTTAGATGACAGGAGTACATGTACCAGGCATCCACTATTGCACTACATCTTCTTTGGCATGTAATAGTGCAGCACAAGAGGTCTATAGTAGAACTTTGGGGACCATTTCTTTTCAGAGATTTGCATAGTGCTCTCTGGTACCGTGAAGGTCAACTGTCTATTTGCAGTGCAAGGCCTCCGCATAACTTTTTGTTTTTGTTTTTGAGACAAGGTCTCTCTGTAGCCCCAGGTGGCCTGGAATTCAATATGTAGACCAGGCTGACCTTGAACTCACAGAGATCCACCCTGCCTCTGCCTCCCAAGTGCTGGGATTATAGGCATGCACCACCATGCCCGACAATAATTTTTCTTTCTTATGCTCATGTCACACCATATCCTTAGCAATAATGTCTTACTGTCCACTTTTTGTATGCACCCAGTGTTATAGGCAAATAGCCTTTTTTTTTTAGAACCTTGAGAGCCTGCCTGGCCAACAACTCCTGGTAGGGCAACCCACATCTGGTACTGAAGTTTTTTTCTACTAATGTATCTTATTTAACCATAAAGCTCTCGAAGATTCCATAGTATACCTTAATGAATTTACTCATTATCTTTGTATCTTCAGATGTATTGAATATCTCTCCAATAGGTCTCATATCTGTAAAACACTCAGGCATTAACATTAGGTATTAAATCAAACATAAACCAGGTCCAATACAGCATGGGAAGATTTTATCTCTTTGTACCAATTTTTGTCTCAAAAGATCCATGTTAGGTACAATACCATGAATAAGAGACATTAATTCAGTTAACTCTTTAGTATCTGTAGTCATTTTCTCAAATCCATTTGGTATCCTGCAGTTTTGATACTCAACCTCCCTGTATTTCTTTAGCTTTGATAGACTCACTGGGCCTGGCTCAAGCTGCCTACACCCTGAAAGGGCCAAGGAGGAATAAATCCCCTTTTGCCTCTGCTGTTTTTGCTGGTTAGCTGGGCCAGGCATGCCCTGGACCTGACTCCTGGATGTAGTCACAACACCTGCTTTCTTTTTACTGACACCATCTGGCTGCTCGGAAAGGCCCCAGCTGAACAAACTGCTCTCACCATCCCCAGGAAGATTTTTCTCAGCAGAGAATGGTACTCTGTTTAACCTAGGGGATTCATTGCCTGCCCCTGACCAGTTTTTATTTATTCATTCTTTTTAGGCCTTTCTTTGAACTGTTCCTCAGACTTTAAAGCCTCCTACAGGCTTTTCAGCACAGAATTTGGCTTTTATCAATTTTTTTCTTTAGAAAAAAATTGGGCTTGACACAGATCCCTCCACATTTGCCTCTTAGTAACCCAAGCAGACTTCCTTTTTTGTTTTGTCCGTATTGTATCTCCTCTAGGTTGCTTCACTCCTCTATAGACATATTTTACATGTTGGTCTAAGTTACCTAGGTTTGGAGAACTCTCTCGTACTTTATAAAGACTGTCCCACCAAGGGACTCACCACAGCCATTAAAGTTACATACCATTCTCAGGGTCCCTGTTCAATCAAACTTTTTCTTAAATCACTGGTAAACACAGCCCTATATGGCCCAGTATACTGGGCACTATATATTGCTTTTCTCATACGTGGTTCTCTCAGTAGTGCTTGCCCTTCTCCTATCATTTTCCACCCCCTGGTATTTATGGACACTTCTATTTGGGATAACCATGTGCCTCTAATGGCTCTTATTAGCCAATCCATTAGAGGCTTATTCCCCTTGTGCTGTCTCAGGCTATGCAGCTTATGTCTCAAGTTGAGATGGGTGTTTATATTACTCAGTTTTTCTGCTTCTGCAGTACTTAAAACAATTCCATCCACTCCCATGTCCCCCACCCTTACAAACCAGGTGGTGAGGGGCTCCTTCACTGCTTCCTTGAAAGTCTTTCCCAATTCCAACAACTTCAGTGCCTTAGTTTCCTACACTGGGCCATTGCTAAAGCCACCATTAGCATGTTGAGACATGGATTTTTTTCTTTCTTATATTAAAGGCCAAACCGAGGGGCATGTGGTGCATTTGTGGTGCATTTCCTATGTCACTCTCCTTTTTATCATTATTTTCCTTTTCTCCTGAGTCTCCTAGCTGTAAACAGCACCAGGCTGACATTTCTCCCTCCTTTTCCCCTTTATGCAAGTTCTGGCAAGGTCAGAGGCCAGTACTGAGGAGGGAATCCTCTTATTTTTTTTCTTGTTCTAACTTTTTCCTTAGATCTTTGATCTCTCTTTGGGCCATCTCTCCTACTTGGGATATATCCTTAATAACATGGAGTGATATCTATGCCACCTCAGCCACGGCTTATTGCACCTCCTGCCTTTGATCTGCTAGTTTCAGAGCTTGTTAAGTTTGCTCTAGGCCCTCTGTGGTTTTCAAAATATTTCCATAATCACACAGCATCCCCCACTGGTCAAGTAAGCATGCTACTCTGCACCACTCAGACATGGGTGGCCAGCTTGGGATTTTTCCCACTGAGTCTATCTGCCTATTCAGCTTCTCTCTAGTTCTGCACCTTAAAGTCCACCAAACAACCCATGCCACCACTACTACACTCACAAACACGGCACAAACGACCCACCACACCAGGATTCCCCTGCACTTTCCTCAAGCTTTATTTCAGTTAGGGGTTTTCCCCATAAAAGATAGCCTGCCACGGCTTTTCCTGAGCTCTTGCTTTTGCCTAATCCTGCAGTTATGTCAATTCCATTGCAGAGATTTATCCTGGGGGATGGAGAGCCACCCACATAGGCTTGGCTTTGCCCTTAGCTCCTCCTCTAAATAAACCAGACTCCATTTTTGTAGTTTATAGCTTTTCTGATGATAAATCCATTTCAAAGAAGATATATTTTATCCCACAACATCTATAAAGAAGCCACCAGAATTATTTACTAAGACATCTGTCCTCTGTGTATGTGACAAAGGAGGGCAATATTTCTTTTTAGGCAAAGAGCATAAGGAAATCAGCTTGGCAGGAAAGGAGACAGCAAAAGGAAGTCATCAGGAGGCTGGGCCAGAGTAGGAGGAAAAGTCTGCCAGTGCCCACCTCTGGAATTTTGATTTAATACACTTGAAAAATGACATAATGCAACTGGCAGTTTCCTTACATAGTGTTAAGAGCAGGGTGGATCAGAGTAGCGGTTCCTGGGCTGCATGTGAATATTACTAGGAGAGTTTAATAAACAATTCTGAGATCAGAGCCCAATCCTGTTAACTCAGACTTTAGACTCACCAGCCTCAGCCTGTGGACACCTGGCTGAGAAGACAAGCCCGCATATCTGGTTATTCATGAAGACGCCATCACCAGAAACACCTAGAAGGGCTTGAAAGTCATTTAAATGGAAAGTAAGAAAGGAAAGGACATACTATACATGTACAACTGGGGGCAGAAGAAAAGGGCCTGTGGAACTGGTCATGAGGATGCTGGAAACTATCTGCCATCCAGGAAAGATAAAAATATATATTCTCAGGGCTGGAGAGATAACCTAACAGTTAAGAGCACCGACTGCTCTTGCAGAGGACCTGGGATCGATCCCCAGCACCCACATGGCAGCTAAGAACTGTCTGTAACTCCAATTCCAGGAGAACTCCAGTTCCAGGGGGATCTGAGACCCTCTTCTGACCTCCGTGGCATTGCACAACACAGGTGCACAAACCTACATGCAGACAGTACATTCATACATATACAAAAATAAAATTAAATTTAGAAAAACTTAAAAAAAAAAATATATATATATATATATATTATATTTCCTTTAGAACTTTCACACCATTTGATTGAAGCATTGACCCCTCCCCCCAGCTGGTTAGTAGAAAATTAACTGCCACAATAAGCTCTAATTTTTAGACAGAAGACTGAAAGGAAGAGCTCAAACATAGCCCTAAATAAAGCATAAGGAAGTCTCTGGCAGACCCAGGATGACTGGCTGGGAAGACTGGGGACTTGAAACAATGCCATAGTAGGTACACAGATGGAAGGTTGAGCTAGTATGCTTTCTATTGCTGTGATAAAACACTGACCAAAACCAGCCTGGGAAGGAAAAGCAAAGTTCATCCTTAAGGGAAGCCTGGGCAAGAACTCAGGATAGCAACCTAGAGAGAGCTAAGCAGAGACAAGAGAAGAATACTGCTTATTAGCCTTCTCCCTTGGCCAGAGCCAGAGCTTAGCCCGTTTTCTTATATATCCCAAGCCTACCCGCCCAGGGTGGCACCACCCACAGTGGGCTGGGTCTTCCCATATTACTCAACAATCAAGAAAATGTCTCACAGACATAGCCACAATCCAATCCAATAGAGGAAATTCCCCAACTGAGGCTCCATCTTCCCAGGTGTGTCAAGTAGACAACCAAAGCTGTCAAGCACAGAGGTCAAACTGTATAAAAGTTAATATTGATGGAGGTTTAAAAAGTATGTTTGGAAACAAAGGAGAATGTAATAAACAAAGTATGGGGTTTTGTGCCAGCATTAAAGAACTCGAAGCATGGGTAGAGACAAAGGGGAAGCAGGCAGACAGACAGAGGGAAGTGGGGACAGAGAAGCCAAAACCATTCTCTGGGAACCAGAATTTTAAACAGTGAAACAACTTACAATACCATTTTCTAGGAAAATGTCTAGGCTCTAAGAAACTTGAGGGTCAGACAGCAATATGCTGACACTTCCTGAGAAGGGATGGGAAAGCCAGGCATGGGAAAGCATACATGTGATATGGAGGGAGCTCAAAATGTGACTCAGAATTCTGGAGACCAGAAGTCTGTAATTAAGGTGTTGCACCTGCAGCACTTCCTCCAAAGACTTCCTTGGAAGGTCTGACCACCTCTCCCAGCAGGCGCTGGGGCTCCAGCCGCTTCCTGATCCTGCGCTGCCTTCACTCTCCCTGTCTTCATGTGGCTGAGGCTCATTTGTATCTTTTTCTTTCCTGGTGTATTTGCTCTTAGGACACTGGTCACTGTCTTTAATCTCACATAACCTTATCAGTGAAGATCTATTTCCAAAGGCAATTACATTCATAGTTTCTAAGTGGGCATATTTGCTTTTTTAAGACTTCACAGTCCTAAATACTTATGCACCAAACTCTGGTGCCCCTAACTTTATAAACACTACTCTGGAAGACCTCAAGACATAGATTAATCCTAGCACACTAATGGTAGGGGACTTCAACACCTCACTGAGCCCCTTGGATAGAACAACAGGACAAAAAAATAAACAGAGAGACATCAGAACTGAACAATACAATACACCAAATGGACCTCACAGACATCTACAGAATACTCCACCCAAACACCAGAGAATATACTTTCTACTCAGCACCCCACAGAACATTCTCCAAAATTGACCATATACTAGGGCACAAAAGAAATCTCAACAACTACAAAAGGAATGAAATTATTCCATGCATTCTATCAGACTACAGTGCAATAAAGCTCAATACGAACACCAGAATAAGACCTACTAGCTACAAGAACACATGGAGACTAAACAACACAATCCTGAATAATGAATGGGTCAGGGAAGAAATAAAGAGTGAAATAAAAGTATTCATGGGACT
Organism: Rhizomys pruinosus; assembly: GCA_009823505.1. Lineage (NCBI taxonomy): Eukaryota > Metazoa > Chordata > Mammalia > Rodentia > Spalacidae > Rhizomys > Rhizomys pruinosus. The sequence goes on along the minus strand of VZQC01011788.1, from coordinate 19,122 downwards.
GAATGAAAAAGACAATACAACACAACAAAACATATGAGATACTTTAAAAGCAGTCTTAGAGGGAAATTTATAGCCCTAAATGCCCACATCAGAAAAACAGAGTAATAAATAGTAATAAAACACCTAACACTGCAGCTAAAAACACTTGAGAGACAACAATAAATGGACCCGAAACCCAACAGACAGAAGAAATAACAAAAATCAGAGCAGAAATCAATGAAATACAAACAAAGAAAAGAATATATAGAATCAACAAATCCAAAAGCTGGTTCTTTGAAAAGATAAACAAAATAGACAGACCTCTAGCCCAGTTAACCAAAAAAAGAGAGAGCAACTCCAAATCAATAGTATTCATGATGAAAGGGGAAACATCACAACAAAGATCCAGACAATCATACGAGAATATTTCAAAAACCTATACTCCACTAAATTTGAAAACCTAAGAGAAATGGATGAATATCTAAAATCCAGGGAACCAACAAAGCTTAACCAAGAAGAGATTGACAGTTTAAACAGGCCCATAATATTTGAGGAAATTGAAGATGTAATAAAAAAAAAACCTCCCAACTAAAAAAAGCCCAGGCCCAGATGATTTCACAGCAGAATCCTATAAAATATTTAAAGAGGTCCTACAACCATTACTACTCAAAATGTTCAGAAGGATACAGAGGGAATTCTCCCAAATTCCTTCTATGAAACCAGCATCACTCTAATACCAAAACCAGGCAAAGATACAACAACAAAAAAAGCTATAGGCTCATCTCATTAATGAACATAGATGCAAAACTTCTCAACAAATACTTGCAAATTGCATACAGACTCACATCAAGAATATCATCCATCATGATCAAGTTGGATTCATACCACAGATGCAGGGATGGTTCAACATACGAAAATCAATAAATATCATAAAACACATAAATGGGCTGAAAGACAAAGACCACACGATCATCTTAACTGATGCAGAAAAAGCCTTTGACAAGATCCAGAATCCCTTCATATTTAAAGTCCTTGAGGGAATTGGACTGAAGGGAACATTCCTCAACACAATCAAAGCCATATATAACAAATCCACTGCCAAGATCATCCTAAATGGAGAAAAATTGGAACCATTTCCCTTAAAGGTGGGACCCTGACAAGGCTGCCCCTTATCACCACTCCTCTTCAACATAATGCTTGAAATGCTTGCTAGGGCAATAAGACAAAAAAAGAAAATTAAAGAAGAACTAATCAGAAAAGAGGAAGTTAAACTATCTCTTTTTGCAGCTGATATGATAGTTTACCTAAGGGATGCTAAAACTCCACCAGAAAACTTCTAGAAATGAGTAAGAGTTTCAGTAAAGTGGCAGGATACAAAATTAACCTAGAAAAATCAGTAGCTTTTCTTTACACCAACAATAAACAAGTGGAGAAGGAATGTAAGAAGACCTTCCCCCTCACAATAGCCTCAAAAAAAAAAAAAAAAAAAACCTAGGACAAACTAACCAAAGATCTCTCTACAAAAAAATTTTAATACTCCTCAAAAGATAGAGACCTCCATGTCATGGATTGGAAAACATTAATCTATGTAAAAATGTCCATTTACCCAAATTGATATACCGATTCAATCAACTACCAATCAAAATCCCATGAGTTTCTTCGCAGATTTGGAAAAAAAATCCTAAATTATTATGGAAAAACAAAAAATATCCCAAATAGCTAAAGCAACTGAGTGAAAAATGCAATAGGGGGGATTGCTTTACCGACTTCAAGCTATTTACAGGCCCTCCTCATAAAGACAGCCTGGTACTGGGCACCAAACAAACCCATTGCCACATGGAACAAAATTGAAGTCCAAACTGAGCCATACAATTCCAGCCACCTCATATTTAACAGTGGGCAAAAACTAAAAAAAGAAAAAATAAAAAACTCAGTGGAGAAAAGATAGCATCTTCAGAAAATGGTGCTGGCAAAACTGGATCACCATTTGTAGAGAAACAAAATTAAACCCCTACCTCTCCCCTGTACAAAAATCAACTCCAATGGATCAAAGATCTCAGTGTGAACCTGAAACCCTGAAGGTGATAGAACAAAAAGTTGGAAACAACCTACAAGACATAGGCATAGGAAAAGACTTTCTAAATCAGGCAGCAGCTGCGCAGGAATAAGGTCAAAAGTCGACAAATGGGATCTCATCAAACTCAAAAGCCTCTGTACAGTGAAGAAACAATCAAGGAAGTGAAGAGAAAACCCACAGAGTGGAAGGAAATCTTCACAGTGATACATCTGACAGAGCATTAACGTCAAGAATATATAGACTATTCAAAAAACAAAGAAGAAAGAAAACAAATTACCTACTCAAAAAATGGAGTAAAGAGCTGAACAGAGACTTCACCAGCAAGGAATTAAAGATGGCTGAGAAACATCTTTAAAAAAGTATTCAACATCATTAATAATTAAGGAAATGTAAATTAAAACCACTCTCAGATATCATCTCACTCAGATACGACTGGCTAAGATCAAGAAAACAAAGGACACCAAATGCCAGAGAGGTTATGGGGAAAGGGGAACACTCATCCACTGCTGGTGGGAATGTAATCTTGTACAACCATTATGAAAAGCATTGTGGAGAACCCTTAAAAGACTCAAAATGAGCCTACCACCTGACCCAGTCATACCACTCCTGGGTATATACCCACCATACTCATCCTACCACAAAGATACATGCACATCCATGTTTAATGCAGCTCTCTTCACAATAGCAAAGATCTAGAACCAACCCAAATGCCCCTCGACAGAAGAGTGGATGACAAAAATGTGGTACATCTACACAATGGAGTACTATTCAGTGGTAAAGAAAGATGACATCATGAACTTTGCAGGTAAATGGATGGAACATGAAGCCATTATGCCAAGTGAAGTAACACAGTCCCAGAAAAACAAATGACTGAATGGTTTCCTTCATTCATAGATGCTAACACCAAGTCCCCAGTTGAAAGGCAAACTGAACGACATTATTGTTATATTTCTTTTTATCTGAAAGCAACTGTGCTGTTATAATGTGAATCTCTTAACGGGCTGTAGAATAGACCCACCGCTTATTTTCAGACTCTGTAATTACTGTATATGGGTGGAAGGTATGTATTCATATTTTAGAGTAATATAAAATTAAAGGATGAAAATGTGAATTCCTAAACATAAAAAAAGACTAAGAGAAAGATGCAGGACATTTATGGCAGAATGCATGATCTAGGGTGGGATGAGGGAAGGGAAAGGGAAATATATCTAAATTGAACTGAAAAATGATGTCTGAAGTACACAAAACATCAATAAAATATATTTTTTAAAGTCTTAGAACTAAAAGTGAGGGGATGGAGCAATATCAGCAATACAAACTGAAAGAATTGTCTTGTTCTGAGCTTCCCAAAACAGATTTTTATAAGCATGAGAAGGGAAAATATGTTACTGATGACAGGGGTTACTGGTCAATGGTCACTGAAGGGGCTGGGGATGTAACTCAGTGTAGGAGTTTATTCCTAGTATGTGTAAGAGCCATGCCAAATAAATTATAAAATTATAATTATAAAAATAAATAAAAATAAATTAATTAAAATAAACAAATTGAACAAATGGCATGGCAAATACCTGTAATTCTAACAACCAGAAGCCAGAGGCAGGAGGATGGCAAATTCAAGACCAGCCTAAGATACATAATGAGTTAGAAGCCAACCTAGGAAATACAGTGAGTGAGACCCTGTTTGAAAAAGAAAATGGTCAAGAACACTGGCTGCTCTTGCAGAGGAACCAGGTTCTGTTCCAAGCACCCACACAGTGGCTAACAACCATGTTTACCTCCAGTTCCAGGGGATCCAACATCCTCTTCTGGACTCTGTGGATCATAGGGAAATCCAGTTTGAGTTAGATATGAATGGGCTAGTTTTTCAGCCAGCATCTCCCAGGGGGCAGGGGGCACAGGTAGGGGACATGAGACTCCCCTGACCCTGCCCCATGAGCCAGCATCTGGTGACACAGCACATGATGCTGGGTGGAGTAGTAGCAAGTGATGTATGTAGGGGACATGATGCAGGGGTCTGGAAGTGGCCCTAAGAAATGATGTCATTCAGCCTATAAAATGACTTACAGACAGGTGTGGTGGCATCTGCCTGTTGTCCCAGTGCTTGGGAGGCAGAGGCAGGCAGAACTCTGTGAGTTCAAGGCCAGCATGTTCTACATAGTGAGTTCCAGGACACCTGTGGCTATAGGGAGACCCTGTCTCAAAAAGACCAAAAAAAAAATGTGACTTGCAACATACAATAAATGGATCTAAGAGAACTCTCTAAACCTTTTATTAATTTTTCAATTTTAAATCTTAAAACTAACTATGGAAAAAGAATTTGCTTGTATGTTCCCTCAGACAGAGACATGACCAACTTGGATGCCTGCAAAATGTGTATGCCTTCAACAGTGGAAATGAAGCAGAGGCCACAAAAAAAAAGTATTGGCTCATCTGGACATCAAGAAAAAATGGAGAAGTTTGAGAAAAGGCCACTTTGCAGGGAATCAACACACAGGGTGACACATGTGTGCTCCTGCTGACATGTTTCTGAGTTAAGAGCCAATTATTATGACAGTGGCTCCTTATGGGACATGGTTGACTGCTTCCTTTGACAAACAGGCATAAAAATCTATTAAAGGGATGCCCTTTATCACCAAAAATTAACGAGTATACCAAGATCAGGTTCTCTGACAATGAGCCTCTGAAGAATGACTACAGGTGCTAAATTAAGAATTAGCTAGACTAATGCCCCTCATTCATGCTTTGGTGCAACAATTGATACAAATAGATAGAAATTTCCCATGCTATGTTTGACCTGGTTTACGTTTAATACCTAATACTAATATCTGAGTGTTTTACAGAGGTGAAACTAGTTGGAGACACACCCTACAAACCTGAAGGAACAAAAATAAAACGTAAATTCATTAAGGAGAGGTATCAAGGGCAGATATAATTGTAAAATCTTTAAAAGCTTAATGGTTAAATAAATCATTTTAGTGAAGGAGGACTTTAGTGGGGCAGTTGAGTTGTTTATACATCTGAAAGGTACAGTGATATGGACACTTGTTCCTGTCCCTTTGGATAATTGCCCTACCTCTAGATTTTGCTTTATGGTTAGGTGTTATATAGAGATGGATATCAGATTATGATACCAATTATGGACTACTTTTAACAAGGAGTTGTTGGCCACGTCTAACGGCTATCCAAAAAATAAAAGGTATTTGCCTACAAAGTTAGGGGTATGCACAAAAGAAGTGGCACCAAGACCCTGCTGCTGAAGACCTGGTGTAAGCATAAAAAAGATGTACAGAGACCTCACTTGTAAGTGGACATCTGGTCTCTGTGAGGCCTGAGAGAAAAAAAAAGAAAAAAGAAAAAAAGAAAATTGGTCACGAGTCAAGCAAGACTTCTCAGCTATACCTCACCTGCCTGGAGATTTGTGCAGTCAGTGTCAGCCTTATGTTCATGCACCCCCCCGAAAATTAATTGGCTATTAGCTTACTCCTTGGAAGGAATAGCACACTTAACCCTTAAAAAAAAAAGACTATGTATCTTATATACTGCTGTGATTTCTTTTTGTTTGTTTTTGGTCTTTTTTTGAGACAGGGTCTCCCTTTAGTCCCAGCTGGCCTGGAGCTAGTTATGTAGACCTGGCCGGCCTTGAACTCAAAGAGATCTGGCTGCTTCCTGAGTGCTGGGATTAAAGGCGTGCACCACCATGCCAGGCTGTTGTGATTTCTTAATTCTAGACAAAAATTTGATTGTTTATAATTTGTATATGGGGATACAAATGCAAAATTTATTCCTAATCTCTCATATTTCATTAAGAATATGTATCTTGGGTCTGGAGAGATGGCCTAGCAGTTAAGAGTGCCAACTGCTCTTGCAGAGGACCCGGGTTCAATCCCCAGCACCCACATGGAGGCTGAGAACCATCTTTAACTCTAGTTCCAGGGAATCCGACCCCTCCTCTGACCTCCACGGCATTGCAAACACGGTGCACAACCTACATGCAGACAGTACATTCATACACATAAAAAAATAAATAAATAATTTTTAAAAAAAAAACTTGCAAAAAGCAAGAATATGTATCTTAAGCGAGCGTGTGGTGGTGCACTCTTTAATCCTAGCACTTGGGAGGGCAGAGGCAGGTGGATCTCAGTGAGTCAGGGCACAGCAATGGTCTACAGAGTGAGTTCCAGGACAGCCAGAGCTACAGGGAGTCCCCTGTCTCAAAAAAAAGACCCAAAAAAATGTATCTTATCATATTATGCTTTCCTTACAAGCAATAAATAATAAGCTGGCATTATATGGTGCAATTGGGCCTAATGCTAGCTTTGACTTTTTTTTTTTTTTCTGATCTTTTTGAGACAGGGTCTCCCTTTAGACCCAGATGGCCTAGAGCTCATTCTGTAGACCAGGCTGGCCTTGAACTCACAGAGATTCACCTGCTTCTGTCTCTTGCATGCTGGGAATAAAGACATGAACCACCAAGCCTGGCTAGTTTTGACCCTTTTCCACTGAGCTTATTGTCACTACAGTAACCTCAGCCTTTTGGAGATGGTCTATTTGGCAGTAAATTTTACTCCATTTCAGAAGAAACACATCTCTTATTTAACACCATTTCCCTGGACTGTTGCCTTCTGTCCTGTTTCTTATTTCAGCTCTTCCCCAGCTATAAAACACTCAGAGGACAGCAGTCAGAGCTGTTCACTAATATGTTAATTGACTAAACACTGCTCTGAGAAATTCTCCCTTTGCTCCTTAGCAAGTCAAATCTCTTACTGGCAGCTACAAGGCCCCTCACTCTTCTAAGAAACCTCCTCCTGGGGGTTCAATACCCCTTTGTTCAACCTCCTTTTGCTGTGCAGAGATCCTAGTTCTATTTCCCAACTTGCCTGTGGAAAGTCACCTGGTTCATTTTTTCCTTAAAATGTGACTTTTAATTTTATTTTTAGTGTATGAATGTACTTCCTGCAGGTAGTTTGTGCACCCATGTCCCATGCAATGCCTCGGAGGTCAGAAAGAGGGTCTCGGATCTCCTGGAACGTGAGTTCTCCGGAATGTTGGAGTTACAGAGTTTCTCAGTGCCATGTGGGTGCTGGGGATAGAACCCGGGTCCTCTGCAAGAGCAGTCAGTGCTCGTAACCTTAGGCCATCTCTCCCAGCCCTAAATTGTGTGACTTTTAAACTTCCATGTGCAATTTTCTCAGTCTATTTTACATTACCAAGCAAAGCCTTAGTCTAACAAAGAGTTTACTGTTTCAGGAAAACATCATTTCAAAACCTAAACAAAGACAACCAAAGTTCTCCCCAACAAAAAAAAAAAAACAAAATTTAACCTGAAGAGGACCATTGAGAAGCACATAGGAGATGGAAAAGACCCCCATGTCATGGAATTTGGGAAAATCAAATATAGTAAAAACCGTTCGTTCTAACCCAAACAATATACAGATTCAAAGTATCCCATATTAAAATCTCCCAAGAGTTTTCTTCTCTCACAGCTTGGAAGAAAAAAAGTCCTAATGTCCATATGGAAAAACAAAAGACCCTGATCGCCAAAGCAACCTGAAGACAGGCATAAGGTAGTATTACAGGGGGTATCTCTATACCAGGAACAATACATATACAGGACTATATCATAAAGACCTAGCTTGGTACTGGCACAAAAAAGACCTGTCTGCACCAGGGGACAAACCTTTGAAGATCAATCTTGAGCACTGTGATGGTTTAACCTGGTTCAATTGGACTGGTAAACATAAGGAAAAGGTCTTCTGATTGGTCCACCTCAACCCGTGATGGCCCACCCCCAAATGTGGGATGTAACATTCTGCTGGTAGGAGTAATTAAAGGCCATCTGGGCAGAGGGGAGCTGGTCCCTTTTTCCTGTGGCTTGCTACTCTCTCACTGGTGAGTTTTGTCTTGCTGCTGTATCAGTCCCTTTCGAGATCCCAGCGGTATTGAGACTGCAGATCTCCTGGTGATCCATTGGGCCTTCAGCACAACAGTTGGGAATAATGAGACATAATGCTTGCGGACTGAGAGTCTCCCTGGATTCCTCAGCCTCTCCAGTGCAGTGAGCTACTGTTGTGACTACTTGACTCTATCTACAGTGAGCAAATATAAATGGTGTATCTAGGCTATATATTGTCCTGTTGCCTTCGTTGTTTCTTAGAGAACCCTGACCAATTACAACCACAATACAACATTTAGCACCGCCTCATATTTGACAAGGAGGCCAAAGACACATGGAGGAAAGACAGCAGCTTCAGCAGTTTGGTGCTGGCAAACTGGATCACCATTTATAGAGGAAGTGAAAGGAAAACCCATAGAGTGGGAGGAAACCTTCACTGCAGAAACTTTTGACAAAGCATTGATTTCAGAATATTGAAACTACTCAAAAAACAAAAAAAAAAAAAAAAGAGGAAGAAACAAATAATCAATCAAAGATGGAGCAAACGAGCTGAACAGAGACTTCACAAGTGAGGAATTGAAGATGGCTGAGAAACACTTAAAAATGTTCAATGTCTGTAATATTAAGGAAATGCAAAGAAATCATCTACTCTGATAAGAACTGGCTAGGATCAAGAAAACAATGATACCAAGTGCTGGAGAAGTTGTGGGGGAAGGGAACCTCATCCACTGCTGTGGGATGTAAACTCATACAGCCACTATGGAAAGCTGTGGAGAACCTTGGAATTCTCAAAATGAGCTTTCCACCCTGACCAGTCATACCTCTCCTGGGTAAGAGTACCACAAGACTCATCTTACTGCAGAGATAAAAACTGCAAACCATGTTTATGGTAGCTGTTCTTCTCACAATAGCAAAGAGCTGGAACCACCCAATACCGTCAACTGACAGGTGTATAGAGAAAATGTGGGTACATCTACAAAATGGAGTTCTATGTAGCAGTAAGAAAGATAACATCATGAAATGTGCAGGTAAATGGATGGACGAAAGAGATATTATGTTAAGTGCAAACTTTAGGGCATTATATGACCGCATAAAGAATTAACTTGATAAATATAATCAGATTCTTTCTCAAAAACCACTAACACTCACAGACTCGTTGAACCATCTTCTACGGTCCCTGCCAATTTCAGCACAACGACCTAATATATGTTTTTTTTCTTTTTTTTTTTTCTTTTTGTCTTTTTTGAAACAGGATTTCCCTGTAGCTCCAGCTGTCCTGGAACTCACTATGTAGACCAGGCTGGCTTTGAGCTCACAGAGATCTGCCTGCCTCTGCCACCACACCCAGCTGACCTGAGTATATTCTTGACACATATTCTATACTGTGTATATCACTTTGCAAAGTTTTTGTTTTAAAAAAAACTTTACTTTTAATTGGCTTTGAAAAAAAGTTTACTTTGATGAAAATGTCTGGAAGCACAAATAAACATAAAGTAGGACTTTTTATATAAAGAAAGGAATGCCAGATTGTGTGTCATGCCAAGCACCTGAAATCCGAGCACTCTGGAGGCTGAAGCAAGAAGACCCTACCTCAATTTAGGCATACTGAGATACATAGCAAGAGACTGTCTCAAAAAACAAAACTGAATGGGAAGGAAGTGGGGGAAAGGTCAGAGGTTTTATTATTCTTGTACAACCCACTTCTGGGTCTTTTGATTTTCAGAATTAAGGGAAAAAATTAAAACTTCCTCAATCATTTCTTCTCCTTTTGCACCACCCTCCATGCCCTCCTTCTCCCTGCCCTCATCCATGTGTTTTTTATCCTTGGCAGGTATCAGAAAGTTGCTGTGAACTTTGCCAGAAGAGGTTGAGCCTGGCCACTAAATATGCAACATACAGAGAGTTCACTAACCTCTCTGGGATTTAACTTCCCATGCTGGGTAGCTTTCCTGTTGCTAGTATAATGCCCCAAACAAGAGCAACATAGAAGAAAGGGTTTATTGTGGTTCACAGTTCATGGATACTGTCCATTATGGAGGTGAGGTCATGAGGGCAGGAACTTTCCACAGCTCCTCCTATGGCATCTGCAGTCAAGCAGCAGAGAGCAATGAATGCTAATGCTCAGATGGTCTTCTCCTTCTCCAGGATCCCAGCCCATGGAATGGGGCCACCCACACTGAACCTAGGTCTTCCCACCTCATTTAATCTAATGTAGATAACCTCTCAAAATTGTGCCTGCGGCTTGTTTCCTAGGGTACCCTGGACTGTCAAGCTAACAATCAATATTACTGATTTCATGACGAATGTTTTTTTTTTTTTTGTTTGGGTCTTTTTTTTTTTTTTTTTTTTTTTTCCCTTTAGCCCCAGCTGGTCCTGGAACTCACTCTGTAGACCAGGCTAGCTTGAACTCACAAGAGATACCTGCCTCTGCCTCCCAAGTGGCTAGGATTAAAGGCATGAGCCACCAGGCCCGCCTGATAGGATTTTTTAACTCACAGGAATCTTAAATTTCAGCTCATTGTTAAAGAACAATATGCTGCATGGCCATTATGAATGTCAAGAACACAACACTGGAACCTTGCAAGTGTCAGGGCTGCTTGATGATGGCAGGATGAGAATTAGATAATTTTTTTCTAATTTAGAGATTTCATGCTTTTTGAATGCCCCATTGACAATTTTGATCCAAAACTTCTTTTATATGTTTATCCCCCTCTAAGAATTGTGAAACTAGTAACAAGGCTTGAGCACCAACTGGGCACCCAAAACTTTTATTTTTGGCTAATAATGGAAGAAACAGGAGACAAACTCACAAGTTAGTGACCTGTGAGAGTCATGGAGCTACATATGTCGGGTCCAAAAATGAAGGAGAGGGGAAGCTACGAGGGGAGGCACAGTCATGTATTTTCTGAGAATAATGGAGATTTCTCAGGAATTCTGGCAATATCTCTCTGCCATTTTCTATTTAGTTTTTATATGATTAGTAAAAGTGCCGATGTGTATGTAAGTGCACCCATGTTGTGAAATGCCTGTGGAAGTCGGAAGAGTGTTCAGATTCCTGGAAACTAGAGTTACAGATGGTTATTAGCCACCATGTGGGTACTGGGAAGTTAAACTCAGATCCTCTGTAGGAACAGCCAGTGATCTTAACTACTGAGCTGTCTTTCCAACCCCTCTTTCCCAATTTTTAAAGAATTGTATTTATTTATTAGTTATTTACTTTTCAGTTAGTGTGTATGTCATGAAAATGCAGTTTTACAAGTAGACAAGTATAGCACGTCTCTGGAAATCAGAAAATCTCTCTCTCTCCAGGCGCTCTCTCGCTCTCTCTCGCGCTCTCTCTCTCCCTTTCTCTCATTCCTTCCTGTGCCTTGTGGATCCAGATACAACAAACTCAGTCTTCAAGTCCGAAGAACAAGCCCCGCTAACCTGGGAACATCGTCAAGCCTATAGCAAAGCCCCGCTACCATGGAACATCTCTCAAGCCTAAGCAAGCCCCCTCCTACCTAGGAGATATCAAGCCTATAAGCAAGCCCATCTACCCATGGAACATCTTCAAGCCTATAAGCAAGCCCCTCTACCATGAAACATCTTCAAGCCTATAAGCAAGCCCATCTACCCATGGAACATCTTCAAGCCTATAAGCAAGCCCCTCTACCGTGGAACATCTTCAAGCCTATAACCAAGCCCCTCTACCATGGAACATCTTCAAGCCTATAACCAAGCCCCTCTACCATGGAACATCTTCAAGCCTATAAGCAAGCCCCTCTACCGTGGAACATCTTCAAGCCTATAAGCAAGCCCCTCTACCATGGAACATCTTCAAGCCTATAACCAAGCCCCTCTACCATGGAACATCTCACTGGCCCTCTTTTCCTAACTTCTCTGGTTCTTTCTGGTCATCCTCCAAGCAGCTATGAACTGTGACTTCGCTGAGGGTGTCATGGAACATGCCATGCAGTTGAGCTTGTGGTGAAACGAGAGGAGTCTAGTGTTTCTCCAAAAGTTGTAAGCAAGTTTTGGATGGCCTATCTGAAGAGCAGCTTCTGACCTACAGGTGTCTTGTCACCAAAGCAGAACCAGATTAGGGCAGAAATTCTCTAGATTACTAGGCAGCACAGATAGTTCTTTGCTGCCATATTTGGTGACTGCAATCTTGTTTATTGCTTTTTTGTTTTGACTTGAGGTGGGTTTTGGGGGGGTTTCTTGTCACACAGGTTAGGCAAGTACTCTTCAGTGAGCTAAGATCCTCCACCATACTCAGCATCAAGACAGCACTCTTTTTTTTTGTTGGTTGTTTGTGTTGTTTTAATTTTTATTTATTATTTTTTATGTTATGAGTGTACTATTTGCAAATGTTAGGGTGGTGCCCCCCTGTCAGGCAATGTCCGTGGAGTCAGAAGAGGGTGTCCGGATTCCCTGGAACTGGAGTTAAAAGATGGTTCTCAGGCCGCCATGTGTGGCTGGGAATTGACCAGGGTCCTCTCAAGAGCAGTCATGCTCTTAGCTGCTGACCATCTCTCCAGCCCCCAATACAATGGCTCGTTAACACCCAGAAAATCCACTTTCAATAATTTAGTCCTTTGTAAATAAAAAACCTTAGAAAACACGCATAAGGATGATTGTTTCTGTTTTTTAATAATAACAAGACATGACTAAATTTATTATAATATTTCAATAAATCAGGATGTTTAGAATACTATCAATCTGTAAAAATAAATTTGATAGAAATGCATATAAGCTGACTAAAAAGGATGTCGTTTAGTGAGAAACATCGCTTTTAATGCTATCTATCACACTGCAACTTTCAAGCCTCACCCAGTCTCTGGATCACTTTCAAGACTTGGTGCATGTCACTGGTTGTCAAATTCAGAGTGTGTCAGAATCATCTAGAGGTAACTGGACCACTGGGCCTCACCAGAGTGTTGCGTTCAGTCTGTCTGGGGTAAGCTCCACAGTGGGCTTCATATACGGCAGGACCAGGACCATACTTGGAGGCCTCTTGGCTTTGTTGAGTTCTACAGGAGTCCAAACATCAGACTTTGAAAAGAAAGGCCAGGCATGGCGGTGGGCACACAACTTTTAATACCAGAGCACTTGGTAGGCAGAGAGGCAGGCAGATATCCTTGTGAAGGTTCAAGGCCAGCCTGTCGACAGAGTGAGTTCAGGAACAGCTGGGGCTAAAGACCAAAAAAAAAAAAAAGGAACTGTAAGAGAGGCCCACACTTGACTCCATTTTGAGTATAGCCACCATTACTGGAACCTGTCCAATTCAGGGAAAAGGTCATTTGCTCAAAGACAGTGTGGGGTCCGGTCAGAGGCAGGCCTCAAGAACAGCTAACAAAAAACTTGTTGAAGAGATAACTGTTGGTATGTGAGGGCATATGGACTGACCCAACATTTCCCTATTCTAGTCACAGGATTGTGTCTAAAGATAGCTGTTGGTATGTGGGGTGCCCTTGGGCATGACCTAACCATGAGCTAGCTGTAGGCCTGTTAGTATCCAATAAGGCTAGAAGTACCCAAACCCGCTAATATTCCCCTAGACCCTGTATAAAAAGCCTGAGAGCCAGTTATCAGGGTCGAGCCTTTTCTCCCTCCCACCCCAGCTGCTGGTTACTTTTTCCCCAACTCGAAATAAAGGCTTTGGTTTGCCCATCCTTCGGTGTGTCGGTGTGGATTCTCAAAACCTAACAGAAAACCAAACTCCATGTCCTCTGTAAAACAGTCAGTGCTCTTAACCACTGAACCATCTCTCTAGCCCCATAAAATAAATCTTATGAAAAGAAAGAAGAGCGACTTTCCTCTAGAAATGTGATGGCTGAAAAAAGTAGAAGAAAAAATGTTTCCCATGTAAACCAGGAAGCTAGAACCTAGTATGGTTTTAATTTAACTCTGAGTGTGATTTCTTATTTACGTACTGTAAGGTTATGGCGTGCTCCCCCCGGAATGAAAAGACACGAGGTCTAAGCTCTTCAAAGCAAAGTTTTAATTCCAGGGTAGCGTGGGGAAAGGCTCAGGGGAAAAGAGAGACAAGCACAGAATGGCGTCTGGTTTGGGAATTAAGGGAGAAGGTGGGAATGGGATTCATTGAGAGTGGGGTGGGTAGCACACTCTGCAGGAGTCTGGAGTCTGGCTTTCAAAAAGGTGAAAGATTCCTGAGTAATTGGTGATAGCCCATTTTTCCAAACCAAAGGGCTGGCCTGGTAGAGCAGGTTCCTGGGGCCTCTGGTCTAGGTGTCTCTGCATTTCAATGGCCTTCTGAAGCTCACAACACAAACGACAGGTGGTTTGTTTAAGAGGTCCCAGCATCTTTTCTAAAAAGCGCACTCTAAAGGCCCTGAGGTCTTGGGACTTGACATCCTGATTTTCAGCTGGTCCAAAAACACTGTTATTAGCACATGCTGTGCTAATACCATTTTTGAGCTGGCCTTCAACATTTGTTTCAGAAAACGATAATTAGCCAGCCTTGTTGTGCAACACTTGTGATCCCAGCACTCAGGGGAGGCCAGCAGGCAGATCTCGGTGAGTTCAAGCCAGCCGGGTCTACGAGCAAGTTCCAGGACAGCTGGGCTACAGGGGGACCCTGTTTTAAAAATCCCGCCCCATAAAATTATGGATTCAGGTAAAGTGAAATGAAAGTTTGGCAGTTCACCTCCCTCCTACGCTCCCTCTTCCCTCTCTCTCATCTCTTTCTTTCCGGCCCTCCTTCCCTTCATCCTTCGCTTCTGTCCCTTCCCTTCCTTCTCTTGAGGAGGAGTGCCAGGATGGAGCCAGGGTTCTCACATGCCAGGTGAGTGCCCCCGCAACCCTGGCTTGGCTTCTGCCCTTTTTCTGTGGCCTGCTCTTGTTATCAAACATGGATCCGTTTAGATTCCATTTTCTACAGTTCTGTACCTGAATTCTGCTGGAGAAAATGACACCACCCTCATTTTCTCCCTGGGACAAAAGCCACTGGAACAGCACAGTCTCTGCTGAAGTCTCAGAGCCTGATCTTCCTCCAGTGTGCTGAAACACTGAATCCACAGCAGACAAGCTGTCCAGCTCCTCCCTTCTGCCACAGACAGGCCGGATGCTCCTTCAGGGCCCGGCTTCTCCCTTTCTCCATGAGACCCCTGCCTTTGCCTCTCTGCTTCCCTCTATCCTGAAGTACCCCCCCCTGGGCCCCCGCTCCTCTATTCATTTTCTCTCTAAAAGCAGGTGTAAGATTGTCACCTTCGTTAATTCTTAGAACAAATATTTCCTCCCCCGAGCAGATTCCTCTTTGCTGATGTCTCTCCTGAAACATTCCTTGTACATTTTCTCTGTCTCTTCCTTCCCCAACAAGACAGCCTCCCAACTCAGCCTCCCAGACCCTGACTTACTTTCTACAATACATACCTAGAAAAACCAAAGTCTACTTCCTTGTTTTGCTGTGGCTTTAAGGGGAAGCCTTATTTTAACTTTCTGTTGACGCATTTCATGCCCTGATTATCACCTTCCATACAATTCCCCTGGTCATGACTCCATGTGGTCTTCCCCCAGGGCTCTTTGAACCTTTAGGACTTTGTTTTGCTCTGTGAAGGTGGATTCAGGTCCTCCCACCTCTGCGTGTAAAACATTCCCATGGGGGCTAAGCGAGGGCCCCCCCCCCCCCCCCCCCCTTTGTTCTTCTTGTGTTCCCAATCTGCATAATCTCCAGAAGCACAGGATGTACTTTGTGGTTTTTACCATGCATAGAGCTTTACTGTAATTATACTTCTAATAATGCTTTTCTCCTGAACCTCAAACTTCTTAGTATAATCATATTTTTAAATTCTAAAGACATTTAACCTCAATGATTGGAAAACAAATTCCCCAGCTTTTTGTCTACCCTCTGACTGCCACTTGCATTTCCTGTTGCAGTTTGTGCCCATCCGCCTTAGGGCCACTTCACTCTAGACATGAACATCATCTTCATCTCTGTTCTCCTTAATCCGGAATTACCATTCATGCTATTACCCAGTGCTGCTGCCAAATGTCAAAGCAGCCACAAATAAAAACTGATTCTTAAAGATAGATGCAAGCCAGGCGTGGTGGCACAAGGCCTTTAATCCCAGCAACTTCAGAGTCAGAGGTGGGCAAATTCTCTTTTGAGTTCAAGGACAGCCATGGCTATAATGTGAGTTCCAGGACAAGCTGGGCTACAGGGAGAACCCCTGTCGGAAAAGACAAAAAAAAATGCAAAAAAAAAAAAAAAAAAAAGTCCTTTAAAATTTCTCATCCAGTGGTTCTGAAGCATCCATTATTGAGCTACTCCGTTTTGTTCATTTGCCTGGGTGTGTCTGACGCAGGAGCTGCTTTCCAGCAAGTTTCATTAATCTTGGTGTGAGTTTCCATTAGGTGGTTGCTTAAAGAGAAAGAGGAAAATTTATTATTTTATAACAACAGATCTCATATGACTTTAATGACTTAAAATCTATGTTGAGGCACAGTCTTTCAGACTTTAAAGAAAGTATAATGATTACTTATCTTTTTGGTTATACTCTTCCTCTTGGGTGTCTAAGTCCATACGGTTAGCCCGATAACCAAGGTTTTTGTTTTCCCTCAAGGTCAGTTAGAGCTGGTCTTCAGCAACCACTCAGGCCTTTTGGGGGGGGAGAGGCCTCTGGCTCCTCTCAGTTTTTCAATCACCAGTGTTTCCATCCACACAAGGACAAAAGTCAGGTCCTTGCTAGACCAGGCTTCCACTTCTGAAACATGAACAGACTTTTCTCTTTACAGACTGGACACTAGCTAGAGTAACCGGTTAGTGGGTCTCCAAGAGCTCCCTGCCTAGGAGGACTGGGGACTCACAACTGCAGGATGCAGGACGTTCAAGAGAATGCCCCCGAGACATAGTTTCCTAGGATTGGTTTGAAACTCAGAGGGCAAAGGGCAAAGAATGATGCCCTAGGTCCTCAGCCAAATGGGTAGGGGAAAAAGGCCAGGTCCACCAGGCTAACACATTTAATTACTGTAAATATTTAGATAAGGCTTAGACAAAGTTCAAGCAGCCTTGTATAATACTGACTGGAGGAGGGACTTAACACCATACGTTAAAGAGGCATAACCCACAAGATTAAATTTAAACAATTTTAAGCTTATTTAAATGTAAAACTGTTCACTACAGTTACTACAAATGGGAAATCCTTTCTTTTTTCAAAGAACCTTTATCTGATTTAGATAGTTTTTTCCCAGAAAGCCAGGAGTTGTAAGACATACCATAAGACAGGAAATAAACTGATAAAAACTACCAAGTCCATCCAGACTGTCTTCTTCTGGACTGCAAACAGCTGGTTCAGGAAGAAAGAATCTAGCCTTTTAAGCCAAAATATCTGGTTAGGTTAAAAGAAATGTCAAATAGCAAATCTTGCAAGAAACATAAAGTACATTTTTTTAGTAGCCATAAGTAACCCACCATTTACCTGAGCCCATTTAATCCAAACCTGAAACAGGGAGTCAGGTTCAAGCCAGTAGTGGACTGAAAATTAACAGCTCTTTATATTCACAATCCTATTCAAGCCACTAGGGCATCCATGCCACTTGATTTATGGCAGGAATGCAATGGTAATGAAAAACAACTTCACACAGCAACTTTTTTTAAACTTCCCTTCTGGGCCAAAGACTATGTCTATGAGGATTCAATTAGCCCTGTCAGGCCTCCAACTGCAGATTTTGAAGGATTTAAATCTGCCCTTCCTTCCCAGACACAATGTAATCAAGTAAATAATTAGCATTAGATGCAAGCCCATTCATTTAAACAGCTCCATGAAACAGATATGTTTAACTAGTTTCAACCCAAAACTTTAGCACCTTGATGAAAACTCTAAATTAGAGAATGAAAACCTAAATCAGAGTAAAATATGACTCTTGAGTTTGTAACAGTACTCAGAAATTCTACAGTAATGATCTCTGCACCTAAAGAACTGTGGCTGTGCTAGATTAAAGGTGTGTGCCACCACGCCCAGCTAGGAGACCAAAAACATGAAGTACAGTTTTCAAGAATTTGATTCACCATTCGTTGAGACCAACCCTTCCTCACACAAACAAACAGTTTCCTGCCAGCCCTGAATCAGCAAAGGAAGGTGCAGAGCCCAGATAGGTTCCCTTTTTCCCGATCCAGAAGAGAAAGGGAGGGAGGGAAACAGGCCTCAAAAATTATTGCAGAAACATAACAGAGCCCAAAAATGCTGCTCCAGACTGCTCTCCCTTGCAAGAGCCTATAATGCCCCCCTGGAAGCCATGCAGCACCCCACTGATCCAGGTGCCAGACCGCCAAATTGCTCTCGAGCAAAGATGGAAAGGTTGCCACATGTGCCCTCCAGAGTGCTCAGAAATTCCCCAAGCACTAAAGACCTCCTACCAAGCCAGACCAGAATTCCTGACTAAATGCTGATGAAAATTTTACTAGCCTGTAAGAAGCAGATTATCTCTAGTCCTTTGGATAGAAACTGGGTAGATTTTTGTAAATACATTTTTATTACCAAGTGCTGGCTCATGGCAGCCTGCCTTCTCAACCAGCTAATGACAGGCACCTTACTGGGTCATTAAAGACAAGGGAAGTCACCTTCCCAGATGAGCCTGCTGGAGTCCTGACCCAGAGTCCAGTGTGGGGCTCTAAGTGGGGCTGAACATTAAAGTGACTCACCTCTGAGCAGTGGTCACTAGAGCAGTCAAGGTTCAAATGTGACTTGAGTCTGAAGCAAGGGCAGGTGGGGAGAGATGAGAAAATGGCCCTCCTATGACCAACCTCAAGCCCTGTCTGATGCATCACAAAAATCTCTAACCCGCCTTTTTTTTTCAACAGAGACTCAGAATAGGCTTCTACCTTCTTCTATCAGTAAAAAACAGCACAATTCCAGTCCCTTGTTCAGCCTTTCCATATTTTCTCTGCCTAGAAAACATCAACACCTCCTTCCAGCGCAGGGACAGTAAGCCCCAGCCATTTCAAACACGCATATTCATCTTGCCCACATCCTTCTTACTGGCTCCAATATACTTGATACATCCTTTTACACAAAACAATCTCCTCTCCCGCATACCTAGCCCCAGCACTGACCAGATGGGATGGGGAGTAAGGCAGGAACCTTAAGCACCAGGGGGTCCCACCCTCTAGCCAGAGTTGTGTGTATGGCACACACCCTGTGGCCAGGAGCTGTGAGGCCCTTGGAGGACC
>VZQC01011776.1:624656-705324 GCA_009823505.1 Rhizomys pruinosus | reverse complement strand
AAAAAATGAAAAAAAAACGAGAGAAAAATGCAGGACAGTTATGGCAGAATGCATGATCTGGGATGGGTTGGGGGTGGGGGGAGGAAGGGAAAGGGAAATATGCCTGAACTGAATTGGAAAATGATGTACAAAATGCACAAAGCATCAATTAAAAAATGTTAAAAAAAAAAAGGGAAATGGAGACTAGGAGGGACACACGGATGGGGAAAGAGAGGATGCAGGGCACAGGCTGGTTGAAGGAGGGGAGCCTGCAGTGTGTGGTTTTGACATCTCCCTTGCAAGATGGGCTGATTCATGTGGGCTTACTCCTGCCTCCTCTGTTTTACTCCTTGGGTTTATGTGGTGCATGTTTAATTCCATGCTGCTTTTGTTACTGTGACTCAGTAGTGTAATCTGCGATCAGATATTGGGATACCTCCAGCATTGCTCTACCTGCCCAGGATTGATTATTTATTTATTTACTTACTTATTTTCGTTTGAAGTGTATGAGTGTATTCCCTGCATGTATGTAGTCCAACCTTGTCCAATGCCTGAGGAGAACTGAAGCCGGTTTCATTTCCCCAAGAACTGGAGTTACAGATGCTTGGTGCATGCCTTGTGTGTGCTCAGGTTTGAGCCTGGGTCTTCTACAATACACACCATTGAGCCATCTATCCAGCCCCTACATATGTTTCTTCCTAAAAGCTATTTACTGTCTATGGCGCTTCCATATAAATTGTAAAATCATGGTTTGCTGTTTGTGAAGAATTCACTGGAATTGTAATAGGAACAGTTGAATCACTAGATGAATTTTACAAGATTATGGCAGTCCATGACATGGGGGAGGACCTTTCCAGCCCAAGGTTCTGCATCAGACTTTTCATTTCATAGAGGTCCTTGACCACCATGGTTAGGCTTATTCTTGGGAATTCATTTATTTTAAATAATATTTATATTTAAGTATTAATTATGTTACTTCTTTGAGAATTTCATACAATATATTTTACTCATATTCGCCACCCCAGCAACTCCTGATCTTCTTTACCTCAGTCACCACATAAATTCAGATCCCCTTTTTTTATTTTACAGCCCATGGAATCCAGTTTGTGTTACTCAAATACTGCTGGGAACAGAACCATCTCCTGGGTGTGGCTGATTTCCACACGCTCACACACTCACAGATGAGACTCTCCCCCTCCCTGCAGCTATAAATTCCCAGTAGTTCCCCACCTAGGAGTGGTGCTTCCTAGCCACCTTCCAGTCTTTGCTCAAGAGATGGCCTGGCTCAGGTGCATGTCCTGACAACCACCGAGTTTGTCAGTGTAACTGTCTTGTGCTCAGGAGACACTGTTTCTATACAGTCATATACTGTCTCTAGCTTTTACAATCTTTCTGTCTCTTCTTCCTTGACCATCCCTGAGCTTTGGGGGAATAGTGTTATGCCAGTTCTCTCTTTTTCTCTATGTGTGTGTGTGTGTGTGTGTGTGTGTGTGTGTGTGTGTGTGTGNTTTTTTTCCTCCCTCCAATGTGCTGGGGGACTCACTAATCATGAGGGAACCCCATTCCCTGACCAATCATGCAGGTTCCAGGGAGCAGCTAGGGGCATGCAAAGACCCTCCCTCTCGAAAGGAGCGGTCACATTTTTTGCTTCAGTTTTCAATTTCCCTATGTACTTTATGCAATAGTGGAATAATCTGTAATTTTTTTCTTTACTATCTGGACGGTGGAGATGGAAAATAGATTCACCAAATGAAAATATTTTTGGAAATTCTTAGTGGTTGACATCTTCAAATTACAGAAATAATCCAGAGTTCCATGTTAAACAACCATTTCTCTTATTCATCAGCCCTGCCTTGATATAAACTGAGAATCCAGTTGAAGGGAAAATTCTCCACCTTCTGTCATGGAGTTCACTGCCTATTACAGAGTGTTTAGGACATAGATAATTCCAGCCTCAGTTATAGTAGACAAACACTTTTTTTTTCAAATAAGAGGATAAGTGGGGCTGGAGTGATGGCATAGTGGTTAGGAGCACCGACAACTCTTCTGCAGAGGACCGGGTTCAGATCCCCAGCAGCCACATCGTGGCCGAGAGCTGTCTGAAACTCCAAATTCCAGGAGAACTCCAGCTTCCAGGGTAATTCCGACACCTCTTCTGACCTCCGCCGGCATTGCACATCACCATGGATGCACAAAACTTAGGCATGCAGACAGTACATTCATACACAACGAGAATAATAAATTATTTAAAAAAAATTAAAAAAGGTATTAGGTTTCATATATATATCCTCATAGTATACATTAGTATATAATCACCCTACAACACATAAGATTTAGTACAAATTAAATATCACATTTTAACTTATATCCAGACTTTCCAATAAAAAATTGGCCTATTGTTGTCCGAAGCACACCACACTGACATCTGGTGACTCTGGGAGACTGCGCATTGACCACCATTATTCCTTTGACCATTCCCACATGTCTGAATCCCACTGTAATACAGGAGAAGGTGTTGAACTGGGGTTGACGTGAAGCCATGTAAGCAGCTCTCTGTAGCCATGAGCTATGAGGGCTGGCTCCTTCCCACCAGGAAGGGCCTCTGTGAGCTTCCTTCCATTTCCTCCTGATTTTCCAGGAAGCTCTCCCCTCCAGTTGGTCTCCATGGATCTGTGAGACAGATTTTGTGAGGTCCCCCAGTACTGTTGACAACGTGTAAAGTTTGCTGGCTTAGGAACAGGCGCTGACATTTTGATGACACAAAGGATAGGTCAATGGCTCTTTTTTGTCCAGCCCAATGCCAAGAATCTGGGTGAGTATTGTGATGGACTCTACGTGAGGCCTCATCCTGTTCTCAGGGAAGGTACATAAAAATGTAGAGTGGAACGCAGGGGCTCATGGACAAAGGAACAGACAGATCTGTGGAGAAATGAAAGCTCCTGCTCATATTCCCAACTCTTCTAAGCTCCTTTATGCCGAGACTCTTAAGGAAGAATTAGTATGAACTAAAACAGTTGAGTTTCACGTACTTAAAAATATAAAAATTGAGTTAAGCAATTATCACCCCCCCATGTCTATAATATATTAGGTTCTAATTTTCTTTCTGTTGAATTAATGAACTGATAGTTTTCTTTTATTTTTGTTTGTTTATTTTTTTTTTTCTAATTAATTGTTTTTATGATGCTTTGAGCCATTTCATACATTTTTCCAATCCAGTTCAGGCGTATATTTCCCCCTTTCGCCCCCCCCCACCCCACCCCATCACAGGATCATGCATTCTGCCTAACTGTCACTGCATCTTTCTCTCGTTTTTTTTTTTCATGTTAGCATGTATAAGTGCATATCCCCTAGAACAAATCAGCTAGCTTTTCTGCCATTACACCGACAACAAGCAACTTGAAGAAGGACTACAAGGAGACCTCCCATCACAATAGCTCAAAAAACTAAAATACCTGGAACAAACTAACCAAAGACACCAAGGATCTCTACAAAAAATTTTAAACCTGGAAGGAAACTTGAGGAAGAGCATCAGAAGATGGACAACCTCTCCTGATGCTCATGGTTTGGGAAATAA
This sequence comes from Rhizomys pruinosus, assembly GCA_009823505.1. Taxonomy (NCBI): domain Eukaryota; kingdom Metazoa; phylum Chordata; class Mammalia; order Rodentia; family Spalacidae; genus Rhizomys; species Rhizomys pruinosus. The sequence continues at coordinate 701,771 of VZQC01011776.1, read as the reverse complement.
ATATAGTTCAAGATGTCCATCCTACCCAAAACTAGTGTACACGATTTAATGCAACTCCCAATCAAAATCCCAAGAGTTTCTTGCAAGGCTTGGAAAAAAATCCTTCATTTCATTTGAAAACAAAAACCCCGATAGCCAAAGCATCCTGAGGAAAAGAGCAATAAGGGGGATCGCTATCCACGACATCAAACTATCCTACAGGGCTAACTCATATAAACAGTCTGGTACTGGCACAAAAAAGACAGACCAGTTGACATGGAGAATAAAACTGAAGATCCAAACTGAGCGCATACAATTTCAGCCACCTCATAATTGACAAGGGGGCCAAGAAGACCAATGGGAGAGACAAGACAGCATATTCAGCAGTGTGCGGCACAACTGGATCACCTACTTGTAGAAAATGAAAATTAAACCCTAGCCGACTCCGTTGTCAAAGAGTCAACTCCAGGTGGAACTTAAGACCTCAGTGAAACTCTAAACTATGGAGGTCGATAGAAGAGAGAGCTTGCAGCAGACTACAAGACATAGGTGTAGGAAAAGACTTCACTAAATCAGACAGCAGCATGCACAAGAAATAAGTTCGACAATTGACAAATAGGACACTCATTAACTCAACAGCTTCGTACATCAAGGAAGCAAAAAGGAAGTCGAGGAAGAAGCACCACAGAGTGGGAGAACCTTCACAGCAGCACTAAATGAACATTGATCAGTTCTTCACTCTTCAGGGTGAAGTTTTGTATGAAGTCATTCCATGTCACCATGTCACTGGTAGAGATACACCCTGAAAATGAGGCCAAGTCCTTCAAGGTTTTGTCACAAATCAAGAAAAGTGTTGAATGTCATTAAATGCCACTCCCACCTCACAGTAGTTACGTGAATTGAAACTGTCATGAACCACTGTATAATTGAAAACAAAACCATTATTTTTGTGTCCTTAGACGGGCTACTGACTGAAATCCCTCCAAATAAAAAAATCACTTAAATATAACACATGGTGAAATTGGGATGTGCAAGACTTGCCTCTGTAGTGGCCACCAGGTCTGAATAACTCACGCTAGAGGATTAACCTTGTGTGATGAGACGGCACCCTGCAGGATTTGAAGACTGGGAGAAAGACGGATAGGAAGCATGAAAAAGCAGTATTTTGGTGCTGGTGCGTCATGCGTTCTGAGGGAACTTCCAATAGTTTACTTTCAAACAGTGAACGCCCACAACTAACATACACGGAGCCGATGCAGACGACTGGCGGTTCAGCCTTGTCGTACAGGAAGCTCGGAGTGCACCTGTTGTCACACGTGGAGTGTTAAGCAATGATAAGCAGGGTTTTCTCCTGGATGCCTTCTTTCTCTTCCACCTCTGTCTTGTGCAAAAGCCAGAGCAATGAAATGGACACAGAGCAGTAAGGAGCAGCCCGGAAGGATGGAGACCATGGGAAATGTAAGTGATTTGACCTCAGTGCTTGCTCAAATTCCCTTTCAAAAAGGCATAAATAAAAACCACTACAAAATCACATTTTCAAGAGATAATTCTCCCTGTATTTTTGTTCTATAATGTCTTTATGAAATGATATCATTAATGCACAGAATCTGTCCTGTTCTATGCAAATTACTCAAATCTCCCAAGACCATTCACTATGCTGGTTCAAGAGCCTTATACCAATGACTTGGGTGGAATTGGTTCTGTGATGTTAAAAGACTGTCCTTATAGCTGCGTTGTGGCAGCAGGACCTTTAATCCTAGCACTGGGAGGGCAGAGACAAGTGGACCTTTGTGAGATGAGTTTTCAAGGCCAGCCTTGGGTCTATATAGTAAAATCCAGGACAGCTGGGGCGTACAGGAGACCCGTCTCAAAAGACCAAAAAAATAAAAAACAAAAAAAAAAGATGTCCTTCAAATACAGAGACTGATTGCAGGTAACCAGGTTTCTGGGAACCTCGAACGTCATCTCTGACATGAACACATTCTGCCTCAGCCTCTGTTCCACCTTGGGAAGCTCTGGTGAGTGCTGATGCATTCACTCCACCACGTGGGCTCAGCTAGGCCTGGATTCACAGGTGTGTTTGCTGTAAGTTCCCACACAGGTGCAGAGCTGCACAGGTGATTTTATCAGTCAGATTCCCTGAATCCCTTGTGTTCTGTCCAGGATCAGGGCAATGTCATCACCACGTGTGCTGCTCTGCATACTGACAGTTTCCAAGATAATGATGTTGAGAAACAGCTCCAATTACAGGGAAAGTATTTAGTATTTAGTTCTCAAGTGCAGCAGTTATGCAATCAATGCTGCTGAACCAAACACATCTTTAGCTCCTGAGGCCTCACAGAACACTCTGCCCCACATGGCTCCCCCAGGATTTCATGGAGAGCCCAAGCCTTTCTCTGAAGGGAGGACTCTGAAAACCCGAGACCAGACCTTTCAATGAAGGCCACAGGGGCTTCCTTTGGGTCAGGTGTCACTCAGACTGCTCCCAAGCTCCACTGAAAGGGACAAAAATAAAGGTTAAACCAGAAGCCAGAGCTGGGTAATGGAAAGAACAAATAACTGATAGGAGAGTTAAAGTCATGAGTACAATGTGTAATATATTGATAAATTGTTGTGTACTGTTTAAGAAAGCTGAGTGCCCCAACCCACTAAAGATCCAAATCTGTTTCTGTCAAGTGGCTTCCATGGTGTGTTTGCTGGCGGTCCCATTTCAGGAGGCTTTCAGTGGCATCAGCCATCAGCCGAGTGTGCAAGGAATTCCTTACACACCCAGCAATGGAACACATTTTCACTCTGGGCATGTCTGTGCCTGAGAGATAATGCTCTTTCCTGTCATCATCTTGGACAGAAAGACAGGGTAGCCATGAAAACCGTTATGGGAAATCCCTGAGCTCTGGGAGGATGCAGCGTCCACGTCTCATCCCAACTCGAGCCAGGCGGGCCTGCTAGTGGGCTGTTTCCCTGGCCTAGGACCCCTGGAGAGTCTTCCCAGCATGGCCCTGTCACATAATTTGTGACTGGCGCCAGCCGGAATGGCCCATATCCTGCCACTAATTGTACCTTTTCAATCTCAGCAGGAGTGACCAGGACCTCACGGGCTAAAGCTACGCTGGCACACTGTCACTGTGGAGGTTGTTTGTTTTCTTTATTTCCCGATGTCTAAGAAAGCCACCAAGCCTTCACAGTGCTCAGAGTCTTTTGTCTCCAGGTTTGTGCTTCATGGCTTTCAATGGCCACCAACAACCTACTTCAGGAGCGTCCAACTGTAGGGTTCAGGGGGGTCCTCCTCTCTGAGACAATTCTCGGAGCTGCTCTTTCTGTAATGAGAACTCGATTGAGGCCAGCCTAGGCTTCCAAGGCTGTGCATTTAGGCCATCTAGGTAGGACTCCATGGAGGTGGAATTTCCAGGCTTTGTGAAATGGGGGATCTGTTCCCACGTGCAACTTGCCTTTCAATAGACAGTCATATCTCTCTATCATTCTTGCTGCCTGAGGGTGGACAGCACATGCAACTGCCATTCAGTGACCCTCTGGGTAGGCCAAGCTTGAATGTGGCTTGTCTGTCAGTAAAAGAGGATCCCCTGTTGCCTCCCACTGTATAGTGCTGTCCACACACCACACAGAAGTGTGTCAAGGCCCATGGCTGTCTTCTGGTCAGCCTGGGCAGTAAGTAAGCAAACAAGTGACTGGGAGCCATATCAGTGGTGGAGAGGGCATAAGCTCAACCTTCAGACAGAGGAAGGGGCCCAGAGTGTCATCTTGCGATGAGGGGCATCAGTATAGCAGTTACAAGGAGATGGAGTTGTATCTTCTCCCCAGGGACTTGGCTCCATGGGCTCTGTCTCTTGAAGACTGATTCTAGGCAGTTTTTCATATTCTACTGGTTGTAGGACCTCCATTAACTCAGCTAGAAGAGGACTGGTACTTAGTACTCCCTGTGTCTAGTTAGGCTCCTCACTTATCCAAAGTAAAGTTCTGAGCCATTTTTCCCTTTGTAGTGGATAACAAGCCCATCCCATCTGGGAATGGAGTATGCAGTCCTCATTGGCACTTTGTCTCTCCCAGTGATAGGTTTCCAATGGACGTAGTATCTAGGCCAAGTAAAGGACGAATATTCTCCAATACCCCAGGCAGCTTCAAGACTTGCAATAGCGCGTGTGCTGGAAGCTCGCCAATTAAAGGCTTTGGTGTAGCTTTGGGTTTACTTGACCAGACCACTCCCAAGCATTTGGCAAACAGCCAGACCCCTGTACTTTGGCAGTTCTTTCATTCTTCTGTTCCCATAAGCCAGCTCTATGAAAGCTGCCTGATTTCCAATGCTGCATAATAAGACTCAAAGACCAAGATAATATCAACAAGTGACACAGTGCACCTGTTCTTAGGTTGTTTCCAGGTGTGGACATGCTCCAAGAGTCACCAGAAGCGAAAGATACCATTGTGTGGAGATGAGCAGGTGGTCTCATCTGGGTAACAGTACAAACCATATGGGACCTATCGGGAAGCTCATTCTGCCTACCGCTTCTCTCTTGCTCTCTGTTTTGCCCAGTGGCCTGCATTTGCTGCGGTCCCCCTCCTTGCGAACTCATGTGGCCCACCAATGGGGAGTTAGTCCCACAGCCAAAGTCCCCGAAAATTCCGCTTCCAGCAGCAGTACTATGATCAATACCCTCCCTTACTAGTAGTGAAACGTCTCCCTGTATCTGGCCGAATGGGAGTAATGTTCCAGAAAGCCGGCACATTACCCAACTCTGGGGACTATCTCATTAAGGTCGTGTGTCACAAATTGGTCTTCCAATTCATCGCCTTGGCCCATGACTTAAGTGAGCTCCAGCATGTCATCCAGCCCAGCTGCTGTGTCCTCTTGATTCTGTGGTCTTCAAGGCACACAAGGAAGCTATAGCAATGATGAACGTTAACTCTTCCGATTTATCCACAGTTAAAGAGACACGATCTGCACCCTCAATGCACTCAGGAACAGCCAGGTGTGCAGAGCCTCTTCTAAGGACAGGGGTTCTGTCCACTTCACACCACCGCTCTCCGATGGCGCTCCAGGAGTAGAGTTGCTGCACAGAGTACCAGCATGCTGGTTGATGGCACCCGTGTGTGCCTCCCCCAGCTGCAGGGGAAAGATGGCGATAACTTCCCTGAGGGTGGAATTCTGCTGAAGGACTACCGCACAGTTGCGGGAAGAGCTTTTATAGGCCAATCGACAACGAAGGGCCTAGAAATGCATGCCGATTACAAGGAGGATTGAGTACGGCTGCCTAGCGATGGAAACGCCGCTGTCTTTGTCTCTCTGGGTCAGAGGCCTGTGCCTTGTCCCAAGGACTTTTAATGATGACAATCGCTCATACAATGGTGCAGCTTCTTAGGATAAACTACGTTACCATAAGGAGTACCTGATTGCTGTTGATATTTTGGGCCCTGGGCATCCAGTGTCAGTCATTTTATGCTGATTCATAGTCCTCCAGATTTCTAGCATTATCTAAGTTACCCCACACTGGCAGTCTACACCAGCTCCATGTTTTGTAAACATAGACAGACCCTCAGAACCTTGGTTTCCTTTACCTACCTAACTCTGTGACAGGCAAGAGGACAGTCAACTAATATCCCGAGTAGAAGCATCCTTGAGAACAGCAAAAGGGGAGCCATATTGAACAGATGTTGATACTCTTCATCCATGGGCATAAAATTTACCTAGAGTTGGGAAGAAAAATCAGAGTTCAGCTCAATGGGAAAATCAAATTCGATGGTGAAAAAGACTCGAATCAGAAATTTCATCTCAAGGCCTCCACTCTTCCCAGTTTGGTGTTGTGGTGGTTGTTCGGTGAGTGCCCAGCTATGTGTGTTATGCACTGCACACTGTATGTAAGTGGCACCTTGTTCATTGCAGTTGCCCACACGAGGACACGAAAGCAAGGTGAAACTGCATTACGTGATGGTTGTTAGCCACTCTGGTGGGTGCTGGGATTTGAACTCAGCATTCTCTACAAGAAGCAGGCCAGTGCTCTTCAGACCACTGGCAAATCTGATCTCTCCAGCCCCATAAATAATTTATTCTGTTCTGACTATAAGATGAGTACCATGTTGTTTTATATACCTATGTTCTCAGTATACCTACCTATCTGACGTATAAGAACATCTCTGGTGAATGGAAAAAGTTAAAGCCTTGCTTAAAAGGACTTGGTTTGGCCCTTTCCATGCAAGGTCTAGCTCCTCAGGGACTGATGTGGGATACTTCCCCTTTTCAAGGCATTTACTAAGACCATGTCTCATGAACCAACAAATCTGGCAGTCTGTAGGCAAAAGGGCAGGCTCACAGGCTGCTCACCCTATATCTCAGGTTCATAGGTGGCTGCTCTTAGTTCTGGAGCTTAGTTTGTGCTGGATAGCTTTGGTCAACTTGAACACCTGGGTTTGAGGGGAGCCTCAGTTGGGGAATTGGCTCCATTGGATTGGCTTGTGCCCACTCCTTTGGTGTATTGTCTTGATTGTTGGCAGTGACAGTTAGATAGAAACAGGCTGGGCATGAGCCAGAGAGCAGGCCAGTAGAGAGCAAGCAACGGTGCAGCAGTCCGTCCATGGCCTTCCAGGTTTCTGCCCTGGTTTACGTTGTGTGCTTGGGCTCCTAAGTGATGGAAGATGTGACCAGGAGACTGATGAAGCGAATAAACCTTGTCCTCCAGTGGTCAGAGTGTTTTGTCACGCAATGGAGACAAACTAGGACAGTTGGTATCTGACAAGTTCTTGGGTCTTTGAGTTTTAACATAAACCTGAATTTAGGAAATGTCTCCCTAGGGCATCTAGAAAAGACAGGACGTAAGTAGCTATATTTTTAAATGAGATGAGGGTCCTCACCAAGTTTTCTGAGGAGTGAAGTGTGTCCAGTCTAGACAAGTGTCCTGGTCGCAACTTAGAGTTTAATGCGAAATTTAGATGATAACGTCCCCCATGCGTGTGTGAAGGTGAGTGAGGGATCCCGGACATAGAAACTTTGGACAGTGCTTGGCTTGGAGGAAACCTCCTTGGTGCAACAGTAGGATAATGTGGAACCCAAATTCTTTGATAAGATTGCAGACTCTTGTTGGAGTTTATTTTACTAACTCTTGGAGAATCGCATTCAGTGCATTTACATCATATTCAACTCTCCAACTGCTCCCAGATCCTCCACCCTCTTTCCTCCAGGCCAACGTTGTTTGCTCGTTTTCTAAAAGCCTATCTAGTCCAAACAGTGCTACCTTTATTCCTGTGTGGCCATCTCTGGAGTGTGAGCACCCATTTGGGGTAACAGCCTTAAAGAAAACTGATCATTAGTTCTCACTTAGGATTGGATTTTTACGCTGGGAATGGTCGATGCCCACTCCTCACCACACTAGGTTTAATTGGCTGGTGCAACTTTTATACTATCATTGTCATGGCACGAGTCACATGTGCAGAACTTGCCTTCATCTCTTGAACACAGTGGCACTTGTGTAGTTTTACCACCTCCGAGGCTTTTAATCATCTTCTCTTCCCCTCTTCTGTGATGAACCATGAGTCAGGGGAGGGCTCTAGATATCTCATTAATAGCTGAGGACCCTGCAGTATCTTATTCCTCTACACCATTTGACCTGGATGGCCATCTCAGAGCTTATATCCTTCGATCCTACCTCAGAAAAGAGCTTCTCGAATGAGGAGTTCAGGAGATGCACTTCTTTGCATGTTAATGACAGGTCAATAGGGAAGTCAGTTTTGAAGTTTTGTATGGTGTATGAATATATTGCGCTGCTGTGTGTTTAGTACACCGTATGCTCATCAATGCGACAGATGGTGGAGAGCTGTCAAATCCGCGCCAGGAACTGGAGTTATGCAGATGGTTATTAGCTTGCCATGTGGATGTTGAGAACCTGAACCCAGTTCCTCTGCAGAGCACCTGTGCTCTTAATTCATGGCGAGCCATCTCTCAAAGCCCTTGAAATATGTTCTAAAAAAATTGGGGAATTCTGGCATTTACAGTCATCACTTCTACGTAAACTTGATCACATGACTTAAACAAAATATTTTAAGACTAACCTTCCTTCTACTACATACGCATTTCGTATTTCACTGTTACCGTTCACCACAGTACCTTCCCTGAAGCATGGTTCGTTTACTCATGGTTCAGGGAGGACCACATGTCGTGTATTCCTGGAGCGCTTCTGAGATACTTCTCCTGCCTTAGACTGGGATTTTGGTAGTTTCCAATTAGCCTAATCACAGGACAATGAGTTATATCAAAGCCAACTATAAGGTCCTCTGCTCTGCTATGGCCACAGATAGATCTTATCATTCCATGAATCTCCATGCAGAACAGAACAGTCTCAAGTTCGTTGGTCCTGGCCACAGATCTGCATCAATCACCCCTCTTCAAGCTATTATTTTCTCTTAGCCTGTTAATTCAAGGGCATCCGAAGCCTAAAGTGGCCTGGCGGGAGTCTCAGCTTCTAGTCCCATGCAGGCTGATTATTTTGAACAACTTCCATCATGTCTGTACTAGAACAGATACTTATTCTGGTCATAGGTTTGCCTTTCCTACACATTGTGTTTCTTCCAAAGCTACCATCTATGGACTTACAGAATGCCTTAGCCGCCACCTTGATATCCCACACTGCATTTCTTCTATGTTTAGTAGTAACATAGAAGTAACTGACTTACAGTCAGCGAAGTGTGGCAGTGTGCTCATGGAATTCACTGGTCTTTGTTAGGTCTGGTCTTCCCAGAATCCTAAGGGATACAGGTGCCCACTTCTTCCAGAGGCTGACAATCTTCTGACCACTTCCTCGGTACCTGAGGCCCCGCCCACGTGATGCTAGAGTGGGTTGCGCACCACGGCTTGGCTCTGCTCTCCCTGCACCGTCCATTGCCCTTCCCTCCGCTCCTGCCGTGCTGCCTCGGTTCCACCACGTGCTAGGCCTGCCGCTTGCAGGCAGGCCCTTGCTGGTAATTCACATCCATGGAAGGTAAAATCTTGTTCCGTGGGGTGACCTATTAAGCCTCAATGTGCCTTTTTATTCTGGAAAAGCTGAGACGGGTGAGGGATACACGGCCTTTTTTTTTTAATAACCTACACAGTCTTAATACATTGTCCACTAACCTGAAGTAGCTGGCTTGAGAGATGGATGAAATGGCTCTTTAAAGGCAGTTACAGCACCAATTAGGTGGCTATAGCTTGGAGGCCTGGGAGTAGGTTCTCTAGAAATGGCGACATATTTGGGGCTTAGTATTGGTCTCTCCTCTGGAAGATTTGGCAGTTAGAAGCAGCCATAGCAAGGCGAACCTTGGTGAGTAGAAGACCATGCTGTTGAGCCCCCTACACACACACACACACACACACACACACACACACACGACACACACGTAACCTCCATCTGTACAACAATGGCTCTTTTTTCGTGGGCCCATCGAGCAATGCTAGGGATGGCTAGGGGAGAGGTTGACTGTCCATAGGCTTGAGTCATCTTATCATCTATTATTCATTGAACACCTCATCTGCTAAAATTCATCTCTTAATGGGCGTTTCTATTGGAGACATAAGCAGATGTTCCAAGTTCTTTTGCTCTTTTAGAGATATTTATCACAACGTGTTTACCAGAAGTTTTGGGGAGTGCTGTGCGCAGAGTTATCATATTTTGTACAGGAATCACAGGTTGTGGTGTTTTGATGAGTGTCCCCCATAGGCTCTAAGTACTCAGACATTTGTCCTCCAGTTGGATGGCGCTTTTTGGAGGTCTTTGGAAGGTGTGGCCATGCTAGAGGAAGTGCGTTGCTAGGGGCAAGCTTAGTGAGTTTAACAAGCCTGGGGTGGTATACAGTGCTCTCCTTTTGGCTTCCTGGCTCTTTGCGAGATGTGACCCTTGGTTTGCTGCTCCAGATCCAGCCCCATGCCTTCCGCCACAATGGCACATATTCCCTAGGAACGCCAATCGTAAGCTCAAATAAACTCTTCCTTTTATAAGTTCCTTGGTTCTGGTTTTATACACAGCAACAGAAAAACTGACTAATACAGTTATTGGTACCAGAAGTGGGGGTGTTGGCTGTGAAGAACCTGACCATGTGTATGTTTGAGAAGTGTGGGAAGACTTTGGAACTTTGGCTGGAAAGGCTGTTGACTATTGTAAGCAGGCTTAAAGGGCCATTCTAGTGGAGGCCTGGAAGAAAGCATGCTGCAAATAATGTGGTATCCGGGGAAAATAAGTCTTAGGCAGCAACTGGGATATTTGATAAAGAGTCTGGCAGAAGTTTGCCCACAGCCCAAGATGCTTGCCTGATGCTAAGTTGAAAAGAGTGGACTTTGTCTTTGGCGGAAGGATATTTCAAGACAAGCCTAATGAAATGGTGGCGTGGCTTTTAATGTAATATTATACAGATCTACAGTGAACAAGAGCAGATGGGGCAGAAAAAATGCAAAATGTACAGTTTGGATCTGATAACTGCACTAGAAGATTAAGGTGGGGCCAAGGCCTGTAAAGGAGGAGTTGGATCTGAAAACTGCACTAGGAAGATTAAAGTGGACCAAGGCTTGTGAAGGAGAGTTCCTTTTGATAAGGAGATTAAGTGATAAGGAGGCCTTGAGATTAACAAGTAAACAAAAGAATCAAGTACTTCAGGGCGAAGACCACACCCAGCTAATCCTCCAGCAAGCCCAGGGCAAAGAAAAGTTACAAATGTGGTTGAAATGGGCCAGGGTCCGTCCCGAACTTGCAGCCAGATTCGGGCAATTTCATTCACGTGTGTGCTGGCTTTAGAGGCATGAAGCGTTCAAGAAAGGGGTCATCAGTTCTTCCTCCAGGTTTCAGAGAGCCAAAGGCAATCTGAGTACAGCGGGTGTCCCTGAATAAGAAGGCCCTGATAGGCCATTGCGTGAAGCTGTGAATGTGAAGCTGGTGGGCTCGAGAGCCCCAAGAAGACTTTCAAGATGCCAGACCTGTGAGATATTGCCAAGGAGAGCTGCATATGGAGTGGTACTGCTTAAGAAAGAGATGTATGTTGCAAAGCAAAGGCTGCGAAGAGCTGAGCCATCTAAGCCTTTGGAAGTCAAGTCCAAAGTTGCAGTGGAGCTACTGGACTTGGCGTTTGCCCTGCTGGTTTTCGTCTGTTTTGATCCAGTATTCCTCACTATGTCTTATTCTCCCTTTTGAATGGGAATGTGTATTTGGTTCCACTGTATATTGGGATATGTAATTTGCCTTTTGATTTTACAGGAGCTACAGTTAAGAGATTGGCCTGAGTCTCAGAAGAACCTTGGACTGTGGACTTTTGAATGGCATTGAGAACTGTAAAGACTATGGGACTTTTAAAGTTGGACTAAATGCATTTTGCATTTATATGGTCAGGACCTATGGGGCCAGGGAGTGAAGTTGGTGGTTTGAGGATGAGTTCCCCCAAGGTCTAGTATCAGACATTTGCTCCAGGTGGTGGCGCTGTTTTTGGAGGTCTTGGAGGGTTGTGCCATGATAGAGGAAGTGCGTTGCTAGGGCAGGCTTAGTGAGTTTAACAAGCCTGGTGGTATACAGTTGCTTCCTCTTTGCTTCCTGTGCTCTTTGCGAGATGTGACCCTTGTTTCTGCTGCTCCAAGATCCAGCCACCATCGCCTTTCGCCACAATGGCTAATTCCCTGGAACCGCCAATGTAAGCTCAATAAAACTCTTCTTTTTAAATTCCTTGGGTCTGGTGTTTTAGTCACAGCAACAGAAACTGACTAATACAGTTATTTGGTACCAGAGAGTGGGTGTTGGCTGGTGAAGACCTGACCAGTGTGTTGATTTGGTGTAGAAGTGTGGAAGACTTTGGAACTCTTGGGCTGGAAAGGCTTGTTACTATTGTAAGCAGGCTTAAAGGGCCATCTAGTGGAGGCTTGGAAGAAAGCATGGCTGCAAAGATGTGGTTCCAGGGTGGAAAATAAAGGTCTTAGAGCAGCAACTGGGAATTTTTGATAAGAGAGTTCTGGGCAGCAGTTTGGCCACAAGCGCCAGTGCTTGCCTGATGCTAAGTTGAAAAGAGGTGGCTTATGTCCTTTGGCGGAGGATATTTCAAGACAGCCTAATGTAAAATGGTGGCTGGCTATTAATGGTTAGTATTTACAGATCTACAGTGAAAGAGAGCAGAATGGGCAGGAAAGAAATGCAAAATGTACGGTTGGATCTGATAACTGCACCTAGGAAGATTAAAGGTGGGGCACAGCCTGTAAAGAAGAGGTTGGATCTGAAAACTGCACTAGGAAGATTAAAGTGTGGACAAGGCTTGTGAAGGAGAGTTTCCTTTGATAAGGAGATTGAAGTGATTAAGGAAGAGGCCTTGAGATTTACAAGTAAACAAAGAATCAGTACTTCAGGGCAAGACCAACCCAGCTAACTCTCTCCAAGCCAGGGCAAAGAAAAGTTACAAATGTGGTTGAAATGGGCCAGGTCCTCCGAACTTGCAGCCAGATTCGGCAATTTCATTCACGTGGTGCTGGCTTTAGAGGCATGAAGTTTCAAGAGTGAAGGGGTCACACAGTTCTTCCTCACGGGTTTCAGAGAGCCAAAGAGGCCACTGAGTACGCAGGGGTGTCCTGAATAAAGAAGGACCTGATAGGCCATTGCCTTGCTGAAGCTGTGAATGTGAAGCCGGTGGGCATCGGAGACCCCAAGAAGACTTTCAAGATGCCAGACCTGGAGATATTGCCAAGGAAGCTGCATAGGGAGTGGTACTGGCATAGAAAGAGATGTATTGTTGCAAGCAAAGCTGGAAGAGCTGAGCCATCTAAGCCCTTTGGAAGATCAAGTCCCAAAGGTTGCACGTGGAGTACTGGACTTGCGTTTGCCCCTGCTGGTTTTCTGTCTTGTTGTTGGTCCAGTATTTCCTCACTATGCCCTCTATTCCTCCCTTTTGGAATGGGAAATGTGTATTTGGTTCCAGCTGTAATATTGGAGTATGTAATTTGCCTTTTGATATTTACCAGGGAGCTTACAGTTAAGGAGATTGGCCTGAGTCTCAAGAGAGACCTTGGACTGTGGACTTTGAATGGCATTGAAACTGGGTAAAGACTATGGGGAGCTTTTAAAGTTGGACTAAATGCATTTTGCATTTTATATGGTCAGGAGCCTATGGGGGCAGGGAGTGGAATGTGGTGGTTTGGATGAGTGTCCCCCATAGGCTCTAGGTATTCAGACATTTGCCTCCAGTTGGTGGCGCTGTTTTGGAGGTCTTGGAGGGGTGTGGCCATGCTAGAGAGAGTGTTGTTGGCTAGGGGCAGGCTTAGTGAGTTTTACAAAGCCTGGTGGTATACAGTTGCTTCTCTTTGTTCCTTTGCTCTTTGCAGTATGTGACCCTTGGTTTGCTGCTCCAGATCAGCCACCATGCCTCTCCGCACAATGGATTAATTCCCTGGAACCGCCCAATCGTAAACTCAAATAACTCTTCCTTTTATTAGTTTCCTTGTTGGTGTTTTTATCACAGCAACAGAAAACTAATACAAGGGTCCTCTTGAACTTTGAAATTTATTACTGTTAAAAAGAACTTAAGAACAGACTCAAAAGAAGTTTGAGAACACTCGAGTATAATATGTCCCAAGCAAGCAACTTGTATACACATCCGCTTCCTGGGGAGACAGAGAAAGGAAGAGAGAAAATCATGCATTTGATCTGGCCAACATGGAGGTCAGCCACATAGTGAACAGGCAGCCACGTGACAGGGAGGGAAGCTTCAGGGACAGGGAGAAGAAACCCAAAGTTGTGTTGGAAAGCATGCTAAAACAGATACAAAGAAGAGAAGGAAGAGTTATGCTTGGGAGTAACCAGGAAGAGCAGACCCAGTTCTGGAGGGGAAAGTAATTAGGTCAGTAGCAAAATCACATTGCATATCTTATCTTTTCAGCTAAATGGATCTGTCTTCCTGAAGGCTGATCCCTTAGTCAGGTGATTGAACTGCCCAACTGGAATATCAGGTCTCCACCCAGGCCACAGATTCCATTCTCTTGGTCTAAGAGAATGGTTTCCCCTTAATGAGATTTTGCTGGTTCGTGACAATACCTCTTCTCTAAATGTCTTTCTCACCAACTCCCAATCATGCTCCATCAGAATCCCCACCATACAGCTAAACCATTGGCTATTGTTTAATTACATACCCCTGGCTATGAGTCAGTATATAATCATGCATCTGGACATTTCTCTTTCCAAGCAAAATTCATGACCATGTGAACTGCTCAAAGATCTCCCTACTGTAAAGCTTTTCCTTCACCAGTATCCTTGTGGGGTGTCCCAGAACGGGGCTGCAGTGCTGCAGCTGTCTGCTTCTGGGTGGGGCCTGCCCAGTGCAGACCCACTGGTGAACCAGGCCCTAGTCTCTCTTCCTCAAGCATTTGTATTGCACAACCCATAAGGCCAGAGGTGCATGCTTGAGAACAGAGGTCACTCAACAATTGCAGGCCACACAAGGCTTGGGCTGTTCCTTATATGACTTGCTGGAAGCTCCAAGATCTGCTTAGGCCTGATCATACATATATATTGATAAAGTGCTGGCCCACTGGGAGAAAAAAGAGCACACAGACTCCAGGATCCAATTTGCCAAATTGGGTATTTAATTTAGACTGGTCAGGACTGTACCCCAGGTAAGGATTGGGAGGGTACAGCCCCTGACTCAGAGGCAGGTTGGACTTATAAAGGCAAATACCATTCCCTGGTAAATTTTTTTTTTAGACATTCCAGTCAGAGAATAAAAACCTCAGTTCCTGGGCTGGAGAGATGGCCTAGCGGTTAAGAGCGCCGACCGCTCTTGCAGAGGACCCGGGTTCGATCCCCAGCACCCACATGGCGGCCAAGAACCGTCTGAGACTCCAATTCCAGGAGAACTCCAGTTCCAGGGGAATCTGACGCCCTCTTCTGACCTCCGCGGCACTGCACGACACGGGTGCACAGACCTGCATACAGACAGTACATTGATACACATATAGAAATAAATTAAATTAAAAAAAAAAAATAAAATAAACCCTCAGTTCCTGCCTGCTGCAGGATTAATAAGAAGTGGGTGGGCTGCAGGCAACTGTAAAACCTTGACAAAAGACTTGTGATCACAAGATATCTTGGAGAGGGGACTCCAACTGGCTCTTCCCGGAACTGTTCTGGGCTGAGGTTCAGCCATTAAGATGGAGTCACTAAAACAAAATGGAGTTATCTAGACTGGGCCACTATCACAATATCACATGTGTGTACTGATGGACTTCTGCTGTGTGTGTCTTACTGTGTAGTCTGGCATGCCTGTTAACAACAAAGTCATGAGATAGAGGCAAGATCACACTGTCGCCTGCAGGTTCATTGTCAAATGTTCAGTTTCCACTAAAGCCCAATAGCGGCCAAGAGTTATGTCTCCAAGGGGGAGTATTTGTCTACAGATGAGGGTAGGGTCTTGCTCTCAATTCTCAAGGACCTCTGCTGGGATCATTTATGGGAGCCTGCTAAAGAATTCAGATAGAATCTCTACCTGCCACTCATATCTCAAGTGTCACCAAATCTGCTGGATTATATTGCTCAAATGACACAGCATCCTATATAGTAGCCCAGACCTGGGCTCAGTAGCCTGAGCCTGTTCTAGGTCCCAGTAAAACCTGGCACCTTTAAGATTCACTCACTATATGTGGGTCTGCAGTAGTATACCTAAGGGAGGAATATTCTGACTCTAAAATTCAGAGAAGCCTTGTAAACACTGTGCTCCTTTCTGAAGCAACACACCTCAAGCAAATAACCCCCCACCCATGCTCAGGCAAGCAACATTAACATAGCTAAATGGGTCACACAGCCCCTAATGACACAGAAGTAGAACGAGGTTTGTTGGGGGAAAACAGGTTTGCGTGCCAAGGAGATGATGAGAAATGCTAATGAGAGATGAAAATGACGGAACAAATGTTTCAGTCCAAGCTAAATAATGAAGTGTTATTCCTATATTTTCTTCCAGTAACTGCAAAAATTTGGCCATTATATTAAGGCCTTGATCATATCAATTCATGTGTATGTGTGTGTGTGTGTGTGTGTGTGTGTGTGTGTGTGTGTTAGGATATATGGAACTAGTCTTCATCATCTACAAGTAGAATTTAATTTTACCAGTACCATTTGTTGAAGAAGTTCTCAATTTTTACAATGCATGGCTTTTAAAAAACATTAGCATCGGGGCTGGAGAGATAGCCTAGTGGTTAAGAGCACCAACTGCTCTTGCAGAGGACCCGGGTTCGATCCCCAGCACCCACATGGTGGCTGAGAACTGTCTGTAACTCCAATTCCAGGAGAACTCCAGTTCCAGGGGAATCAACACCCTCTTCTGACCTCTACGGCATTGCATGACATGGGTGCACAAACCTACATGCAGACGGTATATTCATACACATACAAAAATAAATAAAATTAAAAAAATAAACACTAGCATCATTTTGATTTATTTTCCTAGATTTTTTCCCCTCAGATGGAAAAATAATTTCATCAAGAAAACAATTGTTTCTGCCAAAGTGAAATAATTTCCTCTTTTTAATTAATTAACTAAATAATTAATTAAATTTTATTTTATGTGTATAAGTTTATCACCTGCATGTATGTTAGCGCACTCCTGTCATGCAATGCCTGCGAGGTCACAGCAGGGGGTTAGATCCCCTGGAACTAGAGTCGGGATGATTGTTAGTCACCACGTGGGTGCTAGGATTCCAACCCAGTTCTTGTAGAAGAGCACCCAGTGCTCTTAACTGTTGAGTCATCTCTCCAGCCCCAATTTCATATATTAATGTTTTTCTTTAAAAAAAAATAGCTGTGTGTGGTGGCACACCCTTGTAATCCTAGCACTTGTGAGGCAGAAACAGATGAATCTCTGTGAGTTCAAGGCCAGCCTGGTCTACAGAGCGAGTTCCAGGCCAGCAAGAACTAAAGGGATAGAACAAAGGGAGACCCTGTCTCAAAAAGAAAAAAAAGAAAAAAACAAAAAAAGGAGTAGTTACCTGGCCATAACATTAAACTGCTGGCTGAAAAGGCAGGAAAGAGGATATAAACACAGTATTTAAATGTGTAAATATAATATTTAATTTCAAAATGACTTACTTCAGATATTTGTCCTGGATCATGGACTATAAATCAGCCTTCTAGGTAGTATTAGTCATTTATTATAAGCCCACTGGGCACTATGATATACATTTAAAAGTGCTACAACAAAAATTCCTTTTTGTTCTTGCCTATCATGTACTTAAGCTGTAGGCATCTATAGCTCAAGCACTTATGAGGCAGAGGTAGGTGAATCTCTGTGAGTTCAAGGCCAGCCTGGTCGGTCCAGTGAGACAGCTCTACAGTTTGGAGACTGATCTCAAACGAAAAAAAAAACAAAAAAAAAAAAAAAAAAAGCCTTACAGTGGTAATCAAATTCCAAGGTTTCACTAGGGACTGGATTGATGATGACCTTGTCTGTTACACATAAAAACATTGGAGCGTCTCTGGTACCAGAATCCATCTTATGCTTTCTTGCCTTCATTTCCCTTTTTCTTCTTAGATTCTTGAGGCTTGGGGCTTGGTCAGTTTCCCATGGGGCTTGGAGATGGTGACTGTCTTGTGACAGATGTCCTGTCCTAGTCTTCAATGCAGTTTTCAAGTCACACTGTCCCCAGGCCTGGAAGAGGTACTTGTGCTCTGTTCCAAAAATGCTTCCTTCACTTGCAGGGGATCTTACATCTCTGGGATTCATGCTTTGCTTGCACTCAGAGCAAGCCCGAGTGCCCTTCCTAGCGTCCAGGGCACAGTGCCCGGTGGTGGGCACTCACACTCCAGTCCGGTCTCCACAGTCAGACTTCTCCACGTCCTTCTGCTTTGTCCTTCTTCCCTGTCTCACCAGTGTCCAGAGCTGCGGATGAAGACGAATGCCAAGACGCTGCAACATTTGACACAGCTGGTACTGTTGGGCTGCATTTCGGGGTTCAGGGTCCTAGCAGGCTGCCTTTGATGCATGGAGCTGGTTAAGGCCAGGGACTGCAGTGCTGCTGGCTGCTGCCTGCCTCCCTTCTCTCCCTCCTGCACAGACACAAACCAGCTTTCTTTTCCTTCCTTCCACTTTGGATTTCCCAGGTCCGGAGCTTCCCTTGCTGGGGATTTTGGACCCGAAGGCCAGGAACCTGATCCTGACTTTGACTCCATTACATCCTGCCAGGAAGGAAAATGGAGACTAGGAGGGATGCGGGAATGGGGAAAGAGAGGACGCAGGGCACAGGCTGGTTGAAGGAGGGGAGCCTGCAGTGTGTGGTTTTGACATCTCCCTTGCAAGATGGGCTGAGTTGTGTGGGCTTACTCCTGTGCCAGAGTCCAGCTCCAGAAGGTTCAGTTCCTCCGTTGGGTGGTCGCAAAGGCGGTGAAGAAATTAATCAAATAAGACACAAGAATCTCTTTCTTTTTTGTGACCTGAGGAGCATCTGTCGTCCCTGCTCCTGTGCAAGAGGGCCTCTCAGGTTCTTCACTCTACCTATATCTTGACCTAAGGATCAAAGATCGTTTGCCTTCTCTGTTCCTGTGCAGAGGACCTCTCAAGTTCTTCACTCTGGCNAAAAAAAAAAAAAAAAAAAAGCCTACAGTGGTATAAATGCAAGGGTTCATAGACTGATTGCTGATGACCTTGTCCTGTTACACATAAAATGGCGTCTCTAGTCCAGCATCCATCTTCTGCTTCTTGCCTTCCTTTTCCCTTTTTCTTCTTAGATTCTTGAGGCTTGGGGCTTGGTCAGTTTCCCATGGGGCTTGGAGATGGTGACTGTCTTGTGACAGATGTCCTGTCCTGGTCTTCAATGCAGTTTTCAAGTCACACTGTCCCCAGGCCTGGAAGAGGTACCTGTGCTCTGTTCCAAAAATGCTTCCTTCACTTGCAGGGGATCTTACATCTCTGGGATTCATGCTTTGCTTGCACTCAGAGCAAGCCCGAGTGCCCTTCCTAGTGTCCAGGGCACAGTGCCCGGTGGTGGGCACTCACACTCCAGTCCGGTCTCCACAGTCAGACTTCTCCACGTCCTTCTGCTTTGTCCTTCTTCCCTGTCTCACCAGTGTCCAGAGCTGCGGATGAAGACGAATGCCAAGACGCTGCAACATTTGACACAGCTGGTACTGTTGGGCTGCATTTCGGGGTTCAGGGTCCTAGCAGGCTGCCTTTGATGCATGGAGCTGGTTAAGGCCAGGGACTGCAGTGCTGCTGGCTGCTGCCTGCCTCCCTTCTCTCCCTCCTGCACAGACAACACACAGCTTTCTTTCCTCTCCTTCCACTTTGGATTTTCCCAGGTCCGGAGCTCCCTTGCTGGGGATTTTGGACCCGAAGGCCAGGAACCTGATCCTGACTTTGACTCCATTACATCCTGCCAGGAAGGAAAATGGAGACTAGGAGGGACGCGGGAATGGGGAAAGAGAGGACGCAGGGCACAGGCTGGTTGAAGGAGGGGAACCTGCAGTGTGTGGTTTTGACATCTCCCTTGCAAGATGGGCTGAGTTGTGTGGGCTTACTCCTGTGCCAGAGTCCAGCTCCAGCAGGTTCAGTTCCTGAAGTGGGTGGTCGCAAAGGCGGTGAAGATATTAATCAAATAAGACACAAGAATCTCTTTCTTTTTTGTGACCTGAGGAGCATCTGTCGTCCCTGCTCCTGTGCAAGAGGGCCTCTCAGGTTCTTCACTCTACCTATATCTTGACCTAAGGATCAAAGATCGTTTGCCTTCTCTGTTCCTGTGCAGAGGCCTTGCCAATTTGCCACTTTGCTGATTTCTTTTTCTTCTCTTCTCTGCTCCTCAGGTCCCTATGTTTGTTTGTTTGTTTGTTTATTTATTTATTTTTTACAGTTTATATGCCCCATACCTTTCTTTAATATAAAGGTTTACAACAAATACTTCTAAAGTTTTTACAATTAAATTAAAATATGTCATAATTCTTCTATACTACTTTGGTCTCAACATCTCAAAAACACATCAGTTAAGTTTGAAAATATACAATTTAACAACATGACCCTATGAATATATCAAGCACGTTTTGTAGTGGATTAAAGACATTCAACTATGAGATCCAGGGTTCAACACCTAAATGATAAATAACAATGCTGATTGACTTTTACTCTGGAAATCACTGAAAACTGCAATAATCTTTTAAGACTTAGTGCTCACAAACATGCAGAAAAAACTTACGCTTCTACTCTTCCTGAAGGAATGTTACAAAATGCCCATTTTTAAAATAATAATTATGACGAATTCTTACATTTTTCAATCCATCAGGTTCTTTTTAGCAAGTCATTTAAAAACATTTAAAAGGTACAAATGTTCCTATGGTCTGTGACCGAAAATGAATTTCAACTCTTTAATTTTGGTTTCAGTCAAAAATCACAGACCAATAGCTGCCTTTGAGTAAAATAGTGACATCCAGTGGACAAAGTACAAAGTGTTCTCCAAAAGTCCCATCACCGTATTGAGTCATGGACTCTCTCTTGAGATTCAAACCATTCTGAATTACTACTCATTTTGAGACGCTTATGAAATAAATTGCTTCCTAATATCTAATGTGTTCTAAATATAACCTTTCTTCTTCATATTTAAAGTCAATTCTTTATGCCGAGACAGTAAAACTGTACAGCTGAAAGCTAAACGTGTTCCTGTTTCTTGTTCCCATTATTCAAAGCACTAACTGGCTTACCTCTAGGCATGGATGAACCAAAATATGAAAATTTATTTAAATACAAATGAATGGCATTAAGAAAATTTGCAAAATTGAAATCTGAGCTAGTCTGCATTTATAATTTATGATATATTGTTAAATATAAATAAGAGACTTGATCAGTAATGCTAATAATCAAATTACATCCTCTTCGCATGTTTTAAAATTTTTTTAAATTTATTTCTGTATGTGTATGAATGTACTGTCTGCATACAGGTTTGTGCACCTGTGTCGTGCAATGCCGTGGAGGTCAGAAGAGGGTGTCAGATTCCTCTGAAACTCCAATTCCAGGAGAACTTCAGTTCTCCTGGAATTGGAGTTCCAGACTGTTCTCAGCCGCCATGTGGGTGCTGGGGATCGAACCCGGGTCCTCTGTAAGAGCGGTTGGTGCTCTTAACTGCTAGGCCATCTCTCCAGCCCCCTTGCGTGTTTAAATATTATGAAATACATATTTTAGCAATGATTGCTTCAGTGTTTAAAAACGTACTTTTATAAATCAGTATAAATGAATACCCATGTTACATTGCTTAAATAAAAATAAAAACTTCATTATTGTTATGATTATTATTAATTATAAATATTACATGCACATTCCAAGTACAAAATGCAGCAGAGAGGTTAACATTGACAGCAGAATGAACTGCTGCAGACAAGACTGCTGTTTACTTTCTCAGAAAACTGTAAAGAAACTTACAAATTATAGTAAGCAAAAGAAAAAATTGGAGAACTGTTTCTTTTAAGTAAGTTGCCAAATGAAGAAAATTTTTTTCTAAAAAAAGATTAAGAATGTAAAAGTACATTTAAATATAAAAAAAGTATTTTTAAAAATCTATAACCTTGGGCTGGAGAGATAGCCTAGTGGTTAAGAGTACCGACGCTCTTGCAGAGGACCCGGGTTCGATCCCCAGCACCCACATGGCGGCTAAGAACCGTCTGTAACTCCAATTCCAGGAGAACTCCAGTTCCAGGGGAATCCAAGACCCTCTTCTGACCTCCGCGGCATTGCAATGACACGGGGGTGGGCAACAGACCTGCAGGCAAGACAATACATCATAACACATGCCAAAAATAAATATAATAAAAAAAATTTTTTTTTTTTAAAACTCTATAACCTTAAAGTATTCCCGAATGATTCTCTGGATCTTTTCACTGTCTGTTATGATAGCTCCCCGGTTCATCATGGAGTGTATTGAATTTTGCTCTCTTCTTGGTTGCGCTTTGGTGATTCCCAGGATTTCAGCTATTCATATACATCCATTTCTTCTAGGTTTTTCAATGCAAACATTGTAGGTAATACTTTAAACGAATTGATAGTCTACCAAGTTTGACCCCCTGCAGAATGGATGAATATCTGAAATCCTGGGAATCACCCAAGGTCCCAAGAAGAGATCAACCGCTTAAACAGACCCATCCGCTCTCTAGCCGAAACTTGAGCTGTCATCACGCCACCCCGGAAAAAAGAAGAGGAACACCCAAACATCCCCCCTAAACAAAAGCCCAGGGCCCCCGCGGGTTTCCTCATCACGGCCACGAATTCTCTAACACCTTTCAAAATCCCTACAAACCATTATTACCCTAAAAAACTGAACGCGCTGGTTTCGAAGGATATCCACTCAGAGATCATTCTCCCACAGTCCTCTGCTGAGCCAAGTCATCAGCAAAAAAAAAAAAGACAACAACCAGTCCTCATACACACTCCAACCAACAAACACCCGCAGGCAAAGATACCACTAAAAGGAGAATTATAGACCCAATCTCCCTAATGAACACAAAACAGATGCAAAAATTCTAAACAGGATACTGGCAATTCCATACGACCCACATAAGAAGATCATCCCATCATGACTCAAGTTGATTCATACCTGAGACGCAGGGATCATTCAACATACAAAAAGCCAATAAAATCATCAAACACATAAATGGAAAAAGACAATAAACCACACAAACTCCATCTCCAATTGATCTGCGAAAAAGCCTTTGACAAAATCCAGCATCCTTCTGCTTAAAGTCCTAGAGGAATGTGATTAGGGATCAGTCCTCAAATTAATCAAAGCCAATAACAGGAAACCACAGCCCAATATCCATCCTAATGGGGAAACGACAGAAACATTCCCTTTAAAAGGTAGGAACACACAGGCAAGGCTATGCCCCCTGTCACCCTCCACTTCGATATACGTTCTTGAAACACTGTGCTAGATCAATAAGGCATAGAAAAAGGAAATAAATGGAAGTACTATTGGAAAAGAGGACGTCCAGCTATCCCTAATTGCTCGTTGATATGCTTGTGTACTTAAGGGATGCTAGAACTCAACCACCGAAACGCACATACCGTTAGACAACGTGGCAATTACACATTAGAAGGCAGCTATACAACCTTCACATCATCTTCTTTACACTCACACAAAGACAAAGCAACTGGAGAAAGACATTCAAGGAGACCCTTCCATTCTACATAGCCTCAAAGAAGACCATGAATACCTAGGAACAAACCCTAACCAAAGACACAAAGGAGCTCCACCCAAACAAAAACTTTAAAACTTTACAAAAGACTTGAAGAAGCCATCAGAAGACGCTGAAACACCACATCCATCTCGGCTGGATGACATTAACCTTATCGTAAATTTTCATTTACCAACCCTTGTATAGCGATTTCTGCAATTCCACCAACCCATCCCCACCCTTTTCTTCACAAAGGCTTGGAAAAACCACACTCCTTATATCCTGCTTTGAAAAACAAAAGACCTGAATAGCCAAAACACCCTGAGTGAAAAGAGCTACACAGGGTCTCTACTACATACGCTGCACACATAACTACGAAGGACTATAGTCATAAAAGACGCACTGTTACTGGCACAAAAACAGACTGTGTTGACCAATGGAACAAAACCGAAGATCCAAATCTGAGCATACAATTTCAAGCCAATCATATCGACAAGGGGGCCAAGAAGACACAAGGGAGGAAAGACAGCATCTTCACACAAGTGGTTTTGGCAAAACGGGATCGTCACGTGTAGAAGAAAAGAAATTAAACTCCTACCTCTCACCCTGTACAAAAGTCAACTCCAGATGGATCAAAAGACCTCAACATGAAACCCCAAACTCTGAAGGCGATAGAAGAAAAAGTTGGCAAGCAGACTACAAGACATAGGCATAGGAAAAGACTTCCAAATCAGACAGCAGCTGCACAAGAATTAAGGTCGACATTGACAAATGGGACCTCGTTAAACTCAAAAGCTCTGTACATCAAAAGAAACAATCAAGGAAGGGAAGAGAAAACACCAGATGGGAGGAACCTTCACTGCAGAAACATCTGACAAAGCATGTGATTTCCAGAATATATAAACTACTCAAAAAACAAAGAAAAAAGAAAACAATGACCCACTCAGTAAAAGGAACAAATATACTGAACAGAGTCTCACAAGTGAGGAATTAGAGATGGCTGAGAAACACCTTAAGAAGTGTTCAACATCAATAATATATTTTAAAATAAAATTAATCTTTATTTATTTATTTTAACAAATCTAGACCCGTGTCCCCGCTCATTCCCCCACCCCGCCCGAGCTCATGCATTCTGCCACATGCTTTCCATCTCTTAATTAAATTAAAGTCTTTCTCAATATTTTCCAGGGGAAGTTGACTGTTGAGCAGAAGTTCACTGTTTCAGTCAGTCTTTGATGCAGTCTTTTTCTGTTGTTGTGTTTCCAAAATGCATTAGCCCAATTGCTTTTTACAAAAGCTCAGGGGGCCCTACACAAGAAATACTTTCAACTGGTTAATTGGCACTAGCATCCACAGATGAGGGATACCATTCGCGTTTTGTTTTTCTGGGACGGTGTTACTTCACTAAGCATGATGTCCTCTAGCTCCCGCCACATTTCCTGCAAAGCTCGTGATGTTCGTTTTTTTTACTGCTGCATAGAACTCACTCATTGTGTAGATGTACCACATTTTCTCTATCCACTCGTCAGTTGAGGGGCATTTAGGTTGTTCCACAGTCCTTGCATTGTGAAGAGAGCTGCAATAAACATGGCCGTGCATGTATCTCTGTGGTGGCGTAAGTCTTGAGGTACATGCCCAGAGTGGTATGGCTGGGTCGGGTGGGCAAGTTCATTCAAGTCTTCCAAGGGTTCTCCACACTGCTTTCCATAGTAGCTGTACGAGTTTACATTCCCACCAGCAGTGGAAACATCACTAATTATATAGGGAAATGCAAATCAAAAACCACTTTAGATATCATCTTACTCCAATAAGACTGGCTAGGATCAAAAAACAAATGATACCAAGTCTGGAGAGGTTGTGGGGAAAGACACTCATCCACTGCTGGAGGAATGTAAACTCGTACAGCCACTATGGAAAGCATTGTGGAAGACCCTTGAAAGATTTGGAATGAACTTGCCACCCAACCCAGCCATACCACTCCTGGGCATGTACCCTCAAGACTCACCCCACCGCCAGATACATGCACGCCATGTTTGTTTCCACTCTCTTCAACAATTAGGCAAGGAGCTGGAACCAACCCAAATGCCCCTCAACTGAATGAGTGGATAGAGAAAATGTGGTACATCTACACAATGGAGTTCTATGCAGCAGTAAAGAAAGATGACATCACGAGCTTTGCAGGAAAATGGCTGGAGCTAGAGGACATCATGCTGAGTGAAGTAACACAGTCCCAGAAAAACAAACGACGAATGGAATCCCTCATCTGTGGATGCTAGTGCCAATTACCTAGTTGTAAGTATTTCTTGTGTATGGCCCCCTGAGCTTTTGTCCAAAGCAGTTGGGAGTGATGCATATTGGAAACAACAGCAACAACAGAAAGGACTGCATCAAAGAACTGACTGAAAGAGTGAACTTCTGCTCAAAACAGTCAACTTCCTCATGGAGAATACTGAGAAAGACTGAGAAAGAGATGAAAAGCTGTTTGGCAGAATGCATGAGCTCTGGTGGGGTGAGGGAATGGGGGGGGGGACATGGGTCTAGATTTGTTAAAAAAATTAAAAATAAACAAAAAAAAGAAATTTTACACACACAAAAAAAGAAAAAAAAACTATAATCTTATGACAAAATCTGCATTTGAAAAAGGCCTGTAAAAACAGCAGGACAGAATTGACCTTGTCACCTTTACTTTTTCTTGTCATTAAAATGTGTATGCTTCTCTACAACCATAAGCAATGTTAAAATAGGCATTTATAAAATGGCAAGGAAGAGATCATGGGAAGCTCCTGGCTTTGTTACAATCACTGGCATCAAGGCCATCATCAGTAGATCACAAGTAAAACTTCTCTAGTTAAAAGCAAAATGAAATAGAAAGTTTTGGATGATTAGGTCTGTTGTCTGGTTTTGCTGATCTCATTTTTTCAAAGCATGACTCCATTTCTTCTAAGACTTTCAGTGTATACCGTACAACCAATTTAAACTTGCCTTGGGCTGACTTCAGCAGTTCTACAGCTTTCTCATGATGTTCTCCTTCAACACTCACTCCATTCACAGAAAGCAGTTGATCTCCTCGTTTGAGGCCTCCGTGTCTATCAGTAATTCCACCTGAAATTATTCATGATATATTGATGGGAGAGTTTTGTTCTTTGCCTCCCGTAATATTAAATCCAAGGCCCTCTTCTGTTTTAGGAAGCCCGACAACTCGAGGATGAGAGTGACCTTCACTGGCAGCAAATGCAGACACAGTATCCTTTGCTGTTGTGTTAGCCCTCACTTCAGGACTGCTGTTGATGTCCACAGTCTCATAGACATGTTCATACACCTCCCTCACATCATTGCAAAACTCACTCTGAAGGACTCTGTAAAGCTTGAAGTTTCTGTGGTGGTACCTCTCCCCTCCTTTGTAGTTTCTCCAACAATTCAATTGCTCTGCAGATCCCTCTCCAGCCGTATGGGTTCCCCCAAGGCTGCCATCTTCTCTTTGGCCATCCTTATGTTTATTTTTATATGCCCTAAAACTACTACAGGTTATGCAAGTCTAAGCTAATGATGAAAAAAAATAACCCAACTTCCCCGTAAATATTTTTCAGAAAATTCACACCTGAAATTATTCTTAACATCAAAAACACTAAAACAATCAATAATGGTACAATCATTTAGTTAAGACATCAAGAAAGTGAAACAATAACAGTACAGCCATTCAGCTAAGCAATTTAACAGTTTTGCAGCAAAGTGAAATTAATATTAACTTCTAACTCTGAGGACTTCATTTTTTATGTCTCGTGATTACATAGGTGCTGGACAGTGTAAAAAATGAGCTTCAAAGCTTTAACAATAGAGAACTTTATTTTTCTTACTTTAGTTCCTTGTTCGCTACACCTGTAAGTCATTTTGTGGCTGATGTAGCTTTGATTCATATCTTGTTTTTATTCTGGTCATTGTTTTCCTCAGTTTCTGTTTTTAACACCTTCTGCTAAGGTGAGATCATTAAGTGAGATTATTAGAATCCGCAGCCTCACTGGACTTAGTTTCACTTTGCTCTACAATCCTCTTTTTAGTTTAAACCTGACCATAAAATCAAAATTCCTTTCTTTACTTGGGCAATCTGTGCATGACACAGTTTCTGTAGTATTCTTAATTACTACTGTATCATACTTTTAAGTTGTTTATGCAGCACCATTATTTTTCACAATGTACTGATTTCTAGAAGAGGCAAAAGTGTCAGTTCCACTCCTTGAGACAGAAGCAAGTACCATAACTGCTAGAAAGCCAAAAGTCAAGCAGGCCAGAAAAAATAAGAATTAATATAAGAAGAATTATTAAAAACCAAGGTCAGCTGGAGAGCAGACTTCAACCAGATGAGTCAGGTCACTGGAACTTTGTCAAGCAGTGAACCTTTCACGAATGGCCCCACCACTCCTGGGTCCTCTGTTTTATTCCTTCAGTTTGTGTGGTGCTTGTTTAATTCCATGCTGCTTTTGTTACTATAACTCAGGAGTGTAATCTGAGATCAGATATTGGGCTACCACCAGCATTGCTCTACCTGCCTCATTAATCATACCTTGATTATTCATTTACTTACTTATTTTTGTTTGAAGTGTATGAGTGTATTCCCTGCATGTATGTAGTCCAACCTTGTCCAATGCCTGAGGAGAACTGAAGCTGGTTTCATTTCCCCAAGAACTGGAGTTACAGACGCTTAGTGCCTGCCTTGTGTGTGCTCAGGTTTGAACCTGGGTCTTCTACAATACACACCATTGAGCCATCTATCCAGCCCCTACATATGTTTCTTCTTAAAAGCTATTTAGTGTCTTTTGTGCTTCCATATAAATTGTAAAATCATGGTTTGCTGTTTGTGAAGCATTCACTGGAATTGTTATAGGAACTGTTGAATCTCTAGATGAATTTTACAACAAGATGGCAGTCCACGACATGGGGGAGGACCTTTCCAGCCCAAGGTTCTGCATCAGACTTCTCATTTCATAGAGGTCCTTGACCACCATGGTTAGGCTTATTCTTGGGAATTCATTTATTTTAAATAATATTTTTATTTAAATAATAATTTTGTTACTTCTTTGAGAATTTCATACAATATATTTTAATCGCATTCACCACCCCAGCAACTCCTGATCTACTTAACCTCAGTCACCACATAAATTCAGATCCTCTTTTTTATTTTACAGCCCATGGAATCCAGTTTGTGTTACTCAAATACTGCTGGGAACAGAACAATCTCCTGGGTGTAGCTGATCTCTGTGGGCTCACACACTCACAGATAAGACTCTCCCCCTCTCTGCAGCTATAACTTCCCAACAGTTCCCCAGCTAGGAGTGGTGCTTCCTGGCCACCTCCCAGTCTTTGCTCAAGAGCTGGCCTGTCTCAGGTGCATGTCCTGACAACCACCGTGTTTGTCAGTATAACCGTCTTATGCTCAGGAGACACTGTTTCTGTACAGTCATATACTGTCTCTAGCTTTTACAATCTTTCTGTCTCTTCTTCCTTGACAATCCCTGAGCTTTGGGGGAGTAGTGTTATGCCAATTCTCTCTTTGTCTGTGTGTGTGTGTGTGTGTGTGTGTGTGTGTGTGTGTGTGATGAAAATAGAAAGAGGATCCTGAAAGAGAAGGAAAGCATCCTAAGTGTTGTAGACCAGGGAAGGGATTTGGGGGTGGTTAGCAATTCACCACTTAGAGCACAAAAGGAAGAATATTTTATTGAATCACTGCAAGAGAGCAGGTGGCTGGACAGAAACTGCAGTGGTCCAGACGACAGTGTGAGGCCTCGGACTGCCAGTGTGTGGGGGATGATTTCTGTTTTGGAGATGTGTTGTTCCATACATTCCTGGCATGTAATTGGTGCATGAGGAAGGCAGTGCAGACCAGTGACCAGCTTTGGGAGTCTGGCATGAGCAGCGGGTTGTGCAATTTTGTTCTCTATCTGTCACCTAAATAAGGTCCTTGTAAATGAGGACAGATCAATCTTGATAGATCAACCTTCAATTATACCAATTATATAAGTAAAATGTATCAAAAACACAGCTGTCACTACTTGCTGTGGATTGAATGTGAAATACATCCCATAGCTTCACACAGTTGAACACCCAGCTGGTGGTGACACAGGAGAACATGGAACATGGTGGATGTGGAGATCTGAGAGGTTAGTCTATGAAAACTTTCAGTAGGGAAAAGACCAGACATTAGCCTACCTGGCATGCTTCAAGCTATGGAACATGCTCAATAAAAGCTTGCATTGTATGAACTTAGTGACATGGTAAGTGTGTTAGTGACCCATGTCACAGAGCCCTTCCCCTTCCCTTTTTGGCCTTCTTGGGGCCTGGCCACAGGAAGCCGCAGCACAGGTCCAAGCATCTGCGCATTTCCCCTTCAGTAAAGGATTGCCCTTCCTGCGTCTAACCATGTGTCTTTGTACAATTGGTTCTAAAGACGCCTAAGAGCCTGGAAGCTCCAGCAGCCGTCCACACAGAATCCATGCCTGGAGCACTGCCCCTGTGTGGGAAGGTTGGAAACCTTGACAGGTGGAGCTGGACTCTGTGGTCAGTTGCATGTGTAGTATGTTTTATTAAACATCATTATGTGAATCATTAACACAAAGCAGTTTAGAACATTGATTAAAGTTGTGATCATGGGTTAGAGGCAGAATTCACATCCCAGTGTGAAGCTTCAGTGACTGAAGTGGTGGAGTCCAGGCAGCACAGGCTGATGACTGGGATGGGAAAGGTCCTCTGCCCTATGTGCTGTCCCCAGTCCAGTCCTTCCTGTCACTCTCCGGCAGCTCATTCTGTGCAGTAGCTGGCTCCTGTGCTGATGGCAGAGTGGTCGCTATCTTCATGGAGCCATTGCGGCCCCAGTTCTTTCCTCTGGTTGAAAAGAAGCACATTTTCCATTTATTAGAACAGTTACAGCAGGTGGCTGTATAGAACATTTCCTCTGGAATATCTGTCCTTCAAGGACACCAGCCATCCTTAAAACCCTACAACCATTACAAGACCCTGAATGGGGAAGAAAAGATTGTCATCCCCAGCCAAAGATCAGCTCTGACAACAACTGACAGAGCTCAACAGTCATCAAAAGAGGAACTCGGATCACTCCAAAGTCAGCAAAAATAAGGACCCCATCTCCTTCATGTCTTCCATGGGACAGTGGATAGAGAGACTGGAGCACTGTCATACCTGGTCCACTCAAGCAGAGCTTTCGGGTGTCTCTCGTCCTCTTTAACTGTTCTTATGTGAAAGCAGGACATCTGTTTCCTGAATTCTTCGTTGGTCTTAGAAACAAGTCAATAAAACATTGAAAAGTCAGAGGCTACTTTAAAGAAGTGAAGAAAATCAGCGGATATGAAGCAATTACACACTCACCATGTCAGCAAATTGGTTCAGCCCCATGGTGAAGCTGTGCTTCCCCTCCTCATACTCCTTATTGTGCCTTTGGATCATTGCCCTGTTGTTCTCCCACACTGCCCTCCTGCGTCCTTCTTCATCCTAGACATAAACATAACAAGATATTTCTCGTTCTATCTAAGCCCATAACTGACTGAGTGGACTTGCTTGGGCAGGGCTGTAGAGAGAAATCTCCGTTTCCCACACAACCCACTCTGCACACCCTGAGGAACAGGGCTGACTGCCACTTTGTGTTCTCCATGCATGTCTCTGGGAAATTCATTTGGGGTGGTGGCCTCTATGTCCTCTGTTGTCCCCATACATTCCCAACAGCAAGGGCCTTCCTCCCTGGAGTCCCTCTGAGCAGTTTCCTTGTTACCCACCGGACTGTATGTTCTCCCAAATTTTGTCTTCCACTCCTGCCATTCCGCATCCAAGCTGGGATCCAGTAATGGAGCAGCTGAGGCTGCACCTAAGCAAAGAATAGTCAGGAAGACAGCGAGGCGCATGTTTCAATCCTAGAGAAAGAAGAGAAATCTTGTGCTAACTCTCCACAGGCACCCGAACTGCTTCTTACTCCTTCCTCTGAAATTAGGGCGTCCATGGTGGAATAAAGCTATATTTTATCTATTCTTCCAAATATTTATGGACAGAATATGGAAAAGCCTACGGAGTGGGTTTAAAGCACCACTGGAGGCATTTGTTAGTCCACCAAACTGGTCTAGGGATGGAAACAGTGAGCATTTGGAACTTATAATATCACTGTTTACTATTATATCATTATATACATTATATGAAATATAGTACAGAAAATACACAACAATGATATATGCATCATAGACCATGTATAATGAATATATAACATGCAATAAATGCATATCATATCATTACATATATTATTATATTAGCTGTTCATGGCTTATGGTTCAGAATGTTAAAGGTATGTCTAAGGACTTAAGGTATAGTTGGCCTAGATTTTGTACCAGTGGACTTAGGTCACCAAGACTAAACCAGTAACTAATATTAACAATCTGATTAGAAGTACAGAACAAAAGGAACCTCAAGACTTGGGGGACATATGGTGACACTTCTTGTGACCTCACATCTTGAATGAAAATGTCCTAGCCTAGGGAATTTGGAAAGGACAACACTTACTAGTCTCTCTGTCCCACAGTGGAGTTTATGTCTCAGTAATCCCCACCCCTCCCTCAAAGAGGATGGGGCTCCCATGGTCAAGTCCCTGGCAGCAAGTGCCACCAGTGTTGGCAGGGTTTAGCCAAGGCCACTCTCAGATTTCCCAGCTCAGGACTGGCCAGGTCTTCTATGTGTCAATCCTGGGGTTCAGGTCAAGGGCATTCCTTCTGCACCTTCTGCAAAGGTCAGATGACACTTGAGGATTTTCCCTTTTGCTGATGGGTAAGGAGGTGATCACAATTGTTAGCATGGAAATCAGTGGGCTATGGAGCTGTTGGGGAGGGGACAAGCTGACCGTCCCTGTGACCAGCCTCAGACTTGAACTCACTGGGACCTGACACAAAGTTGAACCCCTGAGGGGCCTGGTTACCTCTTAGGATTCTGCACCCACCCTCCTTGGTGTCCTCTGGACCTGGAATGCTAAGGTTGAGGAGATACCTTCATTCTGAGAAATCTACCTCATTTCCCAGGGAGTCTCTCTGGTGCACTCTGCTATCTACTTTGAAAGGTCCAGAGTCTCACCTGAGCTGTCCACTGCTGTGTTTGAGCACTGAGTAGACTCAGCTCCTCTGCAGTCCCTGGGAGCCCAGATCTGGCCCTGCTGCAGCTTACTCAGGCTTTATGTCTTGTCTCTGAGTAGGTAGCCCCACCCCTGAATCCTGAACTCCTGATTTCCTGGTTGGTGATGTCATGGGGCCCTCAGGCAAGTCCAGAAGTCTGTGCCAACATGTCCAGCAGGTGAGGATGTGGCTTGCCACTGGGTGTGCAGGGGTCCCTCTCAGAGGAAGGGCAGGAAACAGACTTGAGGCCTTGGATCAAATGCACTCTGATAGTGTGTTTGGTGGGCTGCTAAGGATAACAATGTCTCCAGCTGTGGGAGTCATCCCTTAGCAAACATTACAATCACCCTGAACAAAGGAAAAGCCTGACTTTTTTTTCTGGTCTTTTTGAGACAGGGTCTCTCTGTACCCCAGCTGTCCTGAAACTCACTCTGTAGACCAGGCTGGCCTTGAACTCATAAAGATCTTCCTGCCTCTGCCTCCTGAGTGCTATGATTAA
The DNA here is from genome assembly GCA_009823505.1 of Rhizomys pruinosus. NCBI lineage: Eukaryota > Metazoa > Chordata > Mammalia > Rodentia > Spalacidae > Rhizomys > Rhizomys pruinosus. The sequence goes on along the minus strand of VZQC01011776.1, from coordinate 669,024 downwards.
AGCCATGCGCCACCACGCCCGGCAAGCCTGACTTTTTTTTTTTTTAACTTTTTTTTTTTTCTGTATGTGTATGAATGTACTGTCTGCATGCAAGTTTGTGCACCCGTGTCGTGCAATGCCGCAGAGGTCAGAAGACGGCGTCGGATTCCCCTGGAACTGGAGTTCTCCTGGAATTGGAGGGTGCTGGGGATCGAACCCCGGTCCTCTGTAAGAGCAGTCGGTGGTGCTCTTAACTGCTAGGCCATCTCTCCAGCCCGGCAAGCCTGACTTTTAAGAGGGGGCTTGAACCCAGAGGTCCCCTGTTTCCCTAGGTGACTCTCAGAAGTATTCCCATGCCAGGACACACTTACATGTTTATTCCAAAAGGTTTCTCCAGCTTCACTGGAAAGTGCAAAAGTTAAGCTCTGTTCCACCCTTGTCTCTCTAGACCACCTGGCCTTTTCTTCCCCAGAATCTCATCTTCTACCACTGTGTTCAATGGGTGGGGACACTGCTTCCAGTCCTTTGCTATGTTAAGTATCATCAAACATTTAGGATCTATTTGGGTGGAGTGCTAAACTGAGGTTGCCTGGGGTGGGGGTGGCTAGCATCTTCGGACCCAAGAGCGTGGCTTTGCTAGGGTTAATTAAGTCAGTAGTCCAGATTTTGTTCATTAATAAAAGTCTGTCCTGCATAACCAAGTGTGTTGGCACACCTCTTTAATGCCAGGACTTGGAAGGCAAAGGGAGACGAACCTCATTGAGTTGAAGGCCAGTCTGGTCTAGGTAGCCAGTTTCAGTTTAGCTGGAGCTACAAGTAGCCTGTCTCAAAAACACCAAAAACAAAAACCTTTCCTATAATCAGGTAATTTCGTGTGGATTTTCTGCCTCACCATGATTTCAATTTAGCATAAGAAACCCTGGAGTGGCATGGGACAGTATAGTTAAGTCTAATGTCTCCTGCTGAATCCACAGGTAAAGCCGGACTGGCTCAGAACACAGTCCTGGCAGCTGGCTCAGAACACAGTCCTGGCAGCATTTACCACAGTGCCAGGGTGGAATGCAGGTGGGTCTCATAAGACTACTTAGGGGAAGCCAGTCCTCAAACAGAGGAGACAAACAGGAAGCCTTGGTGTGTAGAGGACAGGGATGAGGGGATGGAGGCAGGGTCTCATAGACTCCAGCACTGGAAATCCCTCCCATCTGCCCTCCTCACAAGAGATGCTTCATCCTCTCACTTTTTAGCAAATGATTTATGAGATAGTAATGATTTGATAAAAGGCTTCGTTAACTGTTAGGTCAAACTGGAGCCCAAGATGGAGTCCCTGCTGACCAATGGCATGTTAACTACAACCAGGCAGGCGAGATTCTGGGAAACACAGACTGACCCTCCCTAGTTTCTCAGTAACTCACTGACTCCTGTTTCTAACAATACAACTATAATTAGCAATCACAGCCAACTTCAACAGCAGCCAGCTGAAAAACTGCAAAACCCCTCGTGGGAACTTCCCCTAACTGAAGCCCCTTCCTCACCAAGGCACCTGTCATCCTCTCACCCCCCGCAGGATACAGTCCAGCACTCTATTCCCCATAAACTGTGCCTCCTGTGGAGGTGTCTTGATCAGTGGTCTTTTCTGCTTCCCCTTTTCAAGCATTAGCATATGAAGAAAAGTGACTTAGAACTTTGGAGACCACCTCTGTTGCCTGCTCTGTTTTGCATTGTGTGACCTCACTCTTCCTTTTGATGTAAAGAACCTTAACTTCATGAACCTCATTGTTAGATTTCCAGATAAAGAAAACTGGAAAATGCTGTAGAGAGAAGAAATAGATACAAGTATACAATATGTAGTCACTAGATACTGCAACCCAGAGATAAAAACGAAGCTCAGAAGTGGTCTAAAACTTTGTGATTTTTCTGAATACTGTAAAACACATGTTCACTGTCCAAGCCTTTCAGGGAAAAACATCATCTTATCATTCCCACAGTAATGCTTCTAATGAGTGTTTTTACATTCTAATTTATGTTTTATATTTTATTTTATATTCTAATGAATGTCTTAGATGAAATGGAATCGTAGCCTTCCCTTTGCAGCTCTTTTCTACCAAGATCACATTGAACACCCACCTAGAAGCACAATCCGCCCTTTTCATTGTGCTGACATGCATAACGTGAAGGTTTAAGTCCACAGGTCATTGGCATTAGGGACATTTACTTATTACACAGCCATCTCACCACAGGCTGCTAAAACATCTTTGCCTTCTTCCAGGAAATTCTGTACTCATTAAACTATACCCACCCCCCAGGCCTGCTTTAAGCCCAGCATCCACCAGTTTTGTTTCTTCATATGTGAATGTGCCTAGTTCAATGGAGTGTTTGCTTCCTACCAAAGTCATGTTGAAATATAAATGTGAGGCCACTAAACAATAGATAATGGTGCCAGTGAGGTAGACCAGAGCGTGAAGGTGCCCTCAGAAACTCCCCATGACCTGCGTCAGGGCACCCGCAAGGTGGACGGAGAAACCTCACTCCTGCACGTCATCATCTGCCCTCCACATGTGTGTCCCTTCTTAAGTAAATAAGTAATATGCAATTTCATTAACAAGGAATAAATTAGATCCTGATAACCTTAATTTCTATGGATATGTAATACTGCAGAGAGTCAATACATTTTATCTGTCAGTTATTCCTGTGGTTGGCAAAGAAAGACGATACCTGAGACACTGCTCAATTAGCTTATAAAATACAGAGTTTCCATGTCACTTCTCTGCACATCCGTCCTTACTTTATTAGCCTCCCCTGTATCACTTTCCACTCTCACATCCCTCACCCTCTGTCTGTTGGTAACTTGCCCCTACCCTTCCCTGTCTCCCTTCCCAGCTCTGTCCTACCCTTCCCTCTGTCTCCCTTCCTAGCTCTGTCCTACCCTTCCCTCTGTCTCCCTTCCTAGCTCTGTCCTACCCTTCCCTCTGTCTCCCTTCCTAGCTCTGTCCTACCCTTCCCTCTGTCTCCCTTCCTAGCTCTGTCCTACCCTTCCCTCTGTCTCCCTTCCTAGCTCTGTCCTACCCTTCCCTCTGTCTCCCTTCCTAGCTCTGTCCTACCCTTCCCTCTGTCTCCCTTCCTAGCTCTGTCCTACCCTTCCCTCTGTCTCCCTTCCTAGCTCTGTCCTACCCTTCCCTCTGTCTCCCTTCCTAGCTCTGTCCTACCCTTCCCTCTGTCTCCCTTCCTAGCTCTGTCCTACCCTTCCCTCTGTCTCCCTTCCTAGCTCTGTCCTACCCTTCCCTCTGTCTCCCTTCCTAGCTCTGTCCTACCCTTCCCTCTGTCTCCCTTCCTAGCTCTGTCCTACCCTTCCCTCTGTCTCCCTTCCTAGCTCTGTCCTACCCTTCCCTCTGTCTCCCTTCCTAGCTCTGTCCTACCCTTCCCTCTGTCTACCTTCCTAGCTCTGTCCTACCCTTCCCTGTCTCCCTTCCTAGCTCTGTCCTACCCTTCCCTCTGTCTCCCTTCCTAGCGCTGTTCTACTGTTTCCTCCTCCTTAAGACCTAAGTTCCCATTAAACATGATTTTTTAAAATTTATTTATTTTTATGTGTATGAACGTATTGTCTGCATGCAGGTCTGCGCACCCGTGTCGTGCGATGCAGCAGAGGTCAGAAGACGGTCTCAGTTCCCCTGGAACTGGAGTTCTCCTGGAACTGGAGTCACAGAAGGTTCTCAGCCTTTTTCCCCTCACTTTTGTCATTCCCAGCACTCAGGAGGCAGAGACAGAGGATCTCTCTGAGAGACGGAGGTCAGCCTGGTCTACATACTCAGTTCCAGGCCAGCTGGGGCTGTAGGGAGACCTTGTCATGATTAGACAAAAAAAAAAAAATCTGTTGACTAATCAGCTGTTATTCCGAGGGGCTTCGTCTTATACATGACCTGCCTGTTTTCTCTTGCAGCTCTCAGTACCTTTTTTTCTGGGTACTTAGTGTTTTAACCGTAGTATGGTGTGAGTTCGTTTTCCAGTCCTGTATATTTTGTGTGCTGAGTGCCTGTTGTACATGGATGTTTCCCAGTACAAGGGTGGAAATCTTTCTTCTCTGGTTTGTTTGAAACCATTACAACGCTACCAGATTCCTCTTCCCTCATTTGTAGACTTCGTTTCTGCATGTTGTCCCAGTGCGCTCCCATTTTCTGTTCATATCTTTAAAAATTTATCACTGATCTTGACCGAATGATTCAATCCCTGTCTTCAAGACCTGATATTCTGCCATCCACATAGTCCATTCCAGTGAATCTTTCTACTGGGATTAAAGGGGCATGTCCCTCACCAGGCTCTCTACTAAGCTGCTAATTTTACTTGAGATTTTTTTATTTCCAAAATCATTTCAGTTTGGCTGTTTTCCAGTATTTCTATCTCTTTATTGAAATTTCTTTTTATACCTGGATCGACTATTTATTCAGCTGTTTGTTTTTATTTCCAAAATCATTTCAGCTTGGCTGTTTTCCAGTATTTCTATCTCTTTATTGAAATCTCCTTTTACACCTGGATTGACTATTTATTCAGCTGTTTGTTTTTCTTGGAACACATTTGTTTTTTCTTTGTTCAGTAAACATACTTATAACCATTCTTTTGAACTCTTTGGGATTTCATGCATAGCACTCTCATTGTGGGACATTATCATGTAATTGATATTTCTATATTTTATTGGATTTCTTTATTATATGTATAGGTGCCATGCTATGGTAGATGTATGGAGGTCAGAGGACAACTTGCTCAAATCAGTTCCAGAGATTCTATTATACAGATCTCAGGGATCAAATTCAGGCCCTCAGAAATGACTTCCAGTGCTTTATCTATTGCATGAGGTCACCAGCCTGGGGTTGGCAATTTCTAGAAGAGATTTTTATCATTGTTTTTCTTTCTTTTCCTTTTCTTTTATGAGACAGGGTCTCCCTGTACTCCCTATAGCCCCATATGGCTTAGAACTCACTATGTAGAACAGGCTCACCTTTGCCTTGATCCACCAGAGATCTGCTGCCTCTGCCTCTGAGTGCTGGAATCAAGGCGTCACCACACCCGGCTCAAGTTGGTTTTCTGCTTTGTGATTTGGGTAGCTGGAGTTAGTTTGCTAAATTAGATTTTCTTTCCTTTGTTGTTGTTTTTCTTTCACTGGAGCTTTTTGTCTAAGATGTTTAACCGTTGAACTGTCATTTTCCTCGGAGCTGGTATCCATCACCACAGGCTCTATCTCTAGTCTTCCTGTGTGAGTCAGGTATTGTCTGCAAACTCTCCAAGACACTGGGATAGTAGAGTAACCGTCATGAACACAGCATCGCCCCTTAAATACTAGTCATTTTATAGAGCACAGGGGTATTAGTAGTACTTCTTGTACTGAAATGTTAGTTACTGTGTGTATGAGTGGAAGAAAAAGGAGACAGGGCATTGGAATCAAATGAGGATGATAGAAGAACTAAAAGGGGGAAATATTTTTGTAGATGTTGAAAAATGAAGGACCTTTACATAAATTTGTTGGGATAAGGCAGAAATTAAGGCAAGGTAGCTTAACAGTCAATGTACAAAGTTGCCACTAGTTATATGAAAAAATAACCAATTTTGAAAGAAAACTACCTTACTAAGATGTTGGAAGAAAGACAAGCAGGAGATACTTCAAGATGCCAGGTCTGTAAGATAGAAGTTGTTCCATTTCTAACCTGGCCCAGCTCTACACAAAGCCTATAACATGAGTTAGAAGATGTTGACCAAAATGTTCCCTCAGTAGGATGCCATGGTTCATCTGGCTCTGGGATTGTCTTTTATAAGGGTCTCATCAGCTGGAGAGAAAGCTGGTGGGCTCAAGGAAACAGTCCAATGAGGTCTATGCTAGCAAAGCACTGAGTTCTAGGTTTAGAATTTAACAAGGTTCCCTAAGCCCCAAGAGGCAGTGGACACATTAGGTCCACTGCCTCTTGGGCTTAGGGAACCTTGTTAAATCACCCTCCTAGTGACCCCCACTTCTGCTACCATGTGGTGTGGCTCCCTGAACATGGCTGACCTAAGCTGGGTCAGCTCTGGCCTACTAACATCTACCCACCTCTGGTATAACTATTGTAGGTCTTCCCAGCCCTGAGAACCCAACTCTGGGTTGCTTCCAACCCATTCCCCCTAAAATAAATTCTTTCTGACTTCCTATTATTATAGGTAGGATTTGTATACCATTTTTACATACTTATATGACAGGATTGAATAAATTTTCTTTAGTGAAAAGGAAACATGAGTGAAAAAAACATACAAGAACCTTGTCTGAAAGGACTTGGCTTGGCCCTTTCCACTCGGGTTTTCTGTCAGAAGGTGATCTTCCTTCCAAGGCCACATTTCAGGAACAAGGAAGTCCACAGTTATTTTCTCTCAGAACTGGTAAGATTCTCTTTTGATATGTAGGTTTTTCTTATCCCAGATTAATTCAGTATTTGACAAGATTTTGGGTCTTTAGGTTACAGAGAAAAATCTGACTTCAGAACACCTCTCTACTATATCTAGAGAGGACAAAGTTATAAAATATCCTTAGCTGACTTCAGCCTGAGAAGGGCTACCTGTGCCAGGTCATAAGCACTCAGCTTACCGACATACTTAGCCAATGTCTTTAAGTTAACTAGAGTTAACCTCTAGCCATACCTGATGACTGAGGTCGCCATGCTGTTTCAAGGTGGTGGGGGATCCCAGACCTTTAGGACAATTTATTTTTTTCCTGTAAAGGAAGAGCTAGTGTCATGTGGTAAGGAAATGGGGAACCCAGATCTTTTTAAAATAAAGAATTACAGATTTTCAGTATTCTTTTTTTTCATAAGGAAAGCCTATGTCACCATGTAAAGCTGTGGGTTTTTTTTTGTTTTTTTTTTGTCTTTTTGAGACAGGGTCTCCCTGTAGCCCCAGCTGTCCTGGAAAAAGGTGTGTTTTTAAAAGTATATCCTACAGCCGGGCATGGTGGCACACACTTTAATCCTAGCACTTTGGAGGCAGAGGCAGAGGCAGGCGGATCTTTGTGAGTTCAAGGCCAGCCTGGTCTACAGAGTGAGCTTCAGGACTGCTGGGGCTACAGGGCGACCCTGTCTCAAAAAGACCAAAAAAAGTATATCCTACAGTAGAATCAACCTCCTGGTGCCAAGGAGTAGCTTCTGGTCTAGGATTTAGAGCATCAGTGACATTCCTGGTGCAGTTAAGTGCACAGTTAGCCTGCTCAGGGCTTTAGAATGTGAAGGAGGCTTCTTGTGGCTTAGTACTAAGCAATAGTATATTTTGAGCCATATGTATGATAGCTAATTTCTTCTCTGCTTCATAGTTGAAGGGTGAAGGTCAAGTGACTGAGGAGGAGCTTGGCAGTGAACATGGATAGGTAGCTTAGAGATTAATGAAAAGGGATTTTAGGACTACCCACTCCTTATTTTGGACCAGGAGCACCTGGGTTGCTCAGACTGCACTGGGCTGGAGTGTTCTTGCCCCGAGGCTTATATATCCTGTTGACTATGCCTTTATCTTTTGAGTCTTCATCTCTTTGGGTTCAAGTTCTCACTAATTGCATGGGTCACAGCAACCCTGAGTGGTGGAAGGTAATGCATAGACCCTGTAGGCTAGTGTTCTCTGTCCGTGCCCAAACCAATTCTCCTCTTGTTTTCTGACCACTGTGTTCTCATCACCCTTGCCCCACAGCTTATATATTCCCAGGGGATGCAATTTTTTTAAGGGTAGTTGGGGCCTGAATGTTTGGAGTTGAAGAATGTATGCATGTGTGGGGAAGGTAACAAAATAAAGTGTTTATGCCTTTAGGGAATCCCAGAGAGATTTGAGATTAGAGAGTAAATTTAGTCCTAAATGAGGAGCCACATGGATGCTGTTTACTGTGCACCTGCATCATTATACGGACGTACTTTTGTGATGAGTGAGAGAATAGGATTTTGTGTCTGTATCCTATTCAATGGCTGTACTTTTTCATTCATTGGATTCTTTTACCTATTTTATTTTGGTGAGTTCCCTAATACAAATCAGCTGCTGTACCTGTGTTTATAGTGTTGTAGCAAAGTGATTCTAACCTCAGAGAAAGTGGACCTAAAATTTCAAGTTTCTCATTTGAGTTGGTGGTAGAGAAGGTGGCCATGGTGGGGGTCTCAGAGATAGTGGGGACACGTAGAAACATCCGTCTACTCAGGGGTTCTGGGTTTTGGACAGAATCTGTGAAGGAATTCTGGGAGGAGTTAAAAGCAAAGCACTTAGAGGATGAAAGGTCAAGGGGCGAGCCCAGGCGTAGGAGGACATTAAATTGGTAGGAAACATGGAGTGCCTGGGAAGTGTTGGAGTCGGGGGGACATGATCCCAATTACATTGTAGACATGGATGAATTCTCAAAGGATAAATAAAAATATATTTAAAACTAAAACTAGTCCATGAAATATAGGGGAGGGAGTGCCTCCAAACTTTTTATGAAACCATTACTGTCCAGATAGTAAAACCAAGTACACACACACAAAAGTTATAGCCCAATCGCTCTGATAAACAGGCTCAAAATCTCTCAAGAAAAAAAATTGCAAACTGAATTCAAGAACACAAGAAAATGACTGTTAATCATGACCAGCTTGGCTTCATTCCAGAAATGCAGGGGTGGTTCAACATATATAAGTGTAAGTCTTGGGGCCTGCGGTGGGAGTCACTGTGGACAGGACCTGGGGCCTATATAGTCACAAGGTAGTGACGGCCTTCCACCCTAGAGAAGCCCTACAGGTATAAGGCAGCAGGCAGCCTCCCCAACAGGAAATCAATCTCCTCCCGCCTCTCATTTGCACACCATGTTGGCAAAACTTCCTGTGGCAGCGCCAGCCAAGGAGCAGCATGAAAAAGTCAGTTAAAAAAATAATAATTGGGGGAAAAAAGAAATGGAAGATAAAATGAGTAGTCCAGAGAAAGCGGAAGAAGCAAAATTAAAGGCAAGGTGTCCTCACCTGGGACGCAAGAGTGGTGGTTCTGACTTTTTAAGAAAATGATTTCAGAAAGTGCAAAAGTATTTTGAATCCGGGTTTACAACACTGCCAAAGCAAAGATGAAGAGCTTCCCACTGCAGATCCCGAGAAGACAGAGGTCATTGGTGGCCACAGCCCCACTCTGCAGCAGAAAGCATGCATGCTGCCTAGCCAGCTGGCTGGCTGATTAAGAGTTGCAGGTCATGAGTTTTCTAGGGCAGGCTATTTCTCCATCCCACCTTCTTTACCCACTTTCTATTTCCTTTCACTAACCAGTCATTTGAGCCTGATGGCTTTGCAGGCCGTGGTAGTGAGCTGCTGTCATGGGGGAGCATGCTTGTGTAGAGGTTTTGATTAGTTTAACACTGCATTGATGTAAAGGCAGTGTTACAGCAACATAGGTCATCTATCTGAAAATAATTGTATATTTTACCTAACTCAGTTGTAGGACTGTACCTACAACAAGTAGCAAGCAAGTTTTATAGTTCTGATGCTTTGACTTTCCTTACTTCATCGTAATCGTAACTTTGGATGTTACTCTAATTTAATGCAAACTCTGTTGTATGGATTTCTTCTGCATTTTTCTTTTGGATTTTGTAAAACAGAAGCTTAAGATCACAAATTGGAAGAAAAAAAAATCACATAATTCAAACAGAAGTAGATGGTCTCCAAAGGATTCAAATAATAGCTGGGACTTGAATGGCCTTAAACCCATTTCAGCTTGCCCATTCTGGTGTAACTTGTGTGACTTCAGCTGTGGTGGAAGCACTGGGACACCCTTCTTTGTTGAAGATGTGAATAGAGTGCGCCTATGCATAGATCATTGCATTCCCTTTTGTGCCATTTTTGCAAATATAATAGTTCTGCATATTAAAATGTGTCTCTTAAATATTTCAACATATCAGAAAGAAGATTATGTGCCAACTAGAAGCACAGAACTCCTACAAAAATCTCTGTATCCAGTGAGAGAAAGTTCCCAGAAAAAAACAAACAAAAAAACCCCAAAACCTGTATCCTGAGCTAAATTTCTTGCAACTGATGAGCTCTTGGATGGCTGTGGAGAGTTTGGAATGTTGCAGATCCAGAGCTTTTTCACAAATTATCTGGGGATATCTTCAACCCCTTAAATAGCCATACCTTGCCTACCTGTGTTTCTGAATTAACATTCTTATGACTAATAAAATGTATTAACCTAGAAGACCACTAGATCCCACCAATCAAAAGGCATCTGAGACCTATAGTAGAAACCACTTCACTTTGCTATGACCTGCTAAATGGAACAACCAATATATTTGAAAAGTGTCTTAATTTATGACTTTTCTTTGTTCTGTTACTATAAAACCGTAATGCAACTGTTACCATGCTGGAACGTGGAATTGTGAGTAACCTGAATCTATGTTCCCACACCATGGTCAGTCATACTTGGCTCCAGAATAAACTATTTCTTAACCTCTTTGAGGTGAGAGTTGCACTTTTGCATCAACAATGCTATTGCTGCTTTTGTATAAAGAATAGTTTATAGTCTTGAGCTTATGAGAATATCAAACTGAAATCTTCACTCAGCCTGCTATATAATTAAGCTTTTTCATTTGTTACTATATTCATGACCTTCAGTTGCCTTGTACAAACATGGTATGTTGCTTAGGCATAGCTTTTGTTCTATGCAGAGCATTTCATTTTGACTTTCACAAAAAATTGCAATTCATATAATTTACATAAACTTTCACAGTATAGAAACTTTTCCTTCCTTTTTTTTTTTTTTTTTGTCTTTTTTGAGACAGGGTCTCCTTGTAGCCCCAGCTGTCCTGGAACTCACTCTGTCGACCAGCCTGGCCTTGAACTCACAAAGATCCGCCTGCCTCTGCCTCCCAAGTGCTAGGATTAAAGGCGTGTGCCACCACGCCCAGCAGAAACTTTTCCTTCTACACTCAATTTTGAGCACACTGAAGTAAAAGGCTTCTATTCTCTGCCTTCTATTTTCTTCTAACCCTCATCTTCTTCTGTCACTTGTGGTACTCTGCTCTGGTATTTATATTGAAAACATGTCTATCTTTACTCTTGAAACTTGCTTAAATGAAAGGATTTTTGTGAGGACTTTTGTAATGCTTGTTAGGTATTAGGATGTAGACCACAGGAACCCTAGGAGAGAAAGGAGACCATATCTGAGCTCAGACAGGAAGGAGCTTATTGCAGCTTTCAACAGCAACCTTATTGTATGCTGGAGGTGACTGCTGCCCTGAGGGAGAGAGGCTGTGGGGCTTGTGTAACTGTGGCTGACTACGTGTAGATTGGGGCACCTTTAAGAAGTTTATGACCCCCTTCTTCCTGGCATCATTTGATCTAATTTATCTTTTTGGGGGGTCTTTTTGAGACAGGGTCTCTCTGTAGCCTCAGCTGGCCTGGAACACACTCTGTAGAACAGGCTGGCCTTGAACTCACAGAGATCCATCTGCCTCTGCCCCCTGAGTGCTGGGATTAAAGGTGTGAACCACCCGGCCTCGGTTTATCTTTTAAAAAAATTTTTTTTACACCGGGCGTGTAATCAGCCCCTTCTCTCCCTCCTCTTTGTTGAGACAGGTTGTCTTGGGAAACAGACTGTCTCAACAAAGAGGAGGGAGAGAAGGGGCTGATTGATAATGCTGGCAACCGGAGACCACAGCGTTCTATCAATGCTGAGAATCAAACTCACTGTCTCCCGCATGCTAGGCAAGCACTCTACCACTAGTCACCCTTATCCTTAAAGGAACTCTCTGATGAAATAAGTAGTTGGGAAGACCGGCCCAGGAAATCATGTCAGGATAAGCTGAATTCTGCTCAATAGTATTAAGTAACCAGGATGAATGAAGAGATTAGGATTATAACAATTTCAGTCATTTATATGCTAAGTAAAAATACTAAAAATATTTTGGTATTTGCTTCTCTACGTATCATTTTAATAAAATTACTAATTTAATTTTCTTTGTGGCTTAGTAAGAGCATTAGGATACTTAATTAAGACAAATTTACCACTGTCTTTGAGCCCTCCCCCAAGTAGTAAGGCTGTAGCTGATAGTTTTTTTTTGTTGTTGTTTTGTTTTGTTTTTTGGTCTTTTGAGACAGGGTCTCCCTGTAGTTCCAGCTGTTCTGGAACTCACTATGTAGACCAGGCTGGCCTTGAACTCACAGAGATCTGCCTGCCTCTGTCTCCCAAGTGCTGGGACAGGTGCTCCCCTCTTTTAGATCCTGGGATCATTTCATGTGTTGGCTCCATTGGTATACCTGCTTTCCTGGGGTTCTACATCACAGATGGTGCCTTGTATGTGATGTCCCCACCATGGTGGCCAACCCTGCTCCACCCCCACCCACACTGGAGGTAGGAAAGCAGCAGACTCAGTACTATGCTCAATGGTAATTTTATAGTACAATTATACATGACTACATTTGTGGTAAGCAATTCATTATTCTGAAATATGTATAATCCATCATGGGATTGATACCTAGTTTGGTTATTTCATGGGTTTTTTTTTCTTTGTTTTTGAGACAGCCCCTAGCTTTCTTGGAACTCACTATGTAGACCAGGCTGCCCTCAATCTCACAAAGATCCACCTGCATCTGTCTCCCAGTGCTGAGATCAAAGGTGGGTGCCACTACACCCAGCCCTTTCATGGGTATTTTTAAGCCATCACTATTGAATTCAAACACCAGACAAGATTAATCAGAAATCAGAGAGACCATGTTGTTCCTGACCAACACAGTTTATGGCAAGTGACATAACATCTGCTTGAGTTTTAATTTGTAAAACAGAATGCTGATATTTAATCTACCTCAATATTTGAGGATCTGTGAAATACTAAGTGCCTAAAATAAAATATTACTGTCTTTAAATAAAATAGCAGTGCTTAAATAATATCTCAGATTTTCCAGGAGAAAGACCTGTTATTAAAGGTTTGTGGGTATGTTTGCATAGCCTCTGTTAAGAATGCTTGAGAGAGAGGTTTTATTCATTTTTTTAATCTTTTTAAGACAGGGTCTCCCTATATCCCTAGCTGGCCTAGAACTCCCTATGTAGACCAGACTGGCCTTAAGTCACAGAGATCCTCTTGCCTGTGCCTCCCCAGTGTTGGGATATAAACTGTGTGCTGCTACATCTGTCAAGAGACAGGTTTTACATTTTTCAGTTTTTTGTTCTGGCTGAAAGCTCAGTTTACTGAAGATATTTTTCCATGTTCTTTGGCATTATAACTTCAGTGAAGATTTTGATGAGATGAGCCTAATTGTCTATTTCTATTTCAAACGTCTGTTTGAGGAGTGGCTAATTTTAATGTTTGGGTAAAGTGAAGTTGGAGCTCAAAATCCTATGTGGGAACTGGCAGAAGCCTAACTTGACTGGTAGTATTTAGTAGCTCCCAATTTTGATAGTCACAAGGGACATTTCCTTGAAGGCCACATCTAACTTACAATTATAGTAGCATTATTCAGGTGAATTGAGGGAGCCTGTTTGTCCTCTACAAGTTGTTCAACAACCTCGAGCTGCTACTCTGAAAATTTGTCTTAACTATCTATGGCAGTCATAATAAAGCCTCTACCTGTCACTTCAGCCATTAGAATTAGTTGCTCTTTTTACTTGATGTAACAAAAGTATACCTTGGAATATTTATTAATAGTTGTAACTCAGACAGAATTGTATTCTTTTTTTTTTTCTGATCTTTTTGAGACAGGGTCTCCCTGTAGCCCCAGCTGCCCTGGAACTGTTAATGTAGACCAGGCTGGCCTTGGACTGTCTCTGCCTCCTGAGTGCTGGGATTAAAGGCATGTGCGGCCACACCTGGCTGCCAAATTTCTACTTTTAAAACATCCAAAAGTAAATTTGTCTACCTAATTTTTATTGATTAAAATAAAAGGGCTGGAGAGATTTCTCAGTGGTTAAGAGCGCTGGCTATTCTTGCAAAGGATCGAGGTTTGAGTCCCAACACCCACGAGGTGGCTAAAAACTGTCCATAACTCCAGTTCCAGGAGAATCTAACACCTTCTTCTCACTCCATGGGCATTACATGATATGGTTGCACCTATATACACACAGGCAAGACACTCATATACATAAAATAAAATAAATAATAAAACAAGATAAAAATAAAAAAATATAGGTCATTACATGAACAGACTCAAAGGCAGGAACTATGTGATCATCTCAATAGATGCAGAAAAAAGCCTTTGACAAAATCCAGCATCTCTTCAGGGATAAAGCCCAACAGAGAATAGAATGGAGGGAACATAATAGCATTATCAAGACTATATACGACAAAGCTATAGCTGAATATCATTCAACATGAGAAAAAGCTTAGATCATTCCCATTAAGATCAAGAAGAAAATGCTGATGAGGGGTTGGAGAGATGGCTCAGTGGTTAAGAGCGCTGACTGCTCTTGCAGAGAACCCGGGTTCAATTCCCAGCACCCACGTGGCAGCTTAAAACCTCCTTTAATCTGGGCATGGTGGCACATGCCTTTACAGAGGCAGGTGGATCTCTCTGAGTTCAAGGCCAGCCTGATCTACAGAGTGAGTTCCAGGCCAGCTGGGTCTATAGGGAGACCCTGTCTCAAAAAAAAAAAAAATGCTGGTGACTATCTTACTTCTACTCAGTATAGCACTTGAAATTTGACCTAGAGTATAAGACAAGATAAAGAAATAAAAATAGTGTAAATTAAAAAGGGAGAAGTCAAAGTATCTGCATTTGCAGACAATATAATTTGTACATTAAAGACTCTAGGGGCTGGAGAGGTAGCTTAGCAGGTAAGAGCACTCTTGCTCTTGCAGAAGACTGGGGTTCAAATACCGCCAGCACCCACATGGTGGCTAACAATCCTCTGTAACTCCAGTTCCAAGGGATCTGGCACTCTAGTCTGTGGGCACTGCATGATACAGCTGCACTTACATACATGCAGGCATAAAAAAATAAAAATAAAAACATTAATAAAAAGACCCTAAGGGCTCTACCAGAGAACTCCTAGAGCTGAAAAACACTTTAAGCAAACTGGACTGATATAAAATTAACATATATAAATAAGTAACCTTTGTAAATATCCTAAACATATTGAGGATAAATCAGGAAAACAGGCAATCCTATTTGAAGTAGCAAAAAAGAAAAAGAAAAACGAAGAAAGAAAACATGGAATGAACCACAGAGAGTAAAAGAACTCTACAGAGGAAACTGAAAACACTGAAGAAGGTAATTGAAAAGGACATAGAAGATGGAAAGGTTTCCCATGCGAATGGACTGGTAGGATTAATTATGTGAAAATCATAAAATACCCCAAAAAAAAAAAAAAAAAAAAGATAAGCCAGGTGTGGTGGCGCATACCTTTATTCTTAGCACTTGGGAGGCAGAGGCAGGTAGATCTCTGTGAGTTCGAGGCCAGCCTGGTTTACAGAGCAAGCTCCAGGATAGCTGGGACTAAAGGGAGACCCTGTTTCAAAAATACCAAAAAAAAAAGAAAAAGAAAAAAGAAAATCACAGGGCTGGAGAGATGGCCTAGTGGTTAAGAGCGCTGATTGTTCTTGCAGAGGACTCGGGTTCAATCCACAGCACCCACATGGTGGCTGAGAACCGTGTTTGACTCCAGTTCCAGGGGAATCTGATGCCCTCTTCTGACCTCCGTGGCATTGCATGACACGGGTGCACAGACCTACCTGCAGACAGTACATTCATACACATAAAAAATAAATAATAAAAAAAGAAAGAAAACTGCCACAAGGACTGACCTCAGAAAACCAATGGACTCACATTAAAAAAAATTAAAGAAAATCACATCCTACCCAAAGCAATGTGGAGATTCAAAGTTGTCCTGATTAAAATGCTAGAGCCATTCTTGATCAAAATACAAAGAAATCTTAAAATTCATAAAGAAGCCCAAGTGACTCAGGAAAGTCAAAATAACCCTCAACAATAAAAACACCTCTTGAAGTACCACCATTCCTGATTTTAAGTAATTATACTACAGAACAATAGCAACAGTAATAAAAACAGCACAGCACAGGTACAAAGAGAGACACATAGCTCAATGGCATAGAACTGAAGACCTACATAGAGTTGACACTACTATAGAATTTTGACAGAGAGGCAAAAAATTCTCATTGGAGAAAAGACAACACTTTTCTCAAGTGGTGCTGGGAAAATTGGATATCTCCATATAGAATGGAACTTGATACTTATCTCTAATCCTGAATAAAAATCAGCCCCTAATGGATCAAGGATCCCAGCCTAAGAACTACAGGCCCATAGGCAGGACACATCAGGGGTGAAGAGTGTTCTGGCTAGGCAGGCCCTCAGCAATCTTGTACATAGGCCAGCTGAGGAGAATTCCCCTGGAGCATAGGAAAAAGGAATCCTGAGCAGATGGGAGGATTGTTAGACAGTGAGGAAGGAGAGGGGTTTCTGCAAAACTGACTTCCCTGGAAGGAACAAAACAGGATGATACAGGAAGGGTACACACCAGGGTTGGCACAGGACTCAGGTCTGAGTGAAGGTGGCCCTGTGCTATCGACCAGAGTTTGTATAATTAGGCATTATGACTTAAAGCAATAATAACGCCGTCCTTACTCTGCTGCATTAAGGATTTATTGATTCAGCCGGGCGTGGTGGCGCACGCCTTTAATCCTAGCACTTGGGAGGCAGAGGCAGGTGGATCTTTGTGAGTTCAAGGCCAGCCTGGTCTATGGAGTGAGTTCCAGGCCAGCTGGGACTACAGGGAGACCCTGTCTCGAAAAGACAAAAAAAAAAAAAAAAAAAAAAAAACAAATTTATTGATTCATGGAGCCTTTGGAAAGTAATTGGAATTAGATGAGGCTGTTTGGATAAGGCCCCTGTTCTAGTTGCTCTTCAATTGTTGTGACAAAACACCCTGACCAATACCAACTTGGGGAGGAAAGGGTTTATTTGGCTCACATCTTCTGGGTTACAGTTCATCACTGAGGGAGCCCAAGGTGGGAACTCAGGGCAGAAAGAAAAAAAAAAAGAGTTTCTGGATTCAAATTTAGATTCTGTGCACATTGGACAGTGTGTGTCATAGAGACAGGTATCATCTTTCTTTGCCAATCATAGAAATAATTGGGCTGGAGAGATGGCCTAGCAGTTAAGAGCACCAACTGCTCTTGCAGAGGAACCGGGTTTGATCCCCAGCACCCACAGGTGGTGAGAATGTCTGTACTCCCAATTCCAGGAGAACTCAGTTCCAGGAGAATCCAACACCCTCTTCTGACCTCCGTGGCGATTGCACGACGGGTGCACCAACCTACATGCAGACAATACATTCATACACATATGAAAAAAAAAAAGAAACAATAGATAAAATTGGGGCTGGAGAGATGGCCTAGTAGTTAAAAGTGCAGACAGCTTTTGCAGAGGACCCAGGTTCAATCCCCAGCACCCACATGGCAGCTGAGAACCATCTTTAACTCCAGTTCCAGTGAAATCCAATACCCTCTTCTGACCTCCACGGCATTGCATGATACGGGTGCACTGACCTACATGCAGACAGTACATTCATACACATACAAAATAAATAAAATTAAAAAATAGATAAAATTTACTGTCTCTGTGCAATAAGTATTAATATCCTTAGAAAGTAAGGATATAGGGATCTAGTTTATCCCTTGTTAAGAAAATTACTTATTTTTTATTGACTTGGGAAGGGCACACTGTGGAGGCCAGAGGGTGATGCATAGGAGACAGGTTTCTCCATCTACCATGTGGGTGCCTTGACACAGGTCATGGGGCATTTCTGAGGGCACCTTCAAACTCTGGTCTACCTGACTGGCCCATAATTTATTATTTAGTGGCCCCACAGTTTAGTAATGTTACGGTGGAAGAACTAGGCACATTCACAGATGGAGAAACAAAACTGGTGAATGCAGGGCTTAAAGCAGGCCTGGGGGTGGGTATAGTTTAATGAGTACAGATTTCCTGGCAGAAGACAAAGATGTTTTAGCAGCCTGTGGTGAGATGGTTGTGTAATAAGTAGATGTCCCTAATGCCATTGAGCTGTGCACTTAAAACAGTTAAAATGGAAACTTTCACATTATTCATGTCAGCACAATGTAAAGAGCGACAGGGCAGATTGTGCTTCTAGGTGGGTGTTGAATGTGATCTTGGTAGAAAAGAGCTGCAAAGGGAAGACTACAGTTCCATTTTATCTAAGACGTAAAAGCATTCATTAGAAGCATTACTGTGGGAATGATAAGACGATATTTTTCCCTGAAAGGTTTGGACAGTGAACATGTGTTTTACGATCCGACCGCTCTTACAGAGGACCGGGTTCGATCCCCAGTACCCACATGGCGCCGAGAACGTCTGGAACTCTCAATTCCAGGAGAACTCCAGTTCCAGGGGATCTGAGACCCTCTTCTGACCTCCGCGGCATTGCACGACACGGGTGCACAAACTTGCATGCAGACAGTACATTCATACAATAAATAAATAAAATAAATAAATACTCTATATCTTTAAAATAAAAAAAAAAAAAAAAAAAGAAGCATTACTGTGGGAATGATAAGACGATATTTTTCCCTGAAAGGTTTGGACAGTGAACATGTGTTTTACGATACTCAGAAAAATCACAAAGTTTTGGACCATGTCTGAGCTTTGTTTTTATCTCTGGATTGCAGTATCTAGTGACTACATATTATATAATTGTATCTATTTCTTCTCTCTACAGCATTTTCCAGTTTTCTATACCTGGAAATCTAACAAGGTTCTTTAGGTCAAAATAAAGACACAGGTCGCTCAATGCAAAACAGAGACAGCAACTGGGGTGGTCTCCAAAGTTCTAAGTCACTTTTCTTCATTTGTTAATGTTTGAAAAGGGGAAGCAGAGAAGACCACTGACCAAGACACCTCCACAGGAGGCACAGTTTATGGGGAATAGAGTGTTGGACTGCATCCTGCGAGGGGACCAGAGGATGACAGGTGCCTTGGTGAGGAAGGGGCTTCAGTTAGGGGAAGTTCCCACGAGGGGTTTTGCAGTTTTTCAGCTGGCTGCTGTTGAAGTTGGCTGTGATTGCTAATTGTAGTTGTATTGTTAGAAACAGGAGTCAGTGAGTTACTGAGAAACTAGGGAGGGTCAGTCTGTGTTTCCTAGAATCTCGCCTGCCTGGTTGTGGTTAACATGCCATTGGTCAGCAGGGACTCCATCTTGGGCTCCAGTTTGACCTAACAGTTAATGAAGCCTTTTATCAAATCATTACTATCTCATAAATCATTTGCTAAAAAGTGAGAGGACGAAGCATCTCTTTGTGAGGAGGGCAGATGGAGGGATTTCCAGTGCTGGAGTCTATGAGACCCTTCCTCCATCCCCTCCTCTGTTTGAGGGCTGGCTTCCCCTGAGTAGTCTTGTGAGACCCACCTGCATTCCACCCTGGCACTGGGGTAAATGCTGGCAGGACTGTGTTCTGAGCAAGTCCCGCCTTACCTGTGGATTCAGCAGGAGACATTAGACTTAACTATACTGTCACTGTTAGGTCTGGGCTTCTCACAATCCCAAGGGGCACACAGATGCCCACTTCCTCCAGAGGCTGTCAATCTTCTGACCTCTTCCCCTGTACCTGAGGTCCCGCCCCATGGCTATAAATGGGTGGGTCCCAGTCGCCATCTTGCCCCTGCCCTGCTCCTCCTCCTGCTCCGGTTCCACCACGTGTCGGCAGGCGGCCCGCTCCGGCAGTCCACATGGAAGTAAATCATGTTCCCGGGGTGATTTAAGCCTCATGTGCCTTCCATCTGGGGGTCCCGGTCTTTTTGTAACCTAATAGTCTCATGCCACTCCAGGGTTTCTTATGCTAAATTAAAATCATGGTGAGGCAGAATATCCACACAAAATTACCTGGCTGTAGGAAAGACTTTTATTAATGAACAAAATCTGGACTACTGACAACACTAACAAAATGATGCCCTTGGGCCTGAAGATGCCCCCCTCCAAACCCAGGCAACCTCAGTTTAGTACTCCACCCAAATAGATCCTGAATGCTTGCTTGATACTTAACATAACAAAGGACTGGAAGCAGTGTCCCCACCCATTGAACTCCATGGTAGAAGAGGAGATTCTGGGGAAGAAAAGGCCAGGTGGTCTAGAGAGACAAGGGTGGAGCAGAGCTTAACCTTTGCACTTTCCAGTGAAGTTGGAGAAACCTTTTGGAATAAACATGTGAGTGTGTCCTGGCATGGGGGTACTTCTGAGAGTCACCTGGGGAAACAGAGGACCTCTGGGTTCAAGCCCCCTCTTTTTTTTTTTTTTTTTTTTTTTGGTCTTTTCGAGACAGGGTCTCCCTGTAGACCCAGCTGTCCTGGAACTCACTCTGTAGACCAGGCTGGCCGTGAACTCACAGAGATCCGCCTGCCTCTGCCTCCCAAGTGCTAGGATTAAAGGTATGCGCCACCACACCCGGCTAAAGCCCCCTCTTAAAAGTCAGGCTTTTCCATTGTTCAATGTGGTTGTAACGTTGGCTAAGGGATGACTCCACAGCTGGAGACATAGTTATCCTTAGCAGCCCACCAAGCATACCATCAGAGTGCATTTGATCCAAGGCCTCAAGTCTGTTTCCTGCCCTTCCTCTGATAGGGACCCCTGCACACCCAGTGGCAAGCCACATCCTCACCTGCTGAACAGGTTAGCACAGACTTCTGGACTTGCCTGAGGGCCCCATGTTCACCTACAGGGAAATCACAAGGAGTTTAGGAGGATTTAGGGGCGGAGCCATCTAGCCAGAGACTAGACTTAAAGCCTGAGTAAGCTGCAGCTGAGCCAGATCCTGCTTTCCCAGGGACTTCAGAGGAGCTGAGTCCGTCTATGGAGTGCTCAAACACAGCTGTGGACAGCTCAGGTAAGGTTCTGGGCCTTTCCAAGTAAATGGTGGAGTGCCTGGAGACACTCCCAGGGACATGAGGTAGATTTCTCAGAATGAAGGTATCTCCTCAACCTTAGCATTCCAGGTCCAGAAGACACCAAGGAGGGTGGGTGGAAAATCCTAAGAGGTAACCAGGCCCCTCAGGGGTCCAACTTTGTGTCAGGTCCCAGTGAGTTCAAGTCTGAGCCTGGTCACAGGGACAGTCAGCTTGTCCCTTCCCCAACAGCTCCATAGCCCATTGATTTCCATGCTAACAATTGTGATCACCTCCTTACCCATCAGCAAAAAGGAAAATCCTCAAGGGTCATCTGACCTTTGCAGAAGGTGCAGAAGGAAGGCCCTTGACCTGGACTCCAGGATTGCTGCATGGAAGACCTGGCCAGTCCTGAGCTGGGAAATCTGAGAGTGGCCTTGGCTAAACCCTGCCAACACTGGTGGCACTTGCTGCCAGGGACTTGACCTTGGGAGCCCCATCCTCTTTGAGAGAGGGGTGGGGATGACTGAGACATAATCTCCACTGTGGGGCATAGAAAGAAATGTCACCGTATGTCCCCCAAGTCTTGAGATTCCTTTTGTTCTATACTTCTAATCAGATTAATACTATTAGTTACTAGTTTAGTTTTAGTGACCTAAATTCTGCTGGTACAAAATCAAGGCCACTATACATTAAGTCTTTAGACATACCTTTACCTTTCTGAAGCACAAGACATGAACAGCTAATGTAAGTAATATATATGTAATGATATAAATTTATTATATATTTGTTATTTATGGTAGATAGTATATATCATTGTTATGCTTATTTTATATCATATTTCATATAATATATAATGATATAGTAATAAACAATACTATCGTAAGTTCCAAATGCTAGTATGGTGGACTAACAAATGGCTTCCAATGGTGGTTTAAACCCACTCCTTAGGCTTTTCCATATTCTGTGAATAAATATTTGGAGGAATAGATAAAATATAGTTTTATTCCACCATGGATGCCCTAATTTCAGAGGAAGGAGTAAGAAGCAGTTCGGGTGCCTGTGGAGAGTTAGCGCAAGGTTTCTCTTCTTTCTCCAGCATTTTGACACATGCACCTCGCTGTCTTCCTGACTATTCTTTGCTTAGGTGCAGCCTCAGCTGCTCCATTACTGGATCCCAGCTTGGATGCGGAATGGCAGGAGTGGAAGACAAAATTTGGGAAAACATACAGTCTGGTGGGTAACAAGGAAACTGCTCAGAGGGACTCCAGGGAGGAAGGCCCTTGCTGTTGGGAATGTATGGGGACAACAGAGGACATAGAGACCACCACCCCAAATGAATTTCCCAGAGACATGCATGGAGAACACAAAGTGGCAGTCAGCCCTGTTCCTCAGGGTGTGTGGAGTGGGTTGTGTAGGAAACTGAGAATTCTCTCTACAGCCCTGCCCAAGCAAGTCCACTCAGTCAGTTATGGGCTTAGATAGAACGAGAAATATCTTGTTATTTTTATGTCTAGGATGAAGAAGGACGCAGGAGGGCATTATGGGAGGACAACAGGGCAATGATCGAAAGGCACAATAAGGAGTATGAGGAGGGGAAGCACAGCTTCGCCATGGGGCTGAATGAATTTGCTGACATGGTGAGTGTGTAATTGCTTCATATCCGCTGATTTCCTTCACTTCTTTAAAGTAGCCTCTGGCTTTTCAATATTTTATTGACTTTCTCTAAGACCCAAGAAGAACTTGGGAGAATGCAGGGCTGTCTATACTCATCACTTGAAGAGAAGAAGAGAAACCAGGAAGGTCTGGTTGGTGACGTCCCTAAATCTGTGGATTAGCAAGAGAAATGCTGTGTGACTCCTGTGCAGGATCAGGTATGAAACGTCTCAGTCTCACTATCCATTGTACCCAGGGAAGGTGTGAAGGAGATGGGGTCCTTATTTTTGCTGACTTTGGGGTGATCTGCAGTTCCTCTTTTGATGACTATTGAGCTCTGTCAACTATTGTCAGAGCTGATCTTTGGCTGGGGATGACAATCTTTTCTTCCCCATTCAGGGTCTTGTAATGGTTGTAGGGCTTTAAGGATGGCTGGTGTCCTTGAAGGACAGATGTTTCAGAGGAAATGTTCTATACAGCCACCTGCTATACCTGTTCTAATAAATGGAAAATGTGCTTCTTTTCAACCAGAGGAAGAACTGGGGCCGCAATGGCTCCATGAAGATAGCAACCACTCTGCCATCAGCACAGGAGCCAGCTGCTGCACAGAGTGAGCTGCCGGAGAGTGACCGGAAGGACTGGACTGGGGACAGCACATAGGACAGAGGACCTTTCCCATCCCAGCCTGTGCTGCCTGGGTTCCACCACTTCAGTCACTGAAGCTTCACACTGGGATGTGAATTCTGCCACTAACCCATGATCACAACTTTAATCAATTTCTAAACTGCTTTGTGTTAATGATTCACATAATGATGTTTAATAAAACATACAACACATGCAACTGACCGCAGAGTCCAGCTCCATCTGTCAAGGTTTCCAACCTTCCCACACAGGGGCAGTGCTCCAGGCATGGATTCTGTGTGGATGGCTGCTGGAGCTTCCAGGCTCTTAGGCGTCTTTAGAACCAATTGTACAAAGACACATAGTTAGATGCAGGAAGGGCAATCCTTTACTGAAGGGGAAATGCACAGATGCTTGGACCTATGCCGCAGCTTCCTGTGGCCAGGCCCCAAGAAGGCCAAAAAGGGAAGGGGAGGGGCTCTGGGACATGGGTCACTAGCACACTTCCCATGTCACTAAGTTCATACAATGCAAGCTTTTATTGAGCACGTTCCCTAGCTTGAAGCATGCCAGGTAGGCCAATATCTGGTCTTTTCCCTACTGGAAGTTTTCATAGACTAACCTCTCAGATCTCCACATCCACCATGTTCCATGTTCTCCTGTGTCACCACCAGCTGGGGACCAAGTGTTCAACTGTGTGAGGCTATGGGATGTATTTCACATTCAATCCACAGGAAGTAGTGACAGCTGTGATTTTGTAACATTTTGCCTGTGTAATTGTTATACTTGAAGGTGGATCGATCAGGATTGTTCTATCCTCATTTACAAGGAACTTATTTAGGTGACAGATAGAGAACAAAATTGCACAACCCGCAGCTCATGCCAGACTCCCAAAGCTGGTCACTGGTCTGCACTGCCTTCCTCATGCACCAATTACATGCCAGGAATGTATGGAACAACACATCTCCAAAACAGAAATCATCCCCCACACACTGGCAGCCCAAGGCCTCCCACTGTAGGCTGGACCACTGCAGTTTCTGTCCAGCCACTTGCTCTCTTGCAGTGATTCAATAAAATATTCCTCCTTTTGTGCTCTAAGTGGTGAATGTGCTAACCACCCCCAAATCCTTTCCCTGGACTACTACACTTAGGATGCTTTCCTTCTCTTTCAGGATCCTCTTTCTATTTTCAAGAGAGAGAGAGAGAGAGAGAGAGAGAGAGAGAGAGAGAGAGAGAGAGTTTGCATAACACTCCTCCCCCAAAGCTCAGAGATTGTCAACGAAGAAAAGGCAGAAAGATTGTAAAAGCTAGAGACAGTATATGACTGTACAGAAACAGTGTCTCATGAGCACAAGAAAGTTACACTGACACTGTGGTTGTCAGGACATGTACCTGAGCCAGGCAAGCTCTTGGAAGCCACTCCTAGCTGGGGAACTGTTGAGAAGTTATAGCTGCAGGGAGGGGGAGAGTCATTTATCTGTGTGTGAGCCCTGGGAGATCAGCCACACCCAGGAGATGGTTTTGTTCTCTGCAGTTTTTTGAATGACACAAACTGGATTCCATGGGCTTTAAAATAAAAAAGAGGATCTGAGTTTATGTGGTGACTGAGGTAAAGTAGATCAGGAGTTGCTGGGGTGGTGAATGTGATTAAAATATATTGTATGAAATTCTCAAAAGAAGTATCCAAATTATTATTTAAATAAAAATATTACTTAAAATAAATAAACTCCCAAGACTAAGCAAACATTGGTCTATGGGCCTGTTTTTGTCATAATTTTGATACATGTGTGATGGTTATATAGGCATGTGTGATGGTTATATATATTCATATGTGATGGTTATATAGGCATGTGTGATGATTATATAGGCATATGTGATGGTTATATAGGCATATGTGATGGTTATATAGGCATATGTGATGATTATATAGCCACGTGTGATGGTTATATAGGCATATGTGATGGTTATATAGGCATGTGTCATGATTATATAGGCATATGTGATGGTATATAGTCATATGTGATGATTATATGGGCATATGTGATGGTTATATGGGCATATGTGATGGCTATATAGGCATATGTGATGATTATATAGGCATAGGTAATGATTATACTGGCATAGGTGATGATTATATAGGCATATGTGATGGTTATATAGGCATATGTGATGGTTATATAGTCACATGTGATGGTTATATAGGCATATGTGATGATTATATAGCCACGTGTGATGGTTATATAGGCATATGTGATGGTTATATAGGCATGTGTCATGATTATATAGGCATATGTGATGGTATATAGTCATATGTGATGATTATATGGGCATATGTGATGGTTATATGGGCATATGTGATGGCTATATAGGCATATGTGATGATTATATAGGCATAGGTAATGATTATACTGGCATAGGTGATGATTATATAGGCATATGTGATGGTTATATAGGCATATGTGATGGTTATATAGTCACATGTGATGGTTATATAGGCATATGTGATGATTATATAGGCATATGTGATGGTTATATAGGCATATGTGATGGTTATATAGGTATGTGTGATGATTGTATAGGCATATGTGATGGTTATATAGGCATATGTGATAGTATATAGGCATAGGTGATGATTTTATAGGCATATGTGATGGTTATATAGGCATATGTGATGGTTATATAGGCATATGTGGTGATTATATAGGCATATGTGGTGATTATATAGGCATGTGTGATGATTATATAGGCATGTGTGATGGTTATATAAGCATAGGTGATGGTTATATAGGCACATGTGATGGTTATATAGGCATGTGTGTGATGGTTATATAGCATGTGTGATGGTTATATAGGCATATGTGATGATTATATAGGCATATGTGATGATTATATAGGCATGTGTGATGTTATATAGGCATGTGTGATGGTTATATAGGCATATGTGATCGTTATATAGGCATGTGTGATGGTTATATAGGCATGTGTTGGAGCAATACAACAATCAAGGTGGTGAAGGACCTCTATGAAATGTTAAGACACCAAGGAAAAATCTGATGAAGAACCTTGAGATGGAAAGGTCCTCCCGCATGCTCATGGACTGCAATACAAAGGGGAGGGAACAACAACAACATAAAGACTGTGTCAAAGAACTGACTGATACAGTTAAATGCTGCACAAAACAACAAGCCTCTGCAGTAAAAAACTTTGGAAACACAGAGAAATATGCAAGACATGTATGGCAGAAGGTATGAACTGGGGTGGGGTGGGAGAGGGGAATGTGTCTAAATAGGACTGAAAGATAATGTATGAAATGCACATATCATCAATAAAAGTATGTAAAAAAAAAACGAGCAAACAACGTTGGCCTGGAGGAAAGAGGGTGGAGGATCTGGGAGCAGTTGGAGAGTTGAATATGATGTAAGTGCACTGAATGCGATTCTCCAAGAGTTAGTAAATAACTCACAACAAGATGTCTGCAATTCCTTATCAAAGAATTTTGGGTTCCACATTTCCCTACTGTTGACAAGGAGGTTTCTCTCCAAGCCAAGCACGTCCAAAGTTTCTATGGTCCCGGGATCCCTCACCACCTTTACACAGCATGGGGAGTTGACTCATGTAGAATGTTTGCAGGTTAACTCTATTGCTACCAGGACATTGTCTAGACTGGACAACTTTTCACTCCAGGAAAACTTGGTGTCAGGACCTCATCTCAGTGTAAAAATATAGGTACTTTACAGTCTAGTCTTTTCTAGATGCCCTAGGGAGACATTTCCTAAATTCAGGTTTATGTTAAAACTCAAAGACCAAGAACTTGTCAGACACCAACTAACCCCAGAACAAGAGCAGCCACCTTGACCTGAAGATAAGGGTGAGCAGCCTGTGAGACAGACTCCAGACTTCGTTGTTCATGAAGACGTGGTCTTAGTAAAGCCTTGAAAGGGAGCATCAGTCCCTGAGGAGCTAGACCTTGCATGGAAAGGGCCAAACCAAGTCCTTTTAAGCAAGGCTTTAACTTTTTCCATTCACCAGAGATGTTCTTATGCGTCAGATAGGTAGGTATACTGAGAACATAGGTATATAAAACAAACATGTACTAATCTTAAGTCAGAAGGAAAATTATTTTAGGGGCTGGAGAGATAGTTCAGTGGTTAAGAGCACTGGCTGCTCTTGTAGAGAACCTGAGTTCAAATCCCAGCACCCACACGATGGCTAACAACCATACGTAACTGCAGTTCACCTTCTTCTGTCCTCTGTGGGCACTGCATGAAACAAGTGCACTTACATACATGCAGTCATAACACACATACTGGGCACTCACAACACACAGCACAAACCAACTGGGAAAGTGGAGGCCCTAAGATGAAATTTCTGATTGAGTTTTTTCACCATGAATGAGTTTCCCATTGATGAACTTCTGATTTTTCTTCCCAACTCTAGGCAAATTTTATACCCATGGATGAAGAGTATCAACATCTGTTCAATATGGCTCCCCTTTTGCTGTTCTCAAGGATGCTTCTACTCGGGATATTAGTTGACTGTCCTCTTACCTGTCACAGAGTTAGGTAGGTAAAGGAAACCAAGGTTCTGAGGGTCTGTCTATGTTTACAAAACATGGAGCTGGTGTAGACTGCCAGTGTGGGGTAACTTAGATAATGCTAGAAATCTGGAGGACTATGAATCAGCATAAAATGTCTGATAGCAGATGTCCAGGGAGCCCCAAAGTAAACAGCAATATATTCCTCTATGTAACTAGTTTATCAAGAAGGCACCATTATGAGATTTCATATAAAAAGTCCTTGGGGACAAGGCACATGCCCTCACCAGGAGACAAAACAGCGCGTTTCCATCGCTAGCAGCCACTCAAATCCTCTTTAATCCCATGCGTTTCTAGGCCTCTGTCCATGGCCTACAAACTCTCCCCCAACACTTGGCGTAGTCCTCAGCAGAATTCCACCCCAGGGAAGTTATCCATCTTCCCCGGCAGCTGGGGGAGGCACAGGGGTCCAAACACAGCATGTGGTACTCTGTGCAGCAACTGCCACCTCCTGGACGCCATGGAGAGCTGGTGTGAAGTGGACGGAACCCCTGTCCTTAGAAGAGGCTCTGCACACCTGGCTGTTCCTGAGTGCATTGAGGGTGCAGATCGTGTCTCTTTAACTGTGGATAAATCGGAAGAGTTAACGTTCATCATTGCTATAGCTTCCTTGTAGTCCCGAGACCACAGAATCAAAGAGGACACAGCACTCGGCTGGATGACAGCTGGAGCTCACTTAATATGGGCCAAGGCTGGTGAATTGAGAGACATTTGTGACACAGACTTAATGAGATAGTTCCAGAGTTGGGAATGCGCCAGGCTGTGTTGGACACTAACTCCCATGGCCCAGATACAGAGCGTTTCACTACTAGAAGGAGGGATATTTGATCATAGTCACTGCTCTGGAAAGGGAATTTGGAACTTTGGCTGTGGTACTAACTCCCTGTGTGGGCCATCAGATGCAAGAGGGGACCACAGCAATGCAGCCCCGGGCAACACAAAGAGCAAGAGAAAGGGGGTAGCAGAATGAGCTGCCCAGATAGTCCCCAAGGTTGTCATCTTACCCCAGTGGCACCTGCTCAGCTCCACCATTTATCTTGGCTTGGTGATTTGAGCCTGTCACCCTGGAAACAACCTAAGACAGGTGCACTGTGTCACTATGTTGACATTATTCTGCTAACTTTGATTCTATTGCAGATTGGAATCAGCAGCTGTTCCTGAGAGCTGGGTTATGGGAACAGAAGATGAATGACTGTAAAGTACAGGGACCTGGCTGTCTGCCAAATGCTTGGGAGTGGTCTGGTCAAGTAAACCCAAAGCTACACCAAAGCCTTTAATTGGTGAGCTTGAAGCACCATCAAGCCTTTGGAAGTTGTAAGGGTATCAAAGAATATTCATCCTTCACTTGGATTAGATACTAAGTTCATTGTATACTTCATGGTAAAGAGTTGTAACTTGGGATTGGACTGATGCAGCAGACTGACTCTTTGTAGCTGCCAAGCAGGCTATTGGTGAAACACAGAAGCTTAAGTCATCAATCAGACCCAGTCATTTGCATGAGATGTGATCATTGACACAGTAGGTTTTGTTTGGGGCTGGTTTCAACACACAGGGAAGAGGCAAGCACCCATAGGATTTGGTTCACAAACTTAGAAGGGGCTGAGGTCTGCTAGACCCTTATTGAGAAGCAGTAGCAGCAGTTATGCAGCCTTGCAAGCTTGTTAACGCACCGCTGGGAGAAGCAAAGTGCCGATGAGGACTGCACACCCCCCTTGGCTCAAACCCTTACTTTGGATAAGTGAGGAGCCTATGTAGACAGAGGGAGCACTAAGTACTAGTCCTCTTATAGCTGAGTTACTGCAGGTCCTGCCACCAATAGAATATATAACACTGGCTAACATGACAGAGCCCATGGAGCCAAGACGCTGGGAGAAGAGACGATCACATCTCCTGATAACTGCTATTTTGATGCTTCCAACAGGAGGCCACATGCTACATAGACAGCAGTGTCTTTCCAGTTGTTCCCTGACACTACCTGGACAGAGACAGCAGCCATTCAAGCAGACAGTTGTCTGAATTCAGGGCTGTATGGCAGGTAGTTGTGAGTGAGCCCTTCCTTCACATGTGCACTGTTGTTAATCAGGAGATGCACAAGGAGCTTACTCTGTGGACACCCACATTGCACATCAAGGAATGGACAGTGGCCACCGGTGCCTGTGTGGCCACTGCACATGGGAAGACTTCTGGAATGTAGGGAAACTGTGGCAGTTTATCGTGTGGCAAAGCATAAACCCTTGCTCAGCACAGGGCATGATGAGGCTGATGTGTTGGCCTGTGTTTGGTGGATGCAAAGGCTGGCAGCAGAGGTCGCCAGTGTAAGGTAGCATCTAAGACATGGGCAGACAGGAAGCAAGGCCATAACACAGACAAATGCCCGATGGACGCTAGGCTTGTCTCAGGAAGAGTTGTGGAATGCCCGCTGGGGATGACCTGTGTGTGACCAGGCATTCTTGAGGCAGAGGCAACTGACAAGCATGCCTGTCAGATGCAGAGGGGAGAAGTGCCCCTCATCGCAAGTTGACACTTTGGGCCCCTTCCTCTGTCTTAAGGTTGAGCTTATGCCCTCTCACTGATATGGCTCCCAGTCACTTGTTTGCTTACTTACTGCCCAGGCTGACCAGAAGACAGCGCATATAGGTCTTGACACACTTCTGTGTGGTGTGGACAGTGTTATACAGTGGGAGGCGACAGGGGATCCTGTTTTACTGACAGATAAGTCACGTTCAAGCTTGGCCTACCCAGAGGGTCACTGAATGGCAGTTGCATGTGCTGTGCACCCCCAGGCAGCAAGAATGATAGAGAAATATGACTGTCTATTGAAAGGCAAGTTGCATGTGGGAACAGATCCCCCATTTCACAAAGCCTGGAAATTCCACCTCCATGGAGTCCTACCTAGATGGCCTAAGTGCACAGCATTGGAAATCTGGGCTGTCCCATTATAGATTCTATTACAGAAAGAACAGCTTCCCTGAGAACTGTCTCAGAAGACCCCTTCTGAATCTACAGCTGGGAACTCAGTCAGTTGATTTTGGTGGCATGTGAAGCGGTGCAGCAGGGGAGTGACATGGAAACAAGCCCAGGAGATAGAGAGCTCTGAGCACTGTGGGATAAGCTCGTGACTTTCTTAGACATGGGAAGGTCATATTTTGGTATGCGTGTGACGTGTATATATAGGCATACTTTGGAGCAATACAAATGGGAGGGAAAAACAATGACAAAAAGACTGGATCAAAGAACTGACTGAAACAGTTAACCTCTGCCCAAACAATAAACCTCTGCAGAGAAAACCTTTAAAAGGACTGAGAAAAAGATGCAAGACATGTATGGCGGAATGCATGAACTGGGGTGGGGGGGCATGGAAAGGGGAGTGTGTCTATATTGGACTGAGAAATAATGTATGAAACACACAAAACACCAATAAAATATTTTATTAAAAAAGAAAGAAAATATCCATTGGGAAAAAAAAAGAACAACAAAAAAGAAACAACCTCCCACGGTGACAGAGTGGCCAGGTAGAGGTCCCTGGGTCATCCTGGCTGAGTTCTGAAAGGTACATTAGTGGCAGGATTATGGCCCATTTCAGACTGGCCAGTCACAATTATGGACAGGCTATGTTGGGAAAGACTCTCCAGGGGCACAGGCCAGGGAACAGCCACTAGCAGGCCCCCTGCTGAGTCAGGATGAGACAGTGACCTGCATGCTCCCAGAGCTCAGGGATTTCCCATAATGGTTTTTATGGCTACCCTGTCTTTCTGTCCAAGATGATGACAGGAAAGAGCATTATCTCTCAGGCACAGACATGCCCAGAGTGAAAATGTGTTCCATTGCTGGGTGTGTAAGGAATTCCCTGCACACTCGGCTGATGGCTGATGCCACTGAAAGCCTCCTGAAATGGGACCACCAGCAAACACACCATGGAAGCCCCTTGACATAAACAGGTTTGGATCTTTAGTGGGCTGGGCTGATGTGAGCGGGAAGCTGACGTGAGCGGGACGCTCTCATTTCCTCCACAGACGCTGTGCTTCCTTTGTCCACGAGCCCTGTCTTCCCAGTTCACATTTTATGTGCCTTCCTGGAGGAACAGGATGAGGCTCACTGTAGAGTCCACAGCAACACTCATCCCAGACATCTGGCTATGGGCTTGGACAAAAAGAGCAGTGACCTGTCATTTGTGTCATATAAATTCAGGCCTGTTTCCTAAGCCAGCAAATTTTACAGTTTATCACCATACTTGGGGACCTTAAATCTGTTCACTGGTCCATGGAGACACATGGGAGAGGGGAAACTTCCTGGAAAATCAGGAGGAAATGGAAGAAAGCTCACAGAGGCCCTTCCTGGTGGGAGGAAGCCAGCTCCCACAGCTCACGGCTACAGAGAGCTGCTTACGTGGCTTCACGTCAACCCCAGTTCAACACCTTCTCCTGTATTACAGTGGGATTCAGACATGTGGGAATGGTCAAAGGAATAATGGTGGTCAATGTGCATTCTCCCAGAGTCACCAGATGTCAGTGTGGTGTGCCTTTGGGACAAACAGTCCAATTTTTTATTGGAAAGTCTGGATATAAGTTAAAATGTGATATTTAATTTGTACTAAATCTTATGTGGTTGTAGGTGTTATCTATATTTTAAAGAAAAAAAACAATATCTAATCATCTGTCTCTGGAAAAAAAAAGTTTGTCTACTATAACTGAGGCTGGAATTATCTATGTTCTAAACACTCTGTAGTAGGCAATAAACTTCATGAGAGAAGGATGAAAATTTTTCCTTCCACTTGTATTCTCAGTGGATTAACCTGTAATTTGGGATTTCCAGCACAATATTTTTATTTGTGAGGTCTCTTTTCCATTTCAGTCAGCATAACAATAGGGAAGAAGATTTTCACTTCTGCATAAAAAAGAGGAAAATGAAAAAATAAAGCAAAAATCGCAGCTCCTTTCTGAAGGGAGGGTCTGCATGCCCCCATCTGTTCCCTGGAACCTGCATGATTGGTCAGGGAATGGCGTTCCCTCATGATTAGTGAGTCCCCCAGCACATTGGAGGGAGGAAAAAAACTCAGGAAGTTCAGACCTAACCCCAGTTTTCTTCTTTTGTTTTGTGCACATGTAGAATGCCTTAGGAATTCAGAAGCAAACTGTGGAGTTCTCACAAAGTTATACACTCTGCCTCCACTTGAATACCTAAACCCAAGAGAAATAAAACTAGGCTGGTACAAAATCCTGGGTACAAAAGATCTAGGACTGTGATTCAAAGTAGCCAAAAGCTATGGAAGACATCAAACATTGTCACATTGAAGAATGAGTAAATGAGATGTGTGTTCACAGAGTGGAAGGTTTTAGCCAGGAAAACATATGGAATGCTGACAGGTCCTATAATACTGAGAAATTTAAAAGTATCATCTTTTTTTTTAATATTTTTTTAAAATTTTATTTATTTATTTTCTGTGTATGAATGTACTGTCTGCATGTAGGTTTGTGCACCCGTGTTGTGCAATGCTGTGGAGGTCAGAAGAGGATGTCGGATTTCCCTGGAACTGGAGTTAAAGATGGTGCTCAGCCACCATGTGGGTGCTGGGGATCGAACCCAGGTCCTCTACAAGAGCAGTAGGCACTCTTAACCACTAGGCTATCTCTCCAGCCCTAAAAGCATCATCATAATAAGCCAGACACAAAAGTGGGAAGACATTATGACACATATGAAATAGACAACCCATAGAGAGAAAAGATAGCTTAAAGAGATGTAGATAAGCAGAATGCAGAACAAATGAGACTAAATAAGGAGCTGTTATTGAAGTCATGAAAATATTCTGGATCTAAATAATGGTAATGGATGCATAACACATGGAAGATCATTCAACCTCTAAATACACAGAGGTGGTAAATTGTATGTTATATGCAGTATATATTCATAGTGTATATTTGAAAGAAACACTACCCTGCAAAAATTAATTTCTGTATAATTATGATCCTGGTAAAGACAGTAGAGATCTTTGTTCTGAGAGGGTTGGGTGTGTTCATGCCTAAACTAGGGTTGTTTCAGGGGAAGGATGTCCCCAACTGTGAGGCCCTTGCATGTAGGAGTGAATGCATTGCTACAAGGTTCCTGCCGCTGTGGTGGTGACGCAGCTGGTGCTCACAGCTAACTGGGCTGAGGCTTCAGGCACAGTTCTGAGCACTTCACATGTGCTCCTTGTTGTTTTACAGCAACCCTGTGACAGGGGTTCTCAAACTCCAGTGTGGGTCAGAATCACCTGGAAGGCTCAGGAACAATGCGAGTGCTGACCTTCATGCTGGTCCTGATTCAGTAGATCAGAAAAGCAGTCACATATCAGCTCTCATAGGGAATTCCCAAGGATGCAGATGCTATTGGCTAGGGAATTCACTTAACTATTTCCCTTGGAGATAAGTAATCCTAAATGAACCAGTTTACAGGTGAGGATGTTCATTGTAGGGGATGTAGATGAAGCCTGGTATTAGGAATCTTCCTAATGTGGCACAGTAATGTCGATGCAAGCCAGACAAGCAGAAATTAGAAACAGAAGCCACACTTTTTGGGCTGTCAGCCACATCCCTCTCCACAGCCCCCTTACCTACTTCACAAACAATCACAGAGCCTGAGGACTCCAGGAGACATGGAATGTGACTCCCAGGCCCCAAAGAGAGGGATATACAACCCATGTTCCCTGGAAACACTGTCTCCATTTGATGAGGGTATCTGCTCACTCAGGATAACTCTAGAAAAAGAAATGGTAGCAGAAGTAAAGTTTAAAAGAACATATTCCATGTCCTTCATTAAAGAACAGCTGGGAAGACTTCATTCAGAACCATGGAGACAGTTATGGTTCCACAGTGAGGAAGTCCTGCAGTAATGGAAAGAGATGAATTGCTGCACTGCATACAGATGCGTAGATAGAGTTATAGTAAAAGAATGCAGCAGGATTCAGTGTAGATAAAGTGTTAGAAAGAACATCAGATATGAGGAGGATTCCGGTTACACCGGCCCTCGTGCTTACTGCAGTTGGCTCCCTGAGGCATGGTGGAGGCTGAGCATCTTCCTCAGATAGGTGTGTGATCAGATATCATGGATGGAGTTCGTGCTGAAATGACAGTCAGGTACTTGGCAGAACGTGGAGGTTAATACACATTCAGGCCACACAAAGGTGGAAAAATCTGACTTGATTTTGACCAAGAATTATTCAAAGCTTTGGCTTATAAATAAGTTTTGCTGTTGGTAGCAGTAATAACATTGTCTAATTCACCTCAAGTTTCCTTCCGTATTTATAAACTTGGGTTTTCCTTGGTCTAATTTTAGACTCAGGGCACATTGGGCAGCTGACCTATCTTCCTCCTGTATGAACAGGCATGACCTGCATGGTAGGGCTGACATGGCTGCAAGGAAAACAGGTTAACAGGGAAAAGGATAACATGTATTTATTTTTTCCACACTTTACATGATATGTGAACCTTCAGACATGAATATGCAAATATCAGGAAAACTGTTTATAAAGAATGGACAGCTGTGTTGAAGGGTCCCCCCCAAAGCATGTGACTTGAGGGGGACCAGCAAAGCATGTCTGTTCAGAGTCTTCTGTGCAGCAGTCCTTCCTCCCAGGTGTGGGGCAGACCCCTCAGAGTCAAGGTCTCTGGTCTTCTAGCTGACAGGCTAGCCTGGAGAGTTTCTGCATGGGCAGCTCTGGGAGGGAAAGGCTGGGGTTGAGGGAGAGTTAGAGGAATACTTATCTTGATTCTTGCTTTGCAGAAATGGTGTTCTCATTCCCATGATAGTGGAATCCTTTATTACCAATCCAAAAATAAAGGGCACTTCTTCATGACATGGGATTTTTTTTTTTTTTTGGTCTTTTCGAGATGGGGTCGCCCTGTAGCCCCAGCTGTCCTGGAACTCACTCTGTAGACCAGGCTGGCCTTGAACTCACAAAGATTTGCCTGCCTCTGCCTCCCAAGTGCTAGGGTTAAAGGTGCACCACCACGCCTGGCTATGACTTTGTAATGAGTTTTGAATGTAACATAAAAGAAATAAATGTTGAATTTCATTGAAGTTATAAACTTTATTAAGAAATGTTATAGGGGCTGGAGAGATGGCCTAGTGGTTAAGAGCGCCGACTGCTCTTGCAGAGGACCTGGGTTTGATCTCCAGCACCCACATGGCAGCTAAGAACCATCTGTAACTCCAATTCCAGGAGAACTCCAGTTCCAGGGGAATCTGAGACCTTCTTCTGACCTCCACAGCATTGCACAACATGGGTGCACAAACCTACATCCAAACAGTACACTCATACACATACAAAAATAAAAAAAAATTAAAAAAAAAAAGAAATGCTATCAACAGTGCAAAAAAAGCTAGCTGCATAATTTTATCTGTAAAGTAGTTAAAATTCAGAATGAAAAATAAACACCAAGGTTGGTCAGCAGGCTCAGGGTGTAAAGTCACCTGCTGTCAACCCTATCAATCTGAGATCAATCTCCAGATTCCAGTTGGTTGAAGGAGAAAATTGATTACCACACGTTGTTCTCTGACTGCAACAACTTTGCCATGGAATATGTGTGCATGTGTGTGCATGCATGAGGGAATACACACACACACACACACACACACACACACGCACGCTAATCATAATCTAATGAAAATTAAAACTCCTAAAAGCCAGCAAAAACAATAGAATCCAGTAATAGATCCCCAGTAAGAAAAGGACTGGGGTCTAGAACCTCAACATAAGATGTGCAAATGAATAATGAGAAAAGAATGGTTGCTCAACACTCACCACCGTTAATGAACCACAGCTCAGAAACACAGCACAAATCAAGTAGACAATTTCAAGAAGAGAAGAAGAAATACCGAATATCAGAGAATGTCTGAAATCACAGTCCTTAGACATGGCTGGTGGGAAAGCCCAGTGGTGCCCTCTGTGTGAACATGGAGAAAAGAATAGAGAACAATATGCCCAATAATTGACTTCTGAAGATGTACCCGAAGGATTACATGTACAAGTTGGAAATACATTAGCACATAAACTTTGAGAGCAGGCTTTCTGTTAAGAGGAAAGTGTAGAGGCCCCCGCAGGTCCATCCAGGGATGAGCAGATAAACAAAGCCTGCGATCGGGGGCCAAGAAGACACAATGGAGGAAAGACAGCATCTTCAGCAAGTGGTGTTGGCAAAACTGGATCACCACTTGTAGAAGAATAAAGTTAAACCCCTGCCTCTCGCCCTGTACAAAAGTCAACTCCAGATGGATCAAAGACCTCAACGTGAAACCCCAAACTCTGAAGGCGATAGAAGAAAAAGTTGGCAGCAGTCTACAAGACATAGGCATAGGAAAAGACTTCCTAAATCAGACAGCAGCTACACAAGAATTAAGGTTGACAATTGACAAATGGGACCTCAAAAGCTTCTGCACATCAAAAGAATCAAGGAAGTGAAGAGAAAACACACAGAGTGGGAGGAAACCTTTACTGCAGAAACATCTGACAAAGCATTGATTTCCAGAATATATAAACTACTCAAAAAACAAAGAAGAAAACAAATGAATCACTCAAAAGATGGAGCAAAGGGCTGAACAGAGACTTCACAAGTGAGGAATTAGAGATGGCTGAGAAACATCTTAAGAAGTGTTCGACATCACTAATCATTAAGGAAATACAAATCAAAACCACTTTAAGATATCATCTCACTCCAATAAGACTGGCTAGGATCAAGAAAACAAATGACACCAAGTGCTGGAGAGGTTGTGGGGAAAAGGGAACACTCGTCCACTGCTGGTGGGAATGTAAACTCAGGACAGTCACTATGGAAAGGAGTGTGGAGAACCCTTGGAAGACTCAAAATGAGCTTACCACCTGACCCAGTCATACCACTCCTGGGTATATACCCACAAGACTCATCTTCCCACAGAGATACATGCACAGCCATGTTTATTGCAGCTCTGTTCACAATAGCAAGGAGATGAAACCAACCCAAATGCCCCTCAACTGACAAGTGGATAGAGAAAATGTGGTACATCTACACAATGGAGTTCTATGCAGCAGTAAAGAAAGATGACATCATGAACTTTGCAGGTAAATGGATGGAACTAGAAGATATTATGTTAAGTGAAGTAACACAGTCCCAGAAAAACAAACAAAAAATGTTAACCCTCACCTGTGGATGCTAGCGCCAATTACCTAGCTGTACTTCTTGTGCACGGCCCCTTAAGCTTTTGTCCAAGTAGTTGGGAGTGATGCATATTGGAAAGAAGAAGAAGAAGAAGAACAACAACAGAAAAGACTGTGTCAAAGAACTGACTGAAACAGTGAACTTCTGCTCAAAACAGTCAACTTCCACATCAAGAATTTTGAGAAAGACTGAGAAAAAGATGAAAAACATGTTTGGCAGAATGCATGAGCTCTGGTAGAGTGGGGGTTAGGGAGGGGGACACAGGTCTAGATTTGATAGTAACACAATTTTGTACAAAAATACACATAAAAAATCCTGAGGTCTCCATACAGAGAATTAACCTCAGAAAGCACAGAGCCTCTGAAGCATGCTGTTGGGGCTTCTCATCTCCTAATGATCCCACAGCCTTATGCTAGTGCAATAGTCATAGAATTCTGAATGGCTTGTGGGAGACAAACAGGTAATTGATAGTAGAAGTCAGATTCACACAGAGAAAACAGCACGGTGCACAGGGCTTGGGGAGAGAAAGAGCTGAACTGTTCAGTACAGAATTCCTGTTAGGAAGACAGAAGAAGGACTCTAGAGATCTATGCTGGCGACCGTTACGCAATAGTATGGAGACTCTAGTGCCACTGAACTGCAGATCTGAACTTGTTCAGATTTTTACTTGTATGTTAAACATATCTTACCACACTGAAAAAGTGATGTTTGGCTTTGCTAAGAAGGTTATCAACTTAATCTCAAGTAGATTTAAGATTATAAGAAAGAATGTTCCAACAACAGATTTTGGATAGCCAAAGCAACCCCGAGCAGAGTAAAACAGGGGGAATTTCTTCTTCTTTTTTTTTTTTTATGTGTATGATGTCTGCATGCAGGTCTGTGCACCCGTGTCGTGCAATGTCACGATCTCAGAATGAGGGTGCTCGATTCCCGCTGGACTGGACTCTCTGAATGGAGTTACAGATAGTCTCAGCCCACCATCGTGGTGCTGGGATCTAACCCGTGTCCTCTGCAAGAGCGTCGGTGCTGTACTGCTAGCCATCCCTCCAGCTACAACAGGGAGATTTCTATACCAGATCTTTTTTTTTGTCTTTTCGAGACAGGTCTCCTGTAGCACCAGCTGTCCTGGAACTCACTCTGTAGACCAGGCTGGCCTTGAACTCACAAAGATTCCACCTGCCTCTGCCTCATGTCTAGGATTAAAGCATGTGCCCACACGCCGCCTCTATAACAGATCTTCATCTCTACTACGGTATACGTATAAAACAGCATGGTACGCACATAAAGGATGACCCATAGATCCAATGGAATAAATTGAAGACCCGAAATTGAGACTAGCATTTAAGCAATCTAAATTGACAAAGAGTACCAAAAACACACAAGTGAGAGAAGTAGCAATCTTCAAACAATGGCCCTTGCGGAACTCGGCATCACCACTGTAGAAAATAAACTAAAACCCCTGCTTTCACCTGCACAACAAGTAAACTCATAAATGATCAAAGATCTCGATGTGAAACTGAACTCCGACTATGCTGGAAGGTATATAGGCAGTAACCTGCACACAAAAAGGGGCTACCAGGAAAAAGACTTTCTAGATCAACAGCAGGCTCACAGAAACTAAGAATCCACAATCAACATCATGGGACATCATTAAACAAAAAATCTTCGTATAGACAAGAGAAACATCAAAAGAACATGAGGAAAAATACCACAGAGTGGAAGGAAATTTCTCACCAGTTGAGGATCTGACCCAGAGTTTAACATCCACAGAATACAATTAAACTACTTCAGAAACAAAAGTCCAAGAAAAGAAAGGATCCACCATTAAAGATGGAAGAATGATCTGAACTAGAGACTCAACAGAAGAACTTAAGACAGCACAGAAACACCTTAAAAACTATTCATTGTCCTTGTTACTAAGGAAATGCAAAGTCAACTACCACATTAATTTCATCTTATTTTCCTTGTAATTTAAACAGGCCCAGCATTGTTGGTTCTATTTAATGGACACGAGATAATACGTTTAAATGTGAAACGTGCAGAACATACACCAACAAAAAAAAAAAAAAAAAAAAAATTCCATCTTACACCAGTAAGATTAGCTATGATCAAGAAAACAAAGGACACTAATTGTTGGAGAGGGTGTGGACAAAGGGGAACACTTATTCCTTGCTGCTGGGATTGCAAACTCATGCAGCCCCTATGGAAAGCAGTGTGGAGAACACCCAAAAGACTAAAAATGAACCTACCATTTGACCCAATTGTACCACTCCTAGCTATGTACCCAAAGGTTGCATCCTATAGCAGAGAAACATGCACAGCCATGTTTATTGCTGCTCTTTTCAC
This sequence comes from Rhizomys pruinosus, assembly GCA_009823505.1. Classification (NCBI taxonomy): domain Eukaryota; kingdom Metazoa; phylum Chordata; class Mammalia; order Rodentia; family Spalacidae; genus Rhizomys; species Rhizomys pruinosus. The sequence continues at coordinate 628,834 of VZQC01011776.1, read as the reverse complement.
AATAGAAAAGAGCTGGAAGCAGCCCACGTGTCCCTCAACTGATGAGTGGATAATGAGCATGAGGTATATTTATACAATGGAGTTCTATGCAGCAGTGAAAATGATGAGTTTATGAATTTTGTAGGCAAATGGACAGAACCGGAGGCTGTTATACTTAGTGAGATGACAGAGTTTCATAAAAACAAATGATGTATGTTAACCCTTATTTTGTGTTTCTAACACCAAATCTCTATATGTAAATTAAATTGAGTAACTGATCAATAAAGATAACATCAAAATAATTGTTATTGCCATAAATATACCTTGAAATATATTTATATCTATTTTTGAACATGTAAGGTTTAAGACATTGTAAAGATGAGAATACTTAAGGAATGAACTAACTTCAACAAAAGTTACTGCCACAATTTGTGCTTTATTACTAGAATTAAAAAGAGACTGCTAAATGACCTACCAGCCTATTGCAAACAGAACTTGGACAGTCCCAAGAGTGTGACATGTCACCTCAGAGGAAAAAAAAATGGATCTTCTATCTCTCACTCTCTTTCCCCCTCCCCCTCAAGGTGCAGGGACTTTCATGGAAGGTTGGCTTGTAAGGATTGTAAGGGCCCAGGAAGGAGATGAAGGGGGAGGGCACAGCAAATCCAGACTTGATTTTTTTTTCTTTTTATTTGATCAACATGGTTGTGTAAGCAAACCTCTTCAACTGGACCTGGAGACCCTGGGTTATACAAAAACTGAACTTAGATGTTAACTAATTGGTTTTAAATGGACACTCCTTACCTTTATTGCCTATTTGTACTTACTTGTCAAATAAAAAAAAAGAAAGAATGAACTCTGATTCCATTTTTAATTAAAGAACTCAGAGGATGCATATAAAACAGTGTTAGGGAAAGACAAAAAATTTCCCTAAAAAGTGTTTTTATAAGTAGTATGTTCTTTATGTAAATGAAAATATTTAGAATATTTTTGGTTTGTGTTTCTTAATTCCTCTATTCGAAGATATAGCATCTTCATAATAGGGAATTTATACACATTTTCCTCAATCTAAAATGTTATCCTTACTCTGTAAAATTAATCATGGCATTAAATATTGCAAAAATAAATTTATTCAATTAATTCTTATGATAGAGACTGAGGAAAACATAATGTAAAACACACAGCTGGAAATTAAAGCAGATTCCAAAACCCTACGTCTCTTAATTGATGTTTCTTTGCAAATACCTCACATCTTTGGTTTTGCTAAAGGTATGTGAGGCAGGAGAACCCCTGAGGGGACAGGACAGAAGCCCTTGAGGCTCAAGATACCCCTCACTCCAGCCCATTCCTTCCCCCTCCTAGCATTTGGCCCTGACCATTTCTCCATGTTCCAGGATCTCCTTCTCCTAATGATTCTTTGAGACCCAGCTGCAGTCCACACTGACACAGCAGGAGAAAGAGTCCCCCACTCTATTCCCACCAGACCCCAGCTTTCTGTGGGAAATGGTTGCCTGGTTTAGTGGCAAACACCTTTATTTTTAAAAATTTTTTATGTGTATGAATGTACTGTCTGCATGCAGGTCTGTGCACCCGTGTCATGCAATGCCACAGAGGTCAGAAGAGGGCGTCGGATTCCCCTGGGACTGGAGTCAAAGACTGTTCTCAGCTGCCATGTGGGTGCTGGGGATTGAACCCAGGTCCTCCGCAAGAGCAGTTGGAGCTCTTAACCACTAGGCTATCTCTCCAGCCCATGGCAAACACCTTTAATCCTAGCACTCTAAATAGTTTGGTGGATCACTGTGAGATCCAGGCCAACCTGGGATGCTCTAAATATAGAGTTCAGGGGGATCTCCCAAAACCATCTGAAGCACAGGTAGGAGCTGGGTGCTTCAGCAAGGCAGATTGTTGTTTGATTTAATTTAGTTGTCTTTGGCTTGACTGGCTTTCATGGCTGTGGGGTGGAGTTGTCCTCTCAGCTGGTATAAAAGGTGGGTTTGTGTGAGTCTTGAGATCGGGGATCTCCCAAGACCACCTGAAGCACTAAAGAGCAGTCCCCCCCCACTCCACCAACTGGGATTACCGAAGGAAGTGTCCAAGTGTTTTCTTTGGAGAACCTTCAGAACAGAAAGGGAAGAGTGAGTTGGATTTCCAATAGAAAGCCTAGAGCTTAGAGAAGTAAACACTCCATAAGCAAGGAGAAAAGGAGAAAAACAAATCAATCAAACAAACAATGAAGGCATCTGAAGGAGGCAAGCAAAGCAATTTTTCAACATAGTGAAGAGGCATTTGGGATTCACATTGGAATACAGGCAAGGAGAAGCCCATATGCCAGGGACACAAAGAAGAGACAACATGGGAAAGGTGCAGAATAACCCCACACCAAGCTCTACCAGCCCTGTGGAAGATTTCTACAGTGGGATCCCCCTGGGGATGGCCCAGGACACAGGTATCAGAAGTACAATTGTGAACATACTTAAAGAAGTACAAGATTATAAAGAGCAAATCAAAGAATTAAGAAAAGTGAACGAAGAACTCAAGAAGGTCCTAGAGACAGAGAATGACAAACTCCAGAAGGAAGTGGAAACACTGAAAAGATCCCATGTTGAAAAAGATAAGGAAACCAACCAGCGAAGCAAAGAGCTACAGGAAGAGATTGAGAAGCTCCCAAAGGAAGTGGAAATACTAAAGAAATGAGAAGAGGAAATGAAAAAGGAAATCAAACTCTCATCCAATCAAGAGGAAAGGAATGGAAAAAGCCTTAGAAGCAGAATGGAGGAAGCAGAACAAAGAATATCAGACCTGGAAGATAACACAGAACAACTAAAAACCTCAAGTAAAGATTATGAAAAATTGGGGCTGGAGAGATGGTCTAGCGGTTAAGAGCACAGACCACTCGGGAAGAGGACCCGGGTTCGATCCTCAGCACCCACATGGTGGCTGAGAATCCTCTGTAACTACAATTCCAGGAGAATTCCAGTTCCAGGGGAATCCGACACCCTCTTCTGAACTCTGCGGCATTGCACGACACAGGTGCACAAACCTACATGCAGACAATACATTCATACACATAAATAAAAATTAAAAAATAAAAAAAATCTACTTAAAAAAAGATTATGAAAAATTTAAAAATACACAAAAATGGAACAACCAGGAACTGTGGGACACTATGAAAAGATCAAACCTCCACATCATAGGAATAGAGGAAGGAGAAGAATCCCAAGAGAATGGTATTGATCAGATCTTCAACAGAAGAATAGATGAGAATTTCCCCAAACTAAAAAAAGAATAACCAATACAAACACAAGAAGCACATAGAACTCCAAACAGACAAGATCAGTAAAGAAACTCTCCATACCACATCATAGTCAAAATGCTAGACACCCAAAACAAAGACAAAATTCTGAAAGCCACCAGAGAAAAACATATCAGAATTACAACTGACTTCTCAATGCAAACTATGAAAGCAAGAAGAACGTGGAGCAAAGCATTCCCAGTGTTAAAGGTCAATAGATACCAACCCAGGTTACTATACCCAGCAAACATGTCGATTATAGTTGAAGGAGAGAGAAAAACCTTCTATGACATAAACAAGATGAAAGAATACATGTCCAGAAAACCAACCCTTCAGAGAATACTTGAAACAATTCAAAGGACAGAGGAAAGGAGCAACTATCCCCAGGCACCTAGAAAGAGAAATTAATAAAAGCATAACTGCAGAAGTAGAAACCTAGACCAAAAACTCAAATGGATAATAAGGTGGAAGGAAGCAAAACACATCTATCAGTTATAACCTTAAATATTAATGGACTAAATTCCCCAATCAAAAGACATAGACTGAGAGATTCTATTAGGAAACAAAACCCATTGATATGCTGTCTACAAGAAATGCATCTTACCTTCAAGGATAGGCACCACCTTAAAGGGAAAGGATGGAAAAAATATTCCAAGCAAATGGTACGAAAAAGAAAGCAGGTATGGCTATTTTAATATGGATTTATTAGACTTAAAGTAAAAATAGACTTCAAAGTAAAAGAAATCAGAAGAGACAAAGAAGGCCATTACATTTTTATCAAAGGAACAATCCACCAAGAAGATTTCACAATTATGAATATATATGCCCCAAATTCTGGTGCACCAAACTTTATAAAGACAATTCTCCAGGACCACAAGTCACAGACTAACCCCAGTACACTCATAGT
>VZQC01011776.1:450581-618176 GCA_009823505.1 Rhizomys pruinosus | reverse complement strand
TCACCCGTGACAGCAGGGCCTCTCAGGGAAGTAGATTGGGGTTGAAGTAGAAGGTACGTTTATTTCCAGGATGAAGGGATAAGGAGAGCCCTGTGGGAGAGGAACATGAAAATGATCGAACAACACAATGCAGAAGCCAGCCAGGGAAAGCACAGCTCCTACTGGGAAATGAACGCCTTTGGTGACCTGGTGAGTGTGGTGTGGACTGCATAACACTGCTTCTTCTCTTCCCTTCTTTACAAGCTGACTCTTCATTTTCAACGATTGATTTACTTTTCCTTGTAGAACAGTACTGAATTGAACAAAATGATGAATGGCTTTCAAAACAAGGGACTCAAGGACGTGAAACTACTCCAGGCACCTTGGCCGAGACAGCTGAGGGGTAATGTCCCCAGATCTGTGGATTGGAGAGCCAAAGGCTACGTGACCCCTGTGTACGATCAGGTGGGACAGAGTCATATTGTTCATAGTGAGGCCCAGTAGGAAATGTCATCCTGGACTTTGGTGACTCAGCATGCAGTGCACAACTTGATAACAATCTTCTGGACATGTGCTATTAATTTCGTGGATGACAGCTTTCCCTTTCTTTTTCAGGGTCATTTTTGTGGCTCTTGCTGGGCGTTTAGTGCAGCTGGGTCCCTAGAAGGACAAATGTTCCGGAAAACGGGCAAACTGATCCCTCTGAGTGTGCAGAACCTGGTGGACTGTTCTCGGCCCTTTGGCAATGATGGTTGCAATGGTGGTGTGGCATATCTAGCCTTGCAGTATGTGAAGGTCAATGGAGGCCTGGACACTAGGATCACCTATCCATATGAAGCAATAGTAAGGAGAGTGCCTATGTGGTTATCTTTCAATTTCAGAAGGCAAATAGTTGCAGAGAGAACCCAGTCTTCAGATCTCAGCTGCTGTAGTTTATGGATTCTCTCTTACAGAGTCTTTGCACAGTTGTCTGATGATTGATGGTTTCCATGTGATTGTTCATGTTCCTAGGAACATGGAGAATGTAAAACCATTCTGTGCATAATACAGATTTCTCCATGTGTAAATACATTATGGACAAGGAGACCTCTGGCACTCATTGAAGATATGTGTCTAGTTTCAGATTCCAACAGAATCTGAAACAGCCAGCTTTTCACTTGCTGAGGTGTTCTTCTGGAACACAGAATGGGAGACTCTCAGCTACAAAGTGCTGAGTGTTGTGCTGCTCACCTTTGTATTTTAAAGGATGGACCCTGCAGGTACAATCGCAAGAATTCAGCTGCTACTGTCAGAGGCTTTGTGAAAGTGCCAGAGAGTGAGGAAGCCCTTCTGCAGGCTGTGGCGACGGTGGGGCCCATCTCTGTTGCAATTGATGGCAACCACTCCTCCTTCCTATACTATAGGAGAGGTAAGCATATTTCCTTATAGATTTTCTTTCTTTTCTTTTGTGGGTTATTTTATTTTATTTATGGCATTTTTATTTTTTTCTTTCATTCTTTTTTATTTCATTTTTTAAACAATAAGTAATAAGTTAGTACAAGCATCCTTCATGTAAAAGCAATTTTCAAGCAGCTATGCCCAAACCCACACAGCCCAAGGCTCCCACCATCCAGCTGGAGGGGCTTGTATGTACAATCATGTCAATCAAATAAGTCTCCAGTCTATATTCCTGTAGTTTCACCATTCACCCCAATTGAAGCCCTTACATTCTACCATGCCCCCTCTTCCACAGATTGTTCTCTAGGCTTAGAAAAGGGGCACAGGTGGGTGAGAAGCAAAACAGTCTACTTTCTCTGGAGATGTCGTTTTGGACTCTAATAGTTCAGGCTGTTTCCTTTCATGGGTTGACAGTTTGTCTAGGAATAACCTTTCAATCCTACTAATGAAGCTCAAGCAATTAGATATATAGGTATTTAAACAGTACTAATTATTATGGTAGGTTACTTTGGTATAGACAGAGATGTTAGGATGGTATGCTAATCCATGAATTATAGTTTTTCTGTAAAAGATGACAAGGTCTTACTGTGGCTTATAACATCTCCTAACCACTACAGGATGCAAGCTTGTGGCATCAGCCATGAATTATTCCTCCAAGGAGAGAGCTAATAACCAATTAGATTTGGGATATCCAGACATATGGTTGCCACTGCTGCACAGTATTTCGAGACAGGTGAAGTGTAGCTGATGCTGATGGAGGAGTCTCACTTGACTCAAGGAGACCAATATTTGCTTTATTGGTTTAGTGGCCTTTGGTAACACTCTCTGGCATTCCAGAGACCAACTGTACATTTGCAAGTGTGGTCTCAATACATCTTTCCCATGCTTACATCAGGTCTTTGACAGCAGGGCCTTACTGCCTCTTTTCTTGCAGGTATCCCAGTTTACAGGCAAGAAGCCTATACCTTTTATGGGAGGGAGGGCTTGGATCCCCTGGCCAACATCTCCTTGGCAGAATAATCCATTGCTGCTATCAGAGCTCTCCTGTATTAATATATATTTTGCTTAATTGCAGTTTATTAATCCTAGCACTTGGGAGGCAGAGGCAGGCGGATCTTTGTGAGTTCAAGGCCAGCCTGGTCTACAATGTGAGTTCCAGGACAGCTGGGGCTACAGGGAGACCCTGTCTTGAAAAGACCAAAAAAAAAAAAAAAGTAGTATTATATTTGGCTCTGAATAGAGAAAAATCCTTTTCATAGTTCCTATGTCTATTAGTCAATTAAAAAAAAGTAGTTATACTGGTTTTATAAGAGATTACCTCTATAACAGTCGGCTCTAATTTACAGTTAGGGAATGACTTCATTACCATCATGTTTTTCTTTGTTCTATGAAAAAGAGGTAAGAAAGTCTCTCATATTAAAACTTTGTGGCACCTGGAAGGCAAAGTTCATTAGGACTCATTATAAGCAGTTGTTACAAATAGGATCCACAGAGATGTTTGACGCCTGTAGCAGTCTGAGGCTTTTCTTCCTTTTAGTGTTTAGATGGGCCAACTTCTCTACTGGTATTTCTTGGTACATCCTGAACAATGCAAAGCTGTATCTCTTCTCAGCCATTAAGTTGGTGAGTGTTTGACCTGTGGGAACATACAAATCTTTTCCCAGTAGTTTTAAGATTTAATTGAAAAATTTGACAAAAGTTTTATATATAACTGTATCCCCCTTTTATATTTTAGGTTTTTATTTTTTTTTGACCCATGAGTCTCAAAAAGGCCAGTTGTAGTACACATACCTATAGGCAGGAATCAAGGTGTAAGTTTCATCAAATTTACCCAAGCTGTTTTTGATGACTGTATGTTGTTAATTTGGGAAGCAAACTTAATTCCTTAAGTTAAATTATCCTACAGGTAAAAGAGAATGTTGCAAGATGATCTTGTATAACCATAAATTATAGAGAAACATTTGTATACATTAATCCCAAAGTTATTGTTATACAAATTTTTAAGTAAAACAAATGTGGACAACAATTATATTTCCAATTAACTTAAATGTATTACCAGTTTTATTAAAACCTTTTAACCAATATGTTGTTTAATATACTTTTTTACTTTTACTAAGTCCTAAAATACCACATATTTGTAGATAGAGTTTGGGCAAAATTGGAAACTTGTTCAACGCACATCAATTAAATATATATTAATCAAATACCGGCCCATGTCCCTGCCCAACCCTCCCACCCCTCCAGATTCACTCTTCAGTCAGTTTTTTGATGCAGTCTTTTCTGTTGTTGTTCTTTCCAATATGAATCCCTTCCCACAAGAAATATTTACAACTGGGTTATTGATGCTAGCATCCACAGATGAGGGATACCATTCGTTGTTTTTCTGGGACTGTGTTACTTCACTTAACATCTTCTAGCTCCATGCATTTACCTGCAAAGTTCATGATGTTGTCTTTCTTTACTGCTGCATAGAACTCCATTGTGTAGATGTACCACATTTTCTCTATCCACTCGTCAGTTGAGGGTCACTTGAGTTGGTACCAGCTTTTTGCTATTGTGAACAGAGCTGCAATAAACATAGCTGTGCATGTATCTTTGCAGTAAGATGAGTCTGTGTGGGTATATACCCAGGGAGTGGTATGACTGGGTCAATGGCAGGCTCATTTTGAGTCTTCTAAGGGTTCTCCACACTGCTTTCCATAGTGGCTGTACAAGTTTACATTCACACCAGCATGGATGAGTGTCCCCTTTCCCACAAACCTCTCCAGCATTTGGAATCATTTGTTTTCTTGATCCTTGCCAGTCTTATTGGAGTGAGATGATATCTTAAAGTGGTTTTAATTTGTATTTCCCTAATTATTAGTGACATTGAATTTCCTTATAGATTTTCATAAAGACAAATTGTACCACCAGTATTGCCCATCACACTGATAACTTATTTTGGGCATTTTTAATTGATTTTTTATGTGTTCCATACATAATTTTCCGATCAGTCTTAGTCATCTTTTTTTTTTTTTTTTTTCTGTATGTGTATCAATGTACTGTCTGCATGCAGGTCTGTGCACCCATGTCGTGCAATGCCGCGGAGGTCAGAAGAGGGTGTCGGATTCCCCTGGAACTGGAGTTCTCCTGAATTGGAGTTTCAGACGGTTCTTCAGCCACCATGTGGGTGCTGGGGATCAAACCCGGGTCCTCTGCAAGAGCGTTCGGCGCTCTTAACCGCTAGGCCATCTCTCCAGCCCAGTCTTAGTCATCTTTATACCCAGTTCTCTACTGATGATCTTCTGCAGTTCCCCCAACACCTCACAGTTCACATATTCTATAATTTCTGCTGGGTCCATTGGGCCAAACTACTCTCTTCACCCAGTACTCAGTGCCAGCTCATCCCCTGAGCTCTAGTCAGCCTATCTGGAAGTCCTTTCCTAAAGAAGGCCAGATCATCCTCGCCCAACTGCAATCAGCTGCCAATATTTCTTCATACAAGATTGAGCTCTGCTGCCCATTTCTGAAGTTCTGTGAGAGGTTTTTGTTCAGCTGAGCTGGTATGGGTTTTGTGCATGCTGATACCAATGATGTAGGTGGACTTTACATTTTACATGTGCAATATTTAGGTATTGTATATGTGTGTGTGTGTGTGTGTGTGTGTGTGTGTGTGTGTCTGGTTTGTGTGTATGTTTGTAGTTTTTGACATACCTTAACTACCGTCCCATGAAGTTAGTACATCATCATCATTTATGTACTGAATTTTATATTATGTGGCTTAATTTATTTGAATTTTCCCCAGCTGTTAGATCTTTAAGATAGTAAATATCTTTATTTTTCATATGAGTTCCTTGGAATTTGTGTGCACAGATTTTCTTTAAGTAGTTGAACAAGATTGATTATACGCATCCAAACCAGTGTTTTGCAAAATGATTTATGATAATTTTACTTCTATTATACTTCCTGAGAGCTTCCATCTCTAACTGAGATAACAATGACTCTCGATGCGTCTTATCTGAAGTTACATAGTGCCAGGGAGCTTTGTCATGGTTGATGAGGTCACACTCAGGCTGCTCCAGCCTCTTCTCCTTCCTTGGCTTCTACTTTCCAGACATCCATTATGAACCAAGGTGTAGCAGCTCTAAGTTGACTCATGCTGCCCTGCTGGTTGGCTATGGAGAAGAATCTGATGGCAGAAAATACTGGCTGATCAAGAACAGGTAAAAAGAAAGAAATATTTATTTTTCAATTTTTAAAGAGAATTTCTGTTTGTAGTCAGGATTTGTACACAGCTACCACAAATCCTTCTCCCACTGAGGCTGAGCACAGAATTTCTGCTGTGTGATTATAATACTGAGATCCTTTCCTGAGTGGGGTATTAATATGGAATTTGTAGGGTCACATTGTAAACTCTGACACATTTCTTAGTTCTGTACTGCATTAAGGGGGGAGGACATCCTTCCCTCTCTCTGCTGGGATTTACAATCTTGTGTGAGGAGCTGCTGGTATTCAGGGGTTGAGCTTCTCTCCCTTTTCTGATCTTTCTAGTGAATGTGCCCTCTGGATTAGTGTTTAAAGGTGGTTACTGTAATAATGACACCATGCTATGTTCTTCCTACCAAATGGAAAACTGCTCTTCTTTCAGCTGGGGTGAAGACTGGGGCCTGCAAGGCTACATGAAGCTAGCAAGAGGCAGGAACAACCACTGTGGAATTGCTACACATGCCATCTACCCCATCGTGTGAGCTGCTGGACAGCAGCAGGAAGGGCTGGACTGGAGAAAGTGTGGAAGGAGGAGGGCTTCCCATTCACAGACAGCAGCCTGGGCTGTGTGGGAGGCAACGCTGGAGCCACTGAGGATCCGAACTGTGATGTGACTACCAGGACACTGCTAGTTACACATTACTGCTACTTTACTGCTTTCAAAGCTTTGTGTTAATGAGTTCTGAATTGTCATTTTTAAAAAGATATACACAATCATATCTTTAAAAATAAAATTTAATTTTAAAACAATAATGGGACTTCTTTCTGATTGGATTACAGTGATTTTTTATAATCAGTCAAGTAACTCAGCTTGAATACATATGCGAAGGTGGTGCTGGTGTTCAGGGAAAGACAGGGTGGATCCTGTGTTATGAAGTCAGAATTCCAGCCTGGTAGTTTCTTTTCAGGTTTTTATGTACTGTCACCAACCAAAGCCCCAAAATCTATTTCAATTTCTAGAATTTGAAATTTTTAAGCAATATTTTTTATTGATTATTTGATAATTTCATACAATGTGTTTTGCTCACATTCAGACCCCACCCCATCTCCTCCCAGACACTCACAGCTCCCTACCTTCCTTCCTGCCCTCCATTTCTTTAAGTTCATGGAGTGCAATTTGTGTTCCCCAAATTCCCTTGGGTGTGGCTCCATGCCCTGGAACATGGTCAGCTCCTAGTATCACACCCTGAGAGAAAACTGACTCTTCCTCTCCCAGCAGCTATCAGTTCCCAGTAGTAAGTGTAAATTATTTCTCCTCTGTGTGATGAGATGGGACCTTGTGGTGTTCCACTGAACTGTCCTTGGTCCCTAATTTCCCCTTGGAGCACATCATCCCTGGGCACCAGCTGCCCTGTATTCTTGGAGAGGACATCTGGGTGAATGGGTCTTCAGCCACAGGACTGCAATGTGTGCTAAAGTGATGGTTTCACTACCCAACGTTGCCCTGCCATGACAGAGCATGACACATTGATACTTCATTGCACTGGAGAGGTATACTTGCCCTATTTTCTTACTAGTTACTGCTGAGAATCTTGCATTTTATCATAGACAGGGATGTATAAGAGAACTATATATATATATATATATATATATATATGTGTGTGTGTAGGTTCATAAATTTTATTTCTGTATGTGTATGAATGTACTGTCTGCATGCAAGTTTGTGCACCCGTGTCGTGCAATGCTGTGGAGGTCAGAAGAGGGCGTCGGATTCCCCTGGAACTGGAGTTCTCCTGGAATTGGAGTTTCAGACAGTTCTCGGCCACCATGTGGGTGCTGGGGATCGAACCCGGGTGCTCTGCAAGAGTGGTCGGTGCTCTTAACCGCTAGGTCAGCTCTCCAGCCCCCAAATATGCAATTTTTAATGCATTACATTATTTTATTTATATTAGGAATGTAGAATTGTTGAACTTACTGAAGTAATAATTACAGAAATGATAACTAGAACATGGTCATTGTAATAATAATGATAATTGCCTATGATATCATGAATACTGTCCCTAAGCCTTTGGCCCTGATAAAGACTTCTACTAAGGCACTCTGAGAACCTAAATGGATTTCACTTAATTCGAGTATATATCTGTGTTATCAAAATTACATGGAAGGAAGAAGGTGATTAGGAAATGTAAAGCCACCTGGAAAATAATACAGTGTAAAAAGAAACTACAAAACACCATGGTCGACCTATTGCTATTTTCCAGCCTAATAATAAGATCAGTTATTTGGCTAAAGCAGTGCTTAAGTTATTTGTTTATATTTCAATGCTGTAATAAAGTTATAAATGGTAATGTTATCTCCTTTAATCAATTATATCTTTTCCTTCAATTTGTTTCCCCAGAAAGCCCACCCTGGTTGAAACCTGTTTTCATGATCTCAGATTACTAATAAAGAGCAATATCTGTATTGTACTAATCAAATTGAAATGGACAGTGGTACGGTGGCTACCCCTAGAGTCCTAACTCTACTTCCAATCATCAAAATAAAAATTAATATTACTTTATGCCTACAAGGACCACAAAATTCTGATGTCTAACAGGTCTGATCTGGTTTCTACCCCTTTCATCAATATGTGGCACCTATACAAAGACAATCTTCCTGAAAGTTGAAGGCAATGACTGCATTGTTACCCAGTCTCCTGTACAATACAGCTTTCTGGTTACTTTTCCAAAGCAAATCTGGTATGATAGTGTGGGGGTTTGAATGAGAATATCCCCCATAGGCTCTAAGTATTTCGACATTCCTCCCCAGCTTTTGGCGTTGTTTTGGGAGGTTTTGTGAGGTTCGGCATTGCTGAAGGAAGCACAGCACTGGAAACAGGCTTTGAGAGTTCTTGATCCACGCCAGGTTTCATGTGGCTCACTGCTTCCTGTGTCTACTTCAAGATGTGATCTCTTGGCGTTCTGCACCAGCATCAATGTCTGTTAAACAGATGCTCCAAGGATTAGAAAGCAGGAGCACAGGCAGGCTTTATGACAGCTGCCCTGGCTCCGTGCAGTCCATATATTTACTGGAACCAAAGTTCTGAGATAAGGTTGATACCGGGCAGAGTTTAGTAGGTACCCCTGGACCATCTGGCCCTTTATGGAGCATATTGCTGTCCCTCAATGCCTGCTTTTTACAGCTGTGAGGTAGCCTGCAATATAGAAATGGGGGACACTGTCACCTCACTGATTGGGACACACCTGTGCTGAGATGTTAGAACTGATGTCTTAAGGATGTGAAGAAGGAGCCAGTCAGAAAAGGACTTGGGGCATCAGAGGAGGAGCAAGTGCAGGGGCCCTGAGTGAGATGTGGCCTGTCCGTGGAAATGGAGGCATGGAAAGATGGCTGAGGCAGGGAGTGCTGCAGGATGTGATCAGGGAGACACACGGCTCACACGTGTGGATGAGTGTGTTTTGATCCAGGCCTGGGAAGCACGTAGTAGGGTCTGACTGAAGTGTAGAACTCCTTTGACTTCTCCGGCTTCAGTATCAGCTCCCAGAGGAGCCGGGAGCTTTGCAGGAGGAGTCACTGAGCTACAGGCAGATGTACTGGTGCTCTCTGACCTCTCCAGGCTGCTGCTGACATCCTGTGGGTGAACAAAGGGACACTGGCTGTGCTATGCAGGTCCTTAAACAGGAGAGTACAGCTCAGCAAGCGAGTGTCCCCGTGCTCCGAGCCTGCCTTCATCATCAGCTTGGAGGTTCTAGCTCACAATTCTGCATTTTAGATTTGTGAGCTGTGTTCTTTTCCACCAGGTCTCTGCCCACACTGGAGAGGGCCTTCTCTGGCCTAAGATTTCTTTGGTCTTTTATGAATCCCAATCATAGCCACAAGCCTAAGGGATTCACATGGAAAAGGCGATGAGGCCTGGTGGAAATTTCCATAGCAGAGCACCCCTTCTCTCAGTTCCCCAGGGGTGTTTGATGGATATGGTCCTGTCTGACCTAGCCACTGAGGACATAAGCAGGACATCCACGTGGAAGACCTGTTCTTGGGGTGCTTGATAGATTTAGTTAAACACAGCATGGTTGAACTGTGGTCCTCTTTATGCAGAATAATAACCCAACCCACCTCTATAATTGCAGTGTTAATTTCTGTTGGAGAATCCAGACCTTTGGTTTAATGAATGCTGGTCTCTCAGCAAGAAGTACCTTGGCTCTCCAGTGATAACACACCCACTTTCTACCAGTAAGAGAGATTTCAGAAGCTTCTACAGTAGACTACTGAGGCATGTGACATTTTGTTTGGATTCTCTCAGTGCAGAGAATGAAAGTCTTTTTGCAAAATGATGCTGGGTTTTCTTAGAAGTGAGAAAAGTTCTAGAATACATTATTTTCTCTTGTCTATGAAGATTGTGGAGTCCTTTATCCCTCTTTATGAGAGAATCCTCCTGGTTTATATTCCTACAGCCACAGTTATTTAGAAAGGGATCTCTCAGCCAAAGCCATCAGAGGACCCTGATCCCTGGAGTAGGAGAGAAGGAGAAATGAAATGAAGGAGACATCAGCACAGGGGATATTCAGACAGTCATAAGGACGTATTTACATGAGATGAAGGGACATCAGCACAGGGGAGATTCAGACAGACATAAGGACATATTTACGTGAGATAAAGGGACATCAGCACAGGGGAGATTCAGACAGTCATAAGGACGTATTTATGTGAGATGAAGGGACATCAGCACAGGGGAGATTCAGACAGTTCTCTGTGGGCACTGCACAAGATGGACACACTTACATATTTGTAGGCAATATACACATAATATACATATACACATAAACTAAAAATAATTTTTTTAAAAGTCTCCTAACTAAAATAACCTCAGGACAAGATGGGTTCAGTACATAATTCTACTAGACCTTCAGAGAAGAACTAACACCAATAATCCTCAAATTATTACATAAAACAGTAAAGGAAGACTCCCAAATTATTATTATTATTATTATTATTATTTTGTCTTTTCGAGACAGGGTCTCCCTGTAGCCCCAGCTATCCTGGAACTCACTCTGTAGACCAGGCTGGCCTTGAACTCACAAAGATCCACCTGCCTCTGCCTCCCAAGTGCTAGGATTAAAGGCGTGTGCCACCACGCCCGGCTCCAAATTATTTTTATGAAGTCAATACTTCCATGATACCAAAACCATAGACTCAACTGAAGAAACAAAATACCAAAACCATAGACTCAACTGGCTAACAAACATCTGTAACTCCAGTTCCAGGGGAATCCCCTCTCCTGACCTCCATGGGCATTGCACAATATGGGTGTGCTTATGTATATGCAAGCAATACACTTGTAACCATTAAAGTAAAAATAATTAAAAAATATTTTTTAAATAATGTTATTTTCAAATGATGTGATTCTATACATAAAACACCCCAAAGTTTCCTCCAGGAAACTGCAACTGATATTTGGTAAAACAGTAAGAGACAAAATTAATACAGAGTGGAAATTACATGGGGTCGTACCTCAAGATGAAGAGCTATAGGCAGCCAATGGATAATCAGTTTTCTGCAGGGACTAGATACCACAGAAATTATCTAATCTCAACTGGGCAGCCCTAAACGCAAGTACAGACAAGAACCAATAAACAGATGGTGTGCGTGTGTGTGTGTGTGTGTGTGTGTGTGTGTGTGAACAGGAGAGGGACAAGAAGTTGAAAGGGAGTAGTGGCAGATGAGTGGAGTTGGTGAGGAATTGGGAAGGACAGAATTAATGCAAAGGCAATATTCATATATAAAATTCTCAAAAAACCTATACCTTTCAAAAGGACAACAAACAACATAAAAATAAATGTTTCCTGTGTGTCAATAAAAACAACTCAAGGGAATCTACTCTCTCCCTTCCTGTTTAATATAGTGCTTGAAATCTTAGCTAGAGAAAAACAAATAATGGCAATAGGGGAGAAACAAACAGGAAAAGAAGCAGCCAAAGATTGTTACTTCTGGTGCTAGAGAGATGGCTTAGCATTCTTGCAGAGGACTCGAGTCTGATTCCCAGCACCCACATGGTGGCTAACAAACATCTGTATTGAGAACGAAATCAAGAAAAATATTCCATTCAAATAAATATATTAAACATCTTGAAATAAACCTAAAAATGAAAGACTGATACAATGAAAATGTTAACACACTGAAAAAGAAATTGAAGAAGAGAATGAAAGATGGAAAGTTCTCTCATGCTCAGGGATTACAGGGATGAATACTGTGAAAATGGCCATCCTACCAAAAGCAGTCTGCATATTCAATGAAATAGATATTAAAATTTGAAAATGATTCTGCAGAGAAATTGAGAAAACAACTTGAGTTGCATAAATAAAAAGGAACCAGGATAGCTCACATAACCACAAAGAACAGAAAACTGCTGGAAGTATCACAAGCATTGATGTATCACAAGCATTGATTTCAAGTTAAATAACAGAGTAAGGAACAGAACTGAGGATCTACCTATAAGTCAACAGTCTTCCGGCCACCTGATCTTTGACAAAGAGCCCAGCAATAAAGACTGGAGAGAAGACTTCATCAAAAGGTGCTGGACCCACCAGATAGCTGCATGTAGAAGGATGGAACTAGAGTCTTCTCTCTCACCCTGCACACAACCCAACTCCAAATGGACCAAGGAACTTAATATGAGGGCTCTTTCCTCCACTGTGTCTTCTTGGCCCCCTTGACAAATATGAGGTGGCGGAAATCATGTGTGCTCAAGTTTGGATCTTCAGTTTTGTTCCATTGGTCAACTGGTCTGTTTTTGTGCCAGTACCAAGCTGTTTTTATGACTATAGCCCTGTAGTATAGTTTGAAGTCTGGTATAGAGATCCCCCCGCATTGCTATTTTCACTCAGGATTGTTTTGGCTATTCAGGGTCTTTTGTTTTTCCAAATGAATTTAAGGACGTTTTCCCCCAAGCCTGTGAAGAAACTCTTGGGGATTTTAATTGAGATTTCTTTAAATCTATATAATAGTTTGAGTAGAATGGACATTTTTACTATATTTATTTTCCCAATCCATGAGCATGGGAGGTTTTTCCATCTTCTGATGTCTTCTTCAATTTCCTTCTTCAGGGGTTTAAAATTTTTGTTGTAGAGATCTTTGGTGTCTTTGGTTAGGTTTGTTCCTAGGTATTTTATTGTTTTTGAGGCTATTGTGAGTGGGAAGGTCTCCTTGAATTCCTTCTTCAGTTGCTTGTTGTTGGTGTAAAGAAAGGCTACTGATTTTTCTAGGTTAATTTTGTATCCTACCACTTTATTGAAGCTCTTAATAGTTTCTAAGAGTTTTCTGGTGGAGTTTAGCATCTTAAGTAAACAATCATATCATTTGCAAAAAGGGATAGCTTGACTTCCTCTTTTTCAATTAGAACTCCTTTAATTTCCTTTTCTTGCCTTATTGCCCTAGCAAGGTGCCCCAAGAAGGCTACAAAGGAGACCTTCCCCTCACCAATGCCTTCAAAAACAACTAAAATACTAGGAACAAACCTAACCAAAGACACTAAGGATCTCAACAACAAAAATTTTAAAAACCCCTGAAGAAGGAAATTGAAAAAGTCATAAAAACAGCCTGGTACTGGCACAAACAGACCTGTTGACCAATGGAATAAAACTGAAGATCCAAACCTGGGCACATACAATTTCAGCCACCTCATATTTGACAAGGGGGCCAAGAAGACACAATGGAGGGAAAGACAGCATCTTCAGTAATTGGTGTTCACAAAACTGGATCCAAAACTGGATCACCACTTGTAGAGAAATGAAATAAACCCCTACCTCTCGCCCTGTACAAAAGTCAACTCCAGATGGATCAAAGACCTCAACGTGAAACCCAAACTCTGGAGGTGATAGAAGAGAAAACTTGGCAGCAGACTGCAAGACATAGGCATAGGAAAAGACTTCCTAAATCAGACAGCAGCTCACTAGAAATAAGATTGACAATTGACAAATGGGACCTCATTAAACTCAAAAGTATCTGTACATCAAAAGAACCAATAAAGGAAGTGAGAGAAAACCCACAGAATGGGAGGAAACCTTCACTGCAGATACATCTGACAAAACATTGATTTCCAGAGTATACAAGCTACTCAAAAACAAAGAAGAAAGAAAACAAATGAACACTCAAAAGATGCAGCAAAGATCTGAATAGAGACTTCACAGAGGAGAAATTAAAGATGGCCAAGAAACATCTTAAGAAGTGTTCAACATCGCTAATTAAGGAAATTGACAAATTAAAAAAACCACTCTGAGATATCACCTTACTCCAATAAGACTGGCTAGGATCAGGAACATGAATGATACCAAGTGCTGGAGAGGTTGTGGGGAAAGGGGAACACTCATCCATTGCTGGTGGGAATGTAAACTTGTACAGCCACTATGGAAAGCAGTGTGGAGAACCCTTAGAAGACTCAAAATGAGCCTTCCATTTGACCCAGTCATACCACTCCTGGGTATATACCCACAAGACACATCTTACTGCAAAGATACATGCACAGCTATGTTTATTGCAGCTCTGTTCACAATAGCAAAAAGCTGGAACCAGCCCAGGTGCCCCTCAACTGACGAGTGGATAGAGAAAATGTGGTACATGTATACAATGGAGTTCTATGCAGCAGTAAAGAGGGACAACATCATGAACTTTGCAGGTAAATGGATGGAGCTAGAAGACATTATGTTAAGTGAAGTAACACAGTCCCAGAAAAACAAACGACAAATGGTGTCCCTCATATGTGGATGCTAGTACCAATAACCCAGTTATAAATATTTCTCGTGGAGAGGGATGCATAGTAAAAGAACAACATCAGAAAGACTGCATCAGAAAACTGACTGAAATGGTGAATTGGGAAGGGTTGGAGGGGCGGGAGAGGGACACGGGTGTATATTCAATTAATGCATATTTAATTGTCGTGAGTTCAACGAGTATCCAGTTTTGCCCAGACTCTGTCTACAGGTTACATGGTGTTTTAGGACTTAGTAAAAGTAAATATGTGTAGAAAGGGGAAGGAGGAGAAGTGCTTAAAGCTGCGGGGCGTGAGTGAGGGACTCAGTCAGTCCCCGGGCTGAGGCAGGCCTCCCCATCCCACCCGCCTCAGTGGATCATGCCCGGGGGTGGGGGTGGGGGGGGTGACTGGGCGGTGCCGGTGACGGAGACGATGCCATTTCCAGTTACAACGCAGGGATCACAGCAAGCTCAGCAGAAGCACTAGGGCATCACTTCTCCTATCAGCTTAGCAGCCCCCAAGGAGACTGACTGCCTTCTTACACAGAAGCTCATTGAGACTCTGAAGCTCTTTGGGGTTTTTGAAGAGGAAGAGGAACTGCAGCCAGGATTTTAATTTTGGGAAAATTAAATAACTTGGTGAAAGAGTGGATACGAGAAATCAGTGAAAGCAAGAATCTTTCACAATCTGTAATTGAAAATGTTAGAGGAAAAATTTTTACATTTGGATCTTACAGACTAGGAGTACATACAAAAGGTGCTGACATTGATGTGTTGTGTGTTGCACCAAGACATGTTGATCGCAGTGACTTTTTCACCTCATTCTATGATAAGTTGAAATTACAGGAAGAAGTAAAAGACTTAAGAGCTGTTGAAGAGGCATTTGTACCAGTTATCAAGCTCTGTTTTGATGGGATAGAGATTGATATTTTGTTTGCAAGATTAGCACTGCAGACTATTCCAGAAGATTTGGACCTACGAGATGACAGTCTGCTTAAAAACTTAGATATAAGATGCATAAGAAGTCTTAATGGTTGCGGGGTAACCGATGAAATTTTACATCTAATACCAAACATTGACAACTTCAGGTTAACTCTGAGAGCTATCAAACTGTGGGCCAAACGGCACAACATCTATTCCAATATATTAGGTTTCCTCGGTGGTGTTTCCTGGGCTATGCTAGTAGCAAGAACTTGCCAGCTTTATCTAAATGCAATAGCATCAACTCTTGTACGTAAATTTTTCTTGGTATTTTCTAAATGGGAATGGCCAAATCCAGTGCTATTGAAACAGCCTGAAGAATGCAATCTTAATTTGCCTGTATGGGACCCAAGGGTAAACCCCAGTGATAGGTACAATCTTATGCCTATAATTACACCAGCATACCCACAACAGAACTCCACATACAATGTGTCCGTTTCAACATGGATGGTCAAGGTTGAGGAGTTTAAACAAGGTCTTGCTATCACAGATGAAATTTTGCTGAGTAAGGCAGAGTGGTCCAAACTTTTTGAAGCTCCAAACTTCTTTCAAAAGTACAAGCATTATATTGTACTTCTAGCAAGTGCGCCAACAGAAAAACAGCACCTAGAATGGGTGGGCTTGGTGGAATCAAAAATCTGCATCCTGGTTGGAAGCCTGGAGAAGAATGAATTTATTACACTGGCTCATGTGAATCCCCAGTCATTTCCAGCCCCCAGAGAAAGTCCTGACAAGGAAGAATTTCACACGATGTGGGTAATTGGGTTAGTGTTTAAAAAAACAAAACTCTGAAAATCTCAGTGTTGATCTCACCTATGACATTCAGTCTTTCACAGATACAGTTTATAGGCAAGCAATAAACAGCAAGATGTTTGAGGTGGATATGAAAATTGCAGCAATGCATGTAAAAAGAAAGCAACTCCATCAACTACTACCTAGTCATGTGCTTCAGAAAAAGAAAAAGCATTCAACTGAGGGAGTCAAGTTAGCAGCTCTGAATGACAGCAGCCTTGACTTGTCCATGGACAGTGACAACAGCATGTCTGTGCCTTCACCCACCAGTGCTCTGAAGACCAGTCCCTTGAACAGCTCTGGCAGCTCTCAGGGCAGAAACAGTCCTGCGCCAGCTGTGACAGCAGCATCTGTGACCAACATACAGGCTTCTGAAGTTTCTGTGCCACAAGTAAATTCCAGTGAAAGCTCAGGGGGTCCATCGAGTGAAAGCATTCCTCAATCTGCCACACATCCAGCCATTTCTCCCCCACCAAAGCCTACAGTCTCCACAGTTGTTTCCTCAACACGTCTGGTAAACCCATCACCTAGATCGTCAGGAAATGCAGCAACAAAAGTACCTAATCCTATAGTAGGAGTCAAGAGAACATCCTCACCCCATAAGGAAGAAAGTCCCAAGAAAAGCAAAACAGAAGAGGAACAAGTCGATTCGGAGACAAGTGCAACTCAGTCAGACACTGTTCAGACAACAGCTTCTCTGTTGGCCTCTCAGAAAACATCCAGTACAGACCTTTCTGATATCCCTGCTCTCCCTGCAAATCCTATTCCTGTTATCAAGAATTCAATAAAACTGAGACTGAATCGGTAAAACCACCTCAGGGTCCATAAACAGTATCTGCCAACTCAACCTGTTGTCTTCAGATGCTAAAACTAAAACAGAAAGGAGCACGGAGGGTAGAAGACTAGAATGGCTGGCAGTGGGTTAGGCTCTGGCGACCTCCCTTACTGGGCTGCAGCACTTGATTGGAAGTCCAGGTTAGTATGCGAAGCCAGGAGTACCATTATTATTCTGTTAGCACCGTTGCATAACTATTTCAGAAAAATTATTGCCTTTAAATGAGGGAGGGAAATCAAGCTATGTTTGTGTCTGTAATTGACGTCTGGATTGGATTTATGTTTGATGCGTTGTTTGAAAAATTTGCAATACAAACTGGCATAAGAATTCCTTATTCTGATGATGCACTTTTTATGTATTTTTATTAGAAAGTAGAACTAATTTTAGATTTTCAGCTTAATGGAATTTCATTTTTTCCCAAAGAATTTCCTTTCCAGTTAGTCTTTGAGTTGGGTGCCATTGTGCAGTGCTGCCCCGTCAGCCTCACCGAGGACAAGAGCACATGTAGTTGAGTCCTGTGAGGTAGCTGTAACCCTGAAAATGAAATGTCAGTTCTGAGAGATACTTTGGACATTGAAGGAGTAATTAGAAAATACTTGGTTTTGATGGTTTATGATTAAGAAGTACATACTGCTTTTATTTACAGAATTGTTTCCTAGTGCATACAGATAAGCGGTCAGCCAGCAGCTCTCTCTCTCGTTCACTGCAGCTCTGTTCTTCTGCCTTCAGTCTGCTATCTTCACAAAAACTGTTCTTCCCCTTCCCCTGTTCTTTTTTTCTTTTCCCTTTTGCTTGTATGCACAAGGTAAGACTTAGTTCACAAAAACCTAAATGTCAGTATTTTCCTAAGCCATGACATGAAACCAGTGGCCCTGTGGCCACTTGTCATAGAACACTAAATTTTGGTCCTGTGGCTGAAATTTAGAGTGGCCTAGAAGTAATGCCTGTGAAGCCTTTCCACGTGGACAGCCATGCGCCTCAAAGAGGACTTTTGTACACTCCACAGCTCCTGTTCCTGTCTTACAGAAATTGATGTTCAATTTTAAACATGGGCAAAAAGGCATTTTCTCCAAGATTTTTAAACTACTTTTTATTTTTAACTGGTTTACCAAAATTTGTCAATGACTTTTACATGCAGAAACATTTTAAAAATCATTTCTAGCAAGCACTTGACATTTAGTCAGCTCTCTACTTTGAAATTTTGTTTTGTTCTGTCAAAAAAAATTAGAAACTCCTTTAAAGAAAATAATTTCTCATAATTAAGCAGAATTCTCTTTCATCTTTGTGAAGTCTAAGGGATGCCAGATGTTAATAAACTTAACTTCTTAACCTGGACAAAGCAAACCTGGAACAGAGCTCCCTGTGAGCATGTTTCACGACCCTGACAGTGCTCTCCATTCTATAACATGTGCATTTTTCACATTAAACTACAATTACTTAAACTCTTCCCTTATCCTTCTAAATTAATTTTCCACAGTTGGAGTGTAGTCTTTTTTCCCCTTAGGCTATGCATTAATTGAGGCTTTCTTTTCACCACAACTTTCTAATGTTTAGTACACAGTATTTCTACTTCCCGCATCTTCTCTCTGCAGTCACCTTGCTCTTCCTCCACCTAGATCAAGAGACGCTCAGCTAGCTGGTGAAGTGCAGAGGTGTCTGTTGGTGTGGCTTCAGAGTTAGAGTGACATCACCAGGCACAGAATTAGTCTTGTCATTTTGTTTACACATTGGGGAAAAAAATTCAATTTATTAAACCTTCCATGTAACCACATCCAAGTTTTGCCAGGCTGGAAACTTGGGTCTTTCCGGTGTAGTGACTTTTTAATTCTAGTTTTCATAACTTGGAGATCAGACTGTTGCTTTCACATGATGTAAGTAGTGTCTCATGACTGGAGTTTGCTTTGTTTTATAGTATCTGTACTCCTTGTATTTTTCAAGAGCTATTTTGTAAACAGATGATGTATTTCCTCCATTGAAAACACAATAAAAAAAAAAAAGCACAATCACCCCTCAAAAGTAAATATGTGTATATTAAACAACAACAAAAAAAGAAGCTTCTCTAGTGGTAGGTTTCCATATGACTTTTCTTTTTTTTTGGTCTTTTTGAGACAGGGTCTCCCTGTACCCCCAGCTGTCCTGGAACTCACTCTGTAGACCAGGCTGGCCTTGAACTCACAAAGATCCACCTGCCTCTGCCTCCCAAGTACTAGGATTAAAGGCATGCGCCACCACGCCCGGCTCCATATGACTTTTCTAAAGGAGTTTAGTGTTACTGTTACATATTGTTCCCTACACTTCCCAGTCTGCCCTGCACTTCTTCAATTCTATGCTAGGAATTTGTTTGTCTTAAGCTTACAGGAGTCTTGTGCATGACATCATTACTATCATGAGTTTATCTGAGTAACTGCCCAGCTGTCAAGAAAACTGTTTCCTTATGGTCATCCAATACTCCTGGTTCTTGTGATCTTTCCACCCCATTTCACAATGATCCTTAGGCTTTGGAAGGCTGAGATTTGATATAGGTGCCCTACTCAGGGATAAATACTCTGCAGCCTCTTAATTCTCTGTACATTTTTCCCTTGCAGTCTCTGTGTTAATCGGCATCTGCTGCATAAGGAAGCTTCTCTGGTGAGAACTGGGAGATGCATTAAGCTATGGGTAAAACAATAAATAACTAGAAGCATGCTTAATACTGCATCTGTTTAGCAGAATAATATGAGTAGGCTTTACCCCATGGCCTGTGAGCTTTCTAGCCACCAGTTCTTAGTCCTTATCTCAGTGTCAGTTATGGGCTCCATTTTGTGAATTGGACCTTAAATCCAATCAGAAAGTAGTTGACTACTCCCATAATATTGATGCCACAGTTCCACCTTTCCACGCCAATTGATTCACAGTGGGACAAGATGGGTGATTACTTTTCTTTTCTTTTTTTTTCATTGATTGTTTTTATTTTATAAAAGGCTCAGTCTTAACTTTTTTTTTCATTTTTTTATTGATGCTTTCTGTATTTCATACATCATTTTCCAATTCAGTTCAGGCATATTTCCCTTTCCCTTCCCCTACCCCACCCCACCCCATCCCAGATCATGCATTCTGCCATAACTGTCCTGCATCTTTCTCTCAGTTTTTTTTCATTTTTTAACAATAAGTGATAATTTATGAGTACAAGCATCCTTCATGTAAAACCAATTTGCAAGCAGTTGTGCCCAAACCCACACAGCCCATGGGTCCCACCATCCAGCAGGGGGGGCTGCTGTTTTGTGACTGTATGTGATTAACTTGGGAAAAAAAAAATTTTTTACATTAAATCATCTTATAGGTGATAGAGAATGCTACAAGATGATACTGTACAATAGAAAAATTATAGAGAACATTTGTATGTGCCAATCCCAAAGTTATTATTATCAGATTTAATGAAAAACAAATGTGGACAACAGCAATTTTATATCTCCATTTAACTCAGATGCATTGCCTTTTTTTTTTTTTTTTTTTTGGTCTTTTCGAGGACAGGGTTCTCCTGTAGTCCCAGCTGTCACTGGAACTCACTCTGTAGACCAGGCTGGCCTTGAACTCACAAAGATCCGCCTGCCTCACCTCCCAAGTGCTAGGATTAAGGCGTGCGCCACCAGCCTGGGTGCACTTGCCATTTTTTATCAGAACTTTAAACCAATGTTGTTTTAATACATATATTTACTTTTACTTGTCTAAAACACCATGTAACCTGTAGACAGAGTTTGGGAAGAACTGGATACTTGTGAACTAACGACAATTAAAAATTCATTTAATCGAATAATATACACCCGTTGTCCCTCTCCCCCCCTCCCCTTCCAATTCACCATTTCAGTCAGTTTTCTGATGCAGTCTTCTGATGTTGTTCTTTTATATGAATCCTCTCCAACGAGAAATATTTATAACTCGGTTATTGGCACTAGCATCCATATATGAGGGAACCATTTGTCATTTGTTTTTCTGGGACTGTGTTACTTCACTTAACATAATGTCTTCTAGCTCCATCCATTTACCTGCAAAGTTCATGATGTTGTCCCTCTTTACCGCTGTATAGAACTCCATTGTATACATGTACCACATTTTCTCTATCCACTCGTCAGCTGAGGAGCACCTACGACTGGTTCCAGCTTTTTGCTATTGTGAACAGAGGCCAATAAACATAGCTGTGCATGTATCCTCTGCAGTAAGATGAGTCTTGTGGGTATATACCCAGGAGTGGTATGACTGGGTCAAATGGCAGGCTCATTTTGAGTCTTCTAAGGGTCTCCACACTGCTTTCCAGTGGCTGTCAAGTTCATCCCCACCAGCATGGATGATTTCCTTTCCCCACAACTCTCCAGACTTGGATCATTTCGTTTCTGATCCTAGCTAGTCTTATTGCAGTAAGATAAATCTCAAAGTGGTTTAAATTTGCATTTCCTTAATTATAGCGATGTTGAACACTTCTTAAGATGTTTTCTTGGCCATCTCTAATTCCTCCTCTGTGAAGTCTCTATTCCGATCTTTGCTGCATCTTGTGGTTGAGTGATTCTTTGTTTTCTTTTTCTCTGTTGTTTTTTGAGTAGCTTGTTACTTTGGAAATTTAATGCTTGGTCAGATGTAGTACTGCAGCGTGAAGGTTTCCTCCCACTCTGTGGGTTTTCTCTTCACTTCCTATTGTTTCTTTTGATGACAGAAACTTTGGAGTTTAAATGAGGTCCCATTTGTCAATTGTCCGTCTTATTTCTTGTGCAGCTGCTGTCTGATTTTAGGAAGTCTTTCCTACGCCTATGTCTTGTATTGCTGCCAATTTTCTCTCACACCTTCAGTGTTTGGGGTTTCACATTGAGGTCTTTGATCCATCTGGAGTTGACTTTTGTACAGGGCGAGAGGTAGGGGTTTAATTTCATTCTTCTACAAGTGGTGATCCAGTTTTGATCCAGTTTTGTGAACACCACTTACTGAAGATGCTGTCTTTCCTCCATTGTGTCTTCTTGGCCCCCTTGTCAAATATGAGGTGGCTGAAATTGTATGAGCTCAGGTTTGGATCTTCAGTTTTATTCCATTGGTCAACAGGTCTGTTTTTGTGCCAGTACCGGGCTGTTTTTAGAGATTAAAAGGAAGTGAATTTATAGAGATTAAAGGAAGTTTTTAGAGATTAAAAGGAAGTGAATTTATAGAGATTAAAGGAAGTTGCCCTATAATGGGGTAGGGGAGATTGCCCCCTCTAGATATCATATGTTAATAGAAAAAAAACCCTCAATTCCAAGAATGGGCTCCCTCTCTAGAAGCTGTTGACCAGGGGTCCATAGACTCTCAAACCTGTGCTCTTGGTTGCCACCAGAACTGGATGGTCAGACCCCACTGCTGAAGACATGACATTTGTAAGCTGTGGAACAAACAAGGAGAAATCAAGCTGGTGCTGACTTGAAACCTCATCTCTATTGGATAGTGTCCATAGTGCTGGAAGGAAAGGGTAATTGTCAACCTTAACCAGCTTACTGCCCTGGCAAATATTATAGGAGCAAACCCATTCTTTAATTGGACTTCAGGTCTGATTCTTAGATTGGAGCCCATACCTGACATTAACACATCAGGCCTAGGAACCTGAGTCTAGACAAGTCACGGGACATAAGGGAGAGCCTAATACTAGTTTCTATTAATGACTTATTGTCATAGCCATAGATTAATGCAGCTCTCAATGCTCACCAGAGAAGTGTCCTTATGCAAAAGATGGTGATTAACACAGAAACCCACAAATGGCCAGCATGCAGAGCTTTCCCTGAATAGGACACCTATATCAAACTTCTGCCCCACAAGGCTCAGGATCCATTTGCAGAAGAGAGGGCAGAAAAGAATTGTAAGAGTCAGGGCAGTGGATGACCACAGGAAACAGAGTTCCTAGGCATGTGAGTAGTTATTATATGAACTCATAGCCATTATGCACAAGGACCATGCAGATTCAAACCAGAAAAAAAATCCCAGCATAGATATGAAGAAGTGGGTAAGAAGGTCCACCCCAACCTAAGGAAGTTGTGTGGCTGCTGGGAAGGACAGACATAGCCTCTTTCAAGCATGGGACTCTTGGAAGGTGAACAAGGGTCCACTGAATGGACTCACACTGAGACATTTGGAGATACAAATTAGGCTCTGTAGGCCTTATTATATAAAATAGGGTCTAATATATAATAATTGTATTATATAATACATTAAACTTGGTGGGTGCAATATTATCCCCCTGTTATATGGAAACTCCATTTAAACTCATATATATACATGAAAATATATAAATAAAATCTAAAATATATATATGTAAATAAAATATAAATAAACATAAGTAAAATATTAAATATTTGATATATTTATAAATATATATAATATTAATATATAAATTATTTATAAACATATAATATATAAATAAAATATACAAATAAAATCAACACGTCCATGAATGGGTTACCCTGACTTGAGTTGTTGGTGTGGGTCCCATAGACTCCCAAACATTATGGGTTGCTGCCAGTGTTCTTGCTCACCTCCAGAATCTGATGGTAAGATCCGATTGCTGAAGACAACACATTCCCGAGTCAAAAACCATCAACCTATCACTTGGGTACTGATTTAGAACCTTCATCCTTACTGACTAACTTTCATAGTGCTAGAAGGTGCTTTGGATGCTACCAGAGGCTAAAAGTAACCATAAATCTAACCCAATTGAGAACTCTGGTGAACTATAATAGTGTGTGGCCCAACAACCTATGCCCATAAGTGCAATAGTGGCACGGATGTTATGGAAGTAACAAACCACCCTCTGCTTGGATTTAAGGCACGTTGTGTGAAATGAAGCCCATATCTAGCACCAGTATCAGGGCTAAGATCATGTGGCTAGATAGGGAAGAGGTTTACTAATATTCTACTAAATGAACATAGCATTGACATGGTGCCTAATGGCTTATTGCTATACTCACGAATTAGTGCATCCCTCAAACCTCATCAGAGAAGCCTCTTGCCATAGAAGACAGTTATCACAGAGACCCACAGAGAATAAGAGACTGCAGAATGCTCAACCCCAAAAGTGACACATGTCACGCCCTGTCCCCAAGGCTCAGAGACCACCATGAAAAGGGGGCAGAAAGATCATAAGAACTGGAAAACAGGCTGTTGGTGGAAGATTAGTCCAAGAGTCTTTCAGCAGTCCTGGGGAAGGGGAAGGAATCTGAACAATTTCAGGGACTTTCTGAGGATACTGAAAGGCACTTCCCTGAAGGATAGACTGTCCATACTTCCCCACTCTGCAAACCCTCTTGGAACATCATGTATTGTATACCTACCAGCAAACATCTATACTTTACCTTGGGTCAACATCTTGTAACTTAATGAGTTTCCCTACAAGTTGGAATGTCTTACCTTGGACATTCTTCCACAACAGATGGTAAGGCCCCATTGCTGAAGAAACCACTCACTCTGGATGCACACAGAAGCAAAATCAACCTAGACTGACAGGAAACTTCCTCCCTGCAGGCTAGCTTTCCTTGCACTGGAAGCTGCTATCCAGGTTGTTAGGGAAGAAAAGACAGCAGAGGTCTTCCCCCATGGACCTTGAATGATAAAACTCTCGTCTACCAATCAAGGTACATCCACTGATGCACTATTGACAAGATTGTTTACGGAGATGACAAACCTCTTTTTTTTTTATTGGATTTGAGGCCTACTACACAGGAGGGAATTTATGCCTAGTATTGAAAATATGGTCAAAACCCAGGGCTAGGGAAGTCATCATGGAAAAAGGGGAGCTTCCTCATGTTGTTTTAATGAATGGCCACGTAGTCAAACTGCCTTCTAAATATTTATGTGCTTATCTATAGATTTATCCTGCTCTCTACCTTAGGCAGAGGAGTTTCTTAATTATGTGGGTAGTAGTTAATGTAGATATTCATTACTGTTCAATGTGTGGAGAAGAAACAACTGTGAATGTTCAACTGTAGATCTATATCCACTCCCCTACCGAAGGCTTAGGGAACATAGGAGAAATGGGAGGTGGAAAGGTCTTAAGAGGATGGGGAGGAATACTTTAGATAACTCCTTAATGACAAGCTTCCATAGGAGAGACAGGAAAGGAAATACAGACCAACAAAAGACACACTGTGAAAACCACAGACTCTGTGTTACAGGCAGAAATGCAATGCATACTTACTCAAGACCTTACTAATGCACAAGAAGCTCATGTTAGTCATGCAGATGATGAGTTCAAAATCTGTGGAAACAAAGGAGTCACATGTTGTCCAATATTGTTTTAATGGTCATTTTCTTAGAGGCACATTTTGGTGCCTGAAGAAATGGTCATGCTAAGAATATGTTTGGGTCAAGCAAGTAGGCTGATTGATGGAGAATTCTTTTGAGAAATTCAGCAGTAGAATATGTAGGAAGCTTTCTTCTCATGCCAAACAGGGACCATGCGGCCCTGCTAAGAGGAATGGGAACACTGTGGGGAGCTGAACCCTCAATCCAGGGGCTAGATGGCTACTTGCTGTAGCCCAGCCTGAGTCGTACTTCCAACTCAGGCCCTTAGCCTGGACCCATGAGACACGTGTTCCACTCTTGGCTGTGACTTTCCATCTGCCAGAGACTGCTGAACCCAGGAATTCCAGGCTGATGGCTGAAGGCCTATCTTCAGCCAATGTCCACTCACAACACCAGCTACCCAGATTGGTGGTCCAAAGGGGAACCTTTTTTCCAACCCACTGGCCACCTGAATGAAATGCAGGCCTACCTTAGCCTGTACACATGCAATAATTAATAAAAATAACAGCTGGTTACAGTTGGTCTCTGGAATACCAGAGAGTGTTACCAAAGGCCACTAAACCAATAAAGCAAATATTGGTCTCCTTGAGTTAAGCAAGACTCCTCTGTCCCTCACCTGTCCTGAAATACTGTGCAGCAGTGGCAGCCATATGTCTGGATATCCCAAATCTAATTGGCTATTAGCTCTCTCCTTGGAGGAATAACCCATGACTGATGCCACAAGCTTACATCCTCTAGTGGTTAAGAGATGTTATAAGTCACAGTAAGACCTTGTCATCTTTTACAGAAAAAAACGTAATTCATGGATTAGCAAACCATCCAAACATCGGGTGCCTATACCAAAGTAACCTACCATAATAATTAGTACTGTTTAAAATCCTATATATCTAATTGCTTGTGCTTCATTAGTAGGATTGAAAGGTTATTCCTGGACAAACTGTCAGCCCATGAAAGGAAACAGCCAGAATTGACAGAGTCCAAAAAACTCCATAGGAAAGTAGACTGTTTTGTTTTCATCCACCTGTGCCCTTTTCTAAGCCTAGGGGAACAATCTGCGGAAAAGAGGGGGCATGGTAGAATTAAGGGCTGTGATTTGGGGTGAATGGTGAAAACTACAGCAATATAGCTGGACACTATTTGATCATTGATTGTAACATACAACCCCCACCCACCCAGCTGGATGGTGGGACCCTTGGGCTGTGTGGGTTTTGGCAAACTGCTTGAACAAATTGTTTTACATGAAGGATGCTTGTACTCATAACTTTTACTTATTGTTAAAAAATGAAATAAAGAAAGTATATATATATATATATATTCTGGGACTGTGTTACTTCAACTTAACATAATGTTTCTAGCTCCATCCATTTACCTGAAAAGTCAGAGTGTTGTCCCTCTTTACCGCTGTATAGAAATCCATTGTATACATGTAGCCACATTTTCTCTCTATCCACTCGATCAGCTGAGAGACACCTACAGCTGGTTTTCCAGCTTTTTGCTATTTGTGAACAGAGCTGCAATAAACATAGCTGTGAGTGATGTATCCTGCAGTATAGATGAGTCTGTGGGTATATACCCCAGGAGTGTATGACTGGGCTATGCAGGCATCTTTTGAGTCTTCTAAGGTTTCTCCAACTGCTTTCCATAGTGGCTGTTCAAGGTTTACATTCCCACCAGCCATGGAATATAGTTGTCACCTTTCCCCACAAACTGCCCTCTAGCACTTGGAAGTTCATTCGTTTTCCTGATTCTAGACACCATTATGGAGTAAGTAATATCTAAAGTGGTTTGAAATTTGGTAATTTCCTTTTATTAGCGATGTTTAGAACACTCTTAAGATGTTTTCTTTGGCCATCTCTACATGTCCTCCTCTGTGAGTCTCTATTACAGATCTTTGCTGCACCTTTTAAGTATTCATTTGTTTTCTTTCTTCGTTGTTTTGTCTGGTAGATTGTAGTCACTCTGGGAAATTTATGCTTTGTCAGATGTCTCTGCGTGAAGGTTTCCTCCCAACTCTGTGGGTTTTCTCTTCCTTCACTTCCTTGTAGTTTTCCTCTTTGATGTACAGAAACTTTTGAGTATGTAATGAGGTCCCATTTGTCCTTGTCGATCTTATTTTCTTGTGCAGCTGCCTGTCTGAATGTTAGAAAGTCTTTTCCCTAGCCTATGTCGTGCGTCTGCTGCCAAGTGTTCTCTCTATCTGATACCTTCAGAGAGTTTTGGGGTTTCCCACATTGAGGTCTTTGATCCAATTTGGAATTGATACTTTTGTGCAAGGCGAGATGTAGGGGTTAATTGTCACATTCATCTACAAGTGGTGATCCAGTTTTGATCCAGTTTTTGTGAACACAACTAACTGAAGTGCTGTCTTTCCTCCATTGTGTTTCTTGGCCCCCTTGTCAAATATGAGGGTGGCTGAAAGTTAGTATGAGCCTCAGGTTGGATCTTCAGTTTTATTTCCATTGTCAACAGTCTGTATTTTGTGCCAGTACAAACGGGGTTTTTAGAGATAAAGGAATGAATTTAAGAAGAATTAAAGGAAGTTTTTAGAGATTAAAAGGAAGTGAATTTATAGAGATTAAAGGAAGTTCCCTATAATGGGGTAGGGGAGATTGCCACCAATCTAATATCATATGTTAAAAATAGAAAAAGGGCAGAAAGGGCCCCTGATTCAGATCTTTAACAAGCTCATCCCAGATGGGCTCCCCGTCTCAAGAAGCTGTTGCCAGGGGTTCGCCCAAGACTCTCAAACCATGTGCTCTTGGTTGCCACCCGACGGATGAGGTCACCGCCCCCTGCCGAAGACAATGACATTTGTTAAGCTTGTGGAACAAACAGGACGAAAGCAGACGGGTGCTGACTGAAACCTCATCTCATTGGATAGTGTCCACTAGTGCTGGAAGGAAAGGGTAATTGTCAACTTAAACCAAACTGTACTTGCCCTGGCAATAATATAGGAGCAAACCCTCATTGTATTGGCTTCAGTCTGATATCGTAGATGGGAGCCCATACCTGACATTAACACATCAGCCTAGGACCTGAGTCTAGACAAGTCACGGGACATAAGGGAGAGCCTAAAATAGTTTGCTATTAATGACTTATTGTCATAGCCATAGATTAATGCAGCTCTCAATGCTCACCAGAGAAGTGTCCTTATGCAAAATAGGATGGTGATAAACACAGAACCCACAAGTGGCCAGCATGCAGAGAACTTATCCCTGAATAAGGACACTGAATACCAAACTTCTGGCCTCCACAAAGGCTCAGAGACCATTTGCAAAGAAGGAGGGCAGAAAAGATTGTAAGAGCCAGAGGCAGTGTGGATGAACACAAGGAAACAAGAGTTTTCCTAGGTCGTGGTGATTTGTTCATATGAAGCTCATACACAGTAGGTGCACAGAGGACTGCAGTATTATAAGCCAAACAGAAAAAAAATTCCCAGCATAGATCAAAGAATTGGGTAAGAAGATCCGCACCAACCTAAGGAAATTTTGTCTGATGGCTTGACTGGGGACGAGACATGCTCTTTCAAGCATGGGACTCTTGGAAGGTGAACAAGGGTCCACTGAATGGACTCACACTGAGACCATTTGGGACACAAAATTAGCTCTGTAGGCCTTATTAATATAAAATAGGGTCTAATAATATATATTGTATTATATAATACATTAAACTTGGTGGGTGCAATATTATCCCCCTGTTATATGGAAACTCCATTTAAACTCATATGATATACATGAAAAATATAAATAAACATCTAAAATATAGAATATAGTAAACTAACATAATAAATACACATACCGTAAAATTATAAATGTTTGATATATTTAAATATATCTTAATCTATATAATATTCTCCCATAAACGCATATAAATCATATAATCATAAAATAGTACAAATAAATACACACGTCCATGAACTGGGTTACCTGACTTTGGTTGTTGGCTAGTGGGACCCATAGACTCCCAAACAGTTATGGGTTGCTGCCATGTTCTTGCTCACCTCCAGAATCTGATGGTAAGACCTGATTGCTGAAAGACCAACACATTCCCGAGTCATAAACCATCAACCTATCACTGGGTACGGATTAGAACCTTCATCCTTACTGACTAACTTTCATAGTACTAGAAGGTGCTTTTGGATGCTACCAGAGGCTAAAAGTAACCATAAATCTAACCCAATTGAGAACTCTGGTGAACTATAATAGTGTGTGGCCCAACAACCTATGCCCATAAGTGCAATAGTGGCACGGATGTCATGGAATAATCAAACCACGCCTCTGCTTGGATTTAAGGCATGTTGTGTGAAATGAAGCCCATATCTAGGCACCAGTATCAGGGCTAAGATCATGTGGCTAGATAGGGAAGAGGTTTACTAATATTCTACTAAATAAACATAGCATTGACATGGGTGCCGAAGGGCTGTATTGCTATACTCACGAATTTAGTGCATCCCTGCAGAACTCACCAGTAAGTCCTCTGGCCAGTAGAAGGACAGTTATACAGAGACCCACAAGAGAATGAGAGACTGCAGAATGCTCAACCCAAAAGTGACTACATGTCACGCCCTGTCCCCAAGGCTCAGAGACCCAAGTTGATCAAATGAGTGTCCAACTATATTGCTGTTAGTTTCCACATCACCCCAATCGCAGCCCTTATATTCTAACACCCCCTCTTCTGCAGATTGTTCTTCTAGGCTTAGAAAGACGCACAGGTGGATGAGAAGCAAAAACAGTCTAATTTCTCTGGAGCTGTTGTCTTGGACTCTGATCAATTCTGGCTGTTTCCTTTTCATGGGCTGACAGTTTGTCCAGGAATAACCTTTCGATCCTACTATGAAGCAGAAGCAATTAGATATTAGGTATTTAAACAGTACTAATTGTTATGGTAGGTTATTTGGTATAGACACAGATGTTTGGTGGTATGTAATCCACGAATTACATTTTTTTCTGTTAATATGACAGGGTTTATTGTGATTTCTAACATCTCCTAACCGTTAGAGGATGTAAGCTTGTGGCATCAGCCGTGGGTTATTCCTCCAAGGAGAGAGGTAATAGCCAATTAGATTTGGGATATACTGGGGATTTGGCGGCTGCCTCTGCTGCACAGTTTTCCAGGCAGGTGAGGTGTAGCTGTGCTGATGAGGAGGTCTTGCTTGACTCAAGGAGACCCATATTTGCTTTATTGGTTTAGTGGCCTTTGGTACACACTCCCTGGTATTCCAGAGACAATTGTACACTTGCATGTTGTGGTCTCAATACATCTTTCCCATGTTAACATCAGGTCCTTCGACAGCGGCTTATTGCCTCTCTTCTTGCAGGTATCCCGTTAGAGGCAAGGAGCCTTTACCTTTTTGGGGGCTTGGCTCCCCTGGCCAACATTCCTTGGTAGAATAATCCATTGCTATGTCAGAGCTCTGTTTAATATATTTTGCTTAACTGCATAGCTTTAAATGTGTTTTATTTATTTATTTATTTATTTTTGTAGTGTATGAATGTACTGTCTGCATGAGGTTTGTGCACCCATGTCATGCAATGCCGCGGAGGTCAGAAGAGGGTCTCCGATTCCCCTGGAACTGGAGCTCTCCTGGAATTGGAGTACAGACGGTTTTCATCCGCCCATGTGGGTGCTGGGGATCGAACCTGGGTCCTCTGCAGAGCAGTCGGTGCTCTTAAACCATAGCGCTTATCTTCTCAGCCCCAACTTAGTGCATAGCTTAAGGAGACTTTAGGATATATTTGTTTGAATAGAGAATAATCCTTTTCACAGTTCCTATGTCTATTAGTCAATTAAAGAAGGCAGTTTTACCAGTTTTAGAAGAGAATTACCTCTATAATAGTTGTCTAATTTACAGTTGGAGAACTCCTCATCATCATCATATTTCTCCTTGTTCTACGGGGGGAGGTAAGAAAGTCTCTCGTATTAAAACCTTTGCAGCACTAGAAGGTACGATTTCATTAGGACTCATTATACAATAGTTGTTACAAGTAGGATCCACGAGGGGTTTGATGTTTGTAACAATCTGAGGCTTTTCCTTTCAATGTTCAGTGGGCCACCCTTTCTGTTGGCACTCTCTGGTACATCCTACTCAAGTGCCAACCTGTATCTTTTCTTTCTCAGCCATTAAGTTGGTGAATTTTGACCTGTTGAACATACAAATCTTTTCCTGTGTTAGTTTTAAGATTTGAATTGCAAGGTTTTTGACAAAAAGGTTTCAATATATCTGTTATCCCCCCCCTTCTTTTTTTTTTTTTAGGTTTTTGTTTTTTGACCCATGCGTCTCCAGAAGGCAGTGTATTATACATGCCTCTAGGGTGGAATCAAGGCACAGATTTCATCAAATTCGCCCATGCTGTTTGGGTGACTGTATGTGATTAACTTGGGAAGCAAACTAATTTTTACATTAAATCATCTTATAGGTGAAAGAGAATGCTTACAAGATGATACTGTACAATAGAAAAATTATAGAGAACATTTGTATG
This sequence comes from Rhizomys pruinosus, assembly GCA_009823505.1. Taxonomy (NCBI): domain Eukaryota; kingdom Metazoa; phylum Chordata; class Mammalia; order Rodentia; family Spalacidae; genus Rhizomys; species Rhizomys pruinosus. The sequence continues at coordinate 586,460 of VZQC01011776.1, read as the reverse complement.
TGCCAATCCCAAAGTTATTATTTACAGATTTAATGAAAAACAAATGTGGACAACAGCAATTTATATCTCCATTTAACTCAGACGCATTGCCTTTTTTTTTTTTTTTTTTTGGTCTTTTCGAGGACAGGGTCTCCTGTAGTCCCAGCTGTCATGGAACTCACTCTGTAACCAGGCTGGCCTTGAACTCACAAAGATCGCCTGCTCTACCTCCCAAGTGCTAGGATTAAGGCGTGCGCCACCAGCCTGGTGCATCTGCCATTTTTATCAGAACTTTAAACCAATGTTGTTTATATACACATATTTACTTTTACTATGTCCTAAAACACCATGTAACCTGTAGAGACAGAGTCTGGGAAGAAACTGGATACTTGTTGAACTCACGACAATTAAAAATCATTAATCAATATAACCTGTGTCCCTCTCCCGCCCTTCCCACCCTTCCAATTCACCATTTCAGTCAGTTTTCTGATGCAGTCTTCTGATGTTGTTCTTTAATCATGCATCCCTCTCACAAAGAAATATTTATAACTGGTTTATTGGACTAGCATCCCATATATGAGGGAGACACCATTTGTCCATTTGTTTTTCTGGGACTGTGTTACTTCCTTAACATAATGTCTTCTGCTCCATCCATTTACCTGCAAAGTTTTTCTTTTTCTTTTACCGCTGTATAGAACTCCATTGTATACATGTACACATTTTTCTACTATCCACTCGTCAGTGAGGAGCACCTACGACTGGTTCCAGCTTTTGCTATTGTGAACAGAGCTGCAATAAACATAGCTGTGCATGTATCTCGCAGTAAGATGAGTCTTGTGGGTATATACCCAGGAGTGGTATGACTGGGTCAAATGGCAGGCTCATTTTGAGTCTTCTAAGGGTTTCTCCACACTGCTTTCCCTAGTGGCTGTTCAAGTTTACATCCCCCCAGCATGGATGAATGTTCCCTTTCCCACAAACTCTCCAGCACTTGGGATCAATTGTTTTCTGATCTAGCTAGTCTTATTGCAGTAAGAGAGTAGAAATTTCAAAGTGGTTTTAATTTGTATTTCTTAATATAGCGATGTTGAACATTCTTAAATGTTTCTTGGCCATCTCTAATTCTCCTCTGTGATAGTCTCTATTCCGATTCTTTGCTGCATCTTTTGAGGTGATTCTTTGTTTTCTTTCTCTTTGTTTTTTGAGAGCTTGTATACTCTGGGAAATTTAATGCTTTGTCAGATGTATCAGTGCAGTGAAGGTTTCCTCCCACTCTGTGGGGTTTTCTCTTCACTTCCTATTTTTTCTTTTGATGTACAGATTTGAGTTTGAATGAGGTCCCATTTGTCAATGCGACTCTTATTTCTTGTGCAGCGGCGCTAGTGAGGAAGTCTTCCTACGCCTAGTGTCTGCAGTCGGTGCCAAGCTCTCACCCGAGGGTGTGGGGTTCACATGAGGTCTTTGATCCACGGAGTGACTTTGTACAGGGCGAGAGTAGGGGTTTAATTCACCTACAAGTGGTGATCCAGGTTGATCCAGTTTGTGGAACACCACTACTGAAGAGTGCTGTCTTCCCCATTGGGGCTTCTGGGCCCCTTGTCAAATATGAAGGTGGCTGAAGTTATGAGCTGGTTTGGATCTTCAGTTTTATTCCAGGTCAACAGGTCTGTTTGTGCCAGTCGGCGGTGTTAAGAGTTAAAAGGAGTGAATTTAGAGAGTATAAAGAAGTTGGTTTAGAGATAAAAGGAAGTGAATTTATAGAGATTAAAGGAAGTGCCCTATAAGTGGGGTAGGGGAGATTGCCCCCTCTAGATATCATATGTTAATAGAAAAAAACCCCTCAATTCCAAATGGGCCCCCTCTCTAGAAGCTGTTGACCAGGGGCCATAGAGACTCCAAACCTTGCCTTGGTTGCCAGCCAGAACTGGATGGTCAGACCCACTGCTGAAGACATGACATTTGTAAGCTGTGGAACAAACAAGGAGAAATCAAGCTGGTGCTGACTTGAAACCTCATCTCTATTGGATAGTGTCCATAGTGCTGGAAGGAAAGGGTAATTGTCAACCTTAACCAGCTTACTGCCCTGGCAAATATTATAGGAGCAAACCCATTCTTTAATTGGACTTCAGGTCTGCTTCTTAGATTGGAGCCCATACCTGACATTAACACATCAGGCCTAGGAACCTGAGTCTAGACAAGTCACGGGACATAAGGGAGAGCCTAATACTAGTTTCTATTAATGACTTATTGTCATAGCCATAGATTAATGCAGCTCTCAATGCTCACCAGAGAAGTGTCCTTATGCAAAAGATGGTGATTAACACAGAAACCCACAAATGGCCAGCATGCAGAGAACTTATCCCTGAATAGGACACTAATATCAAACTTCTGGCCCCACAAGGCTCAGAGATCCATTTGCAGAAGAGAGGGCAGAAAGATTGTAAGAGTCAGAGGCAGTGGATGACCACAAGGAAACAGAGTTTCCTAGGCAGCTGAGTAGTTACTTATATGAACTCATAGCCATTATGCACAAGGACCATGCAGATTCAAACCAGAAAAAAAATCCCAGCATAGATATGAAGAAGTGGGTAAGAAGGTCCACCCAACCTAAGGAAGTTGTGTGGCTGCTGGGAAGGACAGACATAGCCTTTTCAAGCATGGGACTCTGGAAGGTGAACAAGGGTCCACTGAATGACTCACACTGAGACATTTGGAGATACAAATTAGGCCTCGAGGCCTATTATATAAAATAGGGTCTAATATTAATTAATTGTATATATAAACATTAAACTTGGTGGGTGCAATATTATCCCCCTGTTATATGGAAACTCCATTTAAACTCATATATATATACATGAAAATATATAAATAAAATCTTTTAATTATATTTAAAATTAAATAAAATAAGTAGTAAAATTATAAATATTTGATATATTTATAATATATATATATTATATTATATATTTATTAACCATAATAAATATATAAATAAAATATACAAATAAAATCACACGTCCATGAATGGGTTACCTGACTTTGAGTTGTTGGCTAGTGGGATCCCATAGACTCCCAAACATTATGGGTTGCTGCCAGTGTTCTTGCTCACCTCCAGAATCTGATGGTAAGATCCGATTGCTGAAGACAACACATTCCCGAGTCAAAAACCATCAACCTATCACTTGGGTACTGATTTAGAACCTTCATCCTTACTGACTAACTTTCATAGTGCTAGAAGGTGCTTTGGATGCTACCAGAGGCTAAAAGTAACCATAAATCTAACCCAATTGAGAACTCTGGTGAACTATAATAGTGTGTGGCCAACAACCTATGCCCATAAAGTGCAATAGTGGCACGGATGTTATGGAAGTAACAAACCACCCTCTGCTTGGATTTAAGGCCACGTTGTGTGAAATGAAGCCCATATCTAGCACCAGTATCAGGGCTAAGATCATGTGGCTAGATAGGGAAGAGGTTTACTAATATTCTACTAAATGAAACATAGCAATTGACATGGTGCCTAATGGCTTATTGCTATACTCACGAATTAGTGCATCCCTCAAACCTCATCAGAGAAGCCTCTTGCCAGTAGAAGACAGTTATCACAGAGACCCACAGAGATGGCTCAGAATGCTGCAACCAGAAAGTGATCTCACCAAGTGTCACGCACCTGTCCCCAAGGCTCAGAGACCACCATGAAAAGGGGGCAGAGAAAGATCATAAGAACTGGAAAACAGGCTGTTGGTGGAAGATTAGTCCAAGAGTCTTTCAGCAGTCCTGGGGAAGGGGAAGGAATCTGAAACAATTTCAGGGACTTTCTGAGGATACTGAAAGGCACTTCCCTGAAGGATAGACTGTCCATACTTCCCCACTCTGCAAACCCTCTTGGAACATCATGTATTGTATACCTACCAGCAAACATCTATACTTTACCTTGGGTCAACATCTTGTAACTTAATGAGTTTCCCTACAAGTTTGGAATGTCTTACCTTGGACATCTTCCACAACAGATGGTAAGGCCCCATTGCTGAAGAAACCACTCACTCTGGATGCACACAGAAGCAAAATCAACCTAGACTGACAGGAAACTTCCTCCCTGCAGGCTAGCTTTCCTTGCACTGGAAGCTGCTATCCAGGTTGTTAGGGAAGAAACGACAGCAGAGGTCTTCCCCCATGGACCTTGAATGATAAAACTCTCGTCTACCAATCAAGGTACATCCACTGATGCACTATTGACAAGATTGTTTACGGAGATGACAAACCTCTTTTTTTTTATTGGATTTGGGGCCTACTACACAGGAGGGAATTTATGCCTAGTATTGAAAATATGGTCAAAACCCAGGGCTAGGGAAGTCATCATGGAAAAAGGGGAGCTTCCTCATGTTGTTTTAATGAATGGCCACGTAGTCAAACTGCCTTCTAAATATTTATGTGCTTATCTATAGATTTATCCTGCTCTCTACCTTAGGCAGAGGAGTTTCTTAATTATGTGGGTAGTGGTTAATGTAGATATTCATTACTGTTCAATGTGTGGAAGAAGAAACAAACTGTGAATGTTCAACTGTAGATCTATATCCACTCCCCTACCGAAAGGCTTAGGGAACATAGGAGAAATGGAGGGTGGAAAGGTCTTAAGAGGATGGAGGGAGGAATACTTTAGATAACTCCTTAATGACAAGCTTCCATAGGAGAGACAGGAAAGGAAATACAGACCAACAAAAGACACACTGTGAAAACCACAGACTCTGTGTTACAGGCAGAAATGCAATGCATACTTACTCAAGACCTTACTAATGCACAAGAAGCTCATGTTAGTCATGCAGATGATGAGTTCAAAATCTGTGGAAACAAAGGAGTCACATGTTGTCCATATATTGTTTTAATGGTCATTTTCTTAGAGGCCACATTTTGGTGCCTGAAGAATTGTCATGCTAGGAATATGTTTGGGTCAAGCAAGTAGGCTGATTGATTGGGGACTTCTTTTGAGAATAATTTAGTCAGAAGAGTAGAATATGTAGGAAGCTTTCTTCTCATGCCAAACAGGGACCATGCGGCCCTGCTAAGAGGAATGGGAACACTGTGGGGAGCTGAACCCTCAATCCAGGGGCTAGATGGCTACTTGCTGTAGCCCAGCCTGAGTCGTACTTCCAACTCAGGCCCTTAGCCTGGACCCATGAGACACGTGTTCCACTCTTGGCTGTGACTTTCCAACCTGCCAGAGACTGCTGAACCCTGAACAGGAATTTCAGGCTTGATGGCTGAGGCCTATCTTCAGCCAATGTCCACTCACAACACCAGCTACCCAGATTGGTGGTCCAAAGGGGAACCTTTTTTCCAACCCACTGGCCACTGATGAAATGCAGGCCTACCTTAGCCTGTCACATGCAATAATTAATAAAAATAACAGCGGTTTACAGTTGGTCTCTGGAAATACCAGAAGAGTGTACCAAAGGCCACTAAAAAACAAATAAAGGACATATTGGTCTCCTTGAGTTAAGCAAGACTCCTCTGTCCCTCACCTGTCCTGAAATACTGTGCAGCAGTGGCAGCCAATGTCTGCATTATCCCAAATCTAATTGGCTATTGCTCTCTCCTTGGAGGAATAACCCATGACTGATGCCACAAGCTTAATCCTCTAATGGTTTAAGAGATGTTATAAGCCAGTAAGACCTTGTCATCTTTTACAGAAAAAAAACGTAATTCATGATTAGCAACCATCCAAAACATCGGGGTGCTATACCACGTAACCTACCATAATAATTAGTACTGTTTAAATACCTATATTATCTAATTGCTTGTGCTTCATTGTAGGATTGAAAGGTTATTCCTGGACAAACTGTCAGCCCAGCAAAGGAAACAGCCAGAACTGACCGAATCCAAACAAATCTCCCAGAAAGTAGACTGTTTTGCTTCTCATCCACCTGCCCCTTTTCTAAGCCTAGGGGAACCAATGCGGAAGAGGGGGCATGGTTAAATGTAAGGGCTGTGATTTTGGGGTGAATGGGTGAATGAAAACTACAGCAATATAGACTGGACAACATTTGATCACTTGATTGTACATACAACCCCCCACCCCACCCAGCTGGATGGTGGGACCCTTGGGCTGTGTGGGTTTTGGCAGCAACTGCTTGCAAATTGTTTACATGAAGGGTGCTTGTACTCATAACTTTTACTTATTGTTAAAAAAATGAAATAAAAGAAAGTTTCTAAAAATATATATATAATAAAAATAAAAAATAATGGCTGGGAATTCCATGATGATGTTACTATGATATACATATATATAAAATAATGGCTGGGAATTCCATGATGATGTTACTATGAAATTCAAATTTATTCCTTGCTACAGCTTGCTTTATAATCCAAATGACATCAGTTCCCAGAGCCAATCATAAGTCCCCCGATTCCACTGCACATGGTTGCCCCACCCAGCATCAAGCACCTAGGCCACATTGCTTGCTCTTCCTTGGGGCAGTGTTCTGAGGCATGCTAGCTGGAAAACTAGCCTGCTATTCAAGCTGGATTTCCCCACAAGAATATACCATTCACATGCCTGCAAAAGCCCCCAAACCAATAGTTATAACTAGTTCAGGAGCAACAAGACTACCCCAATAATATGTGCCCTCCAGAAGAGCTGATGGAGGGCATTCTAACTCCCAAACAGGGTTGTTCTTCTGATGATTCCCTTAGAATCATCCATACACATGCAGAGGTTGCACTTGTCTCTTTCCTCTGGATCCAGGGATCTTATATACATTAATCTTAATATAACAATCACTATAGATATCATATTTTTATTATTTATTAACGTTATTAAGTTAATTATAGACACAGAAAGCCAAAAATAACACACTGAATTACCAGCAACAATTATACCCAATCAATAATTACTATTAATAAATATTGGAAAGAAAGAGAAAGCACATGTAATATAATTGAATTCAACCAGAGTGTATACCAAGATCTGATTTTTCAATAACAAATTAGCCTTTTAATCATTTGAAGGAATTACAGGAAACAAAAACCTAAAGTTGTTTAAATCCATGCTGTGTATAATGAGTACATCAGCCCAGTTGAGAAATCAAATTACTAATAGGACCAAGAGGGTAAAGGTCTCATGCCAGCCCTTGAAAAGAAAATGGTTGAAGGAAAGAAAGAAAAAAAATGAGCCTTTAGGAATTATATTCCCCAGGACAGTAGTGTACTGTGCTGTCCAGCTATAACCCACAGATGAGAAAGTTTGTTGCCCATTGTGGTAAGTTTCCTGGGATGGGATGGGGGTATGGGATGGTGTGTGTGCGTGTGTGTTCCAAGAAAAAAAGGAAAAGAAGGAAAGATATAAGTGTGTCCAGGCAGAAACTCTTGCAACTCTACCAATGGGAGGGAGCATTTCTGTGAGACAAATGTAGGAGAGTTTGACCCCTGAGGGTCAGCCTTCGGAGGGCCCTGCAGGCTGAAGTTCTTCATGGCTGGCCATGGATCCACAGCAGCAATGATCCACCCAAGGCTGTGAAGCACCCATTTGCCTAGTCAGGCTTTTAGAATGTGTTTCTTATGGCTTAATAATGAGCCAGAAGTAAACTCTGGGCAATACATCTGGTGATCAGTTTATTCCAAGCTCTGTACTGGATAGGGAAAGGCCATTTGAATGAGAATCAGCATAGAACTGAAAGACTGTTCACAGAGCGAAGACATGAGTTAAAAAGCATTTCAGGCTCTGGAAAAGGCCACCTGGGGCTGAAGCAAGGGTGGAGTTTCCTTGCCCCAAGGTTTCTTTCCTGTTGACTAGACCTTTTCCTGTTGATTGTGCCTTTTCCTCATGAAGTTCTTGTCCTCCAACCCTTAGGGTACTGTTTCATGGGTCACAGGGACTAAGAGGGGTGGAAGTTATCCTAGAGACTGTTCTAGGCTATTTCCCTTTGTGAGTGACAAAGCCAATGTCCCTCACGTGTTGTTACATGTATTCTGACCACCGGCTCCCCACAGCTTGCATGTTCTGGGGGACGAAATTCTGTAAGCCCTGGATAGTTAGGATCAAAGAATGAGTTTTAAAATTGAGATCATAGCAATATTAAAAATGGAGGCCTTTAGAGATTCAACAAGAGAGTACACTTAGTTCTATATTGGAAGCCACAGATAGGGGTTTGAGTATATTTACTCTGTGGCTAACATCTTGTCTTGCTCAGTGACCCCACTTTTTCATTGCTAGGAGTGGTTAAAGGGCAAATACCCTAATACCATTTAACAGTGTTATAGAAAAGGGATTCCTACCCAAGAAAAGACAGAATCAGAGTTGTAAGCAGTTCACCAATTCTTTGTGAACCACTGTCTCTGCTTCCTCAATGGGGTTTGTGGCAGTGAAGGCTGGGAGGCCCCAGGAACAGGGAGAACAAGTAGAGAATCTACCTACCCAGTGTTTGTAGAATGTCAATGTTAGGTTTATTCGAACCGAGTCCGAAAATCCCCGCACACAAAGGAACAGCAAAGAATGCAATGTGCAAACGGGCATTTATTGCGAGGCTGGCTAGCCAGGGTCAAGCCTCTTTCCCGATGCGCAGGTCAGGACAAGCTAGGCAAGACCCTGAACAAAAGAATCGGGTTACATTTATAGGTCCTTCAGGCCTTTGTCCTGAAGCCCGCGTTTTTTTGGCCAATCATTTTGTATTAGCACATACAATTGTAACCTATCAATTTAGACATACCTTACTATTATCCAATGGGCTTAACAATTAACATTGCATAGTTCGCCATCAAGCAGTGAAACCTTCCAACTGTCACTTAATAACAGCTTTGAACATTGTTGTGGGCAGGGTTTAGCAAGCCATGAGTAAGCTNAAAGAATGGAGAAAGAAAGAAAAAGAATAGAAAGAAAGAAAAGAAAGAAAGAAAAAGAAGAAAAAGAAAGAAACAAGAAGAAAAGAATGAGAAAAAAGCGAAGAAAAGAAAAGAAGAAAGGGAAGAGGAAAGAAAGAAAGAAAGAAGAAAAGAAGTGAAAGAAGAAAAGAAACGAAAAGAAAGAAGAAAGAAAAGAAAGAACGAAAGAGAGGAAAGAAAGGAAAGAAAGAAAGAAAGAAGAGAAAAAGAAAAGAGAAGAAAGACAGAAGAAAGAAAGAAAGAAAGAAAGAAAAGGGAACGAAAGAAAGAACGAAAAAGAAAGAGAAAAAGAAACGAGAAAGAAGAAGAGAAGAAAGAAAAAAAAAGAAAGAAAGAAAAAGAAAAGGAGAGCGAAGAAAGAAAGAAAAGAAAGGAAGAAAGACAAGAAGAAGAAAAAAGAGAAAGAAAGAAAGAAAGAAAGAAAGCAACGCGAAGAAAGAAAAGGAAAAGAAAAAGAAAGCAAAAAAAAGAAAAGAAAAGAAAGAAAGAACAAGGAAAAAGAAAGAAGAAAGAAAAGAAAGAAAGAAAGAGAAAAAGAAAGAAAAGAAAGAAAATACAAGAAGAACGAAAAAGAAAGAAAGAACGAACGAAGAAAAGAAAGAAGAAGAAAAAGAAAAGAAAAGAAAAGAAAGACAAGGAAAAGAAAAGGAAAAAAAGAAACGACAAGAAAAGGAAAAGAAAGAAAAGAAACAGAAAAGAAAGGAAAGAACAGAAGGAAAGGAAAAAGAAAAGCGAAAGGGAAGGAGAAAGAAAGAAAAAGAACGAAAGAAAAACGAAAAGAAAACAGGAAAAGAAGAAAGAAAAGAAAAAGAAAAGAAGAGAAAGAAAGCACGAAAAGAAAGAAAAGGAAAGAAAGAAAAGAAAAGAAAAGAGAAACAAAGAAAAAAAACAAGGAAAAGAAAAGAAAAGAAAAAGGGAAAAGAAACGAAAAAAGAAAGAAAGAAAAGAAAAAGAAAGAAAGGGAAAGAAAGAAAAAAAAAGAAAAGAAGAAAAGAAAAAAAGACAGAAAAAGACAGAAAAGAAAGAAAAGAAAGAAAAGAAAAATAAAGAAAAGGAAAAGAAAAAGAAAGAAAGCAAAGAAAAGTGAAAAGAAAGAAAGAAAAAAAAAAAGAAAGAAAAGAAAAAAGAAAGAAAAGAAAAGAAAGAGACAATGAAGAAAAAAGAACAGAAAAAAAAGAAAGAAACAAAGGAAGGAAAGAGGAAAGAAAAGAAGAAAAAAGATAGAAAGAAAAAGAACGAAATAGAAAAAAGAAAAGAAACAAAGGAAAGAAAAGAGAAAGAAGAAAAGAAAGGAAAGAAAAGAAAGGAAGGAAAAAGAAAGAAGAAAGAAAAGAAAGAAAAGAAGAATCAAGAAAAGAAAGAAAAGAAAGGAAGAAAAGAAAGAAAAGAAAAGAAAGCAACGAAAGAAAAAGAAAAAAAGAAAGGAAAAAGAAAAACAAGGAAAGAAAAGAAAAGGAGAAAGAAAAAAGAAAGAACAAGAAAAAGAAAAGGAGAAGAAAAGAAAGGAAAGAAAGAAAAAGAACAAGAAAAGAAGGAAACGAAAGAAAAGAGAAAAGAAAAGAACGAAGAGAAGAAGGAAAAGAAAGAAAGAAAGAAAGAAAAGAAAAAGAAAAGAAAGAAAAGCAAGAAAAGGAAAGAAAGAAAGAAAAGAAAGAAAGAAAAAGAAAGAAAGAAGAAAAGAAAGAAAGAAAGAACAAGAACAAGAAAAGAAAAGGAAAGCATGAAAAGAAAAAAAGAAAGAAAGAAAAAGAAAAGAAAAAGAGAAAGAGAAAGAAAGAAGAAAAGAAAAAGAAAAGAAGAAAGAAGAAAGGGAAAAAAGGGAAAGAAAGAAAAAGGAAAGAAAGAAAGAAAGAAAGAAGAAAGAAAGAAAGAAAAAGAGAAAGAAAGAAAGAAAGAAAGAAAATAAATAAAATCCTGGGCGTGGTGGTGCACACCTTTAATCCTAGCACTTGGGAGGAGGCACTCGGATCTCTGTGAGTTCGAGGCCAGTCTGGTCTACAGAGTGAGTTCCAGGACAGCCAGAGCTACAGGGAGACCCTGTCTCAAAAAGACCATGTAACCTGTAAGACAGAGTCTGGGCCAAACTGGATACTTGTTGAAGTCACGATAATTAAATATGCATTAATCAAATATACACCCGGCCCCTCCCTCCCACTCTTCCCAATTCACCATTTCAGTCATTTTCTGATGGAGTCTTCTGTTGTTCTTTTAATATGCATACCTTTCCATGAGAAATATTTATAAGTGGGTTATTGGCACTAGCATCCACATATCAGGGACACCATTTGTCGTTTGTTTTTCTGGACTGTGTTACTTCACTTAACATAATGTCTTCTAGCTCCATCCATTTACCTGCAAAGTTCATGATGTGTCCCTCTTTACCCTGCATAAACTCCATTGTATACCTGTACCACATTTTCTCTATCCACTCATCAGTTGAGGGGCACCTGGGCTGGTTCCAGCTTTTTGCTATTGTGAACAGAGCTGCAATAAACATAGCTGTGCATGTATCTCTGCAGTAAAATGAGTCTTGTGGGTATATACCCAGGAGTGCTATGATTGGGTCAAATGGCAAGCTCATTTTGAGTCTTCTAAGGGTTCTCCACACTGCTTTCCATAGTGGCTGTACAAGTTTACATTCCCACCAGCAATGGATGAGTGTTCCCCTTTCCCCACAACCTCTCCAGCACTTGGTATCATTTGTTTTCCTGATCCCAGCCAGTCTTATTGGAGTAAGATCATATCTCAAAGTGGTTTTAATTTGCATTTCCTGATGTTGAACACTTCTTAAGATGTTTCTCGGCCATCTCTAATTCCTCCTCTGTGAAGTCTCTATTCAGATCTTTGCTCCATCTTTTGAGTGATTCATTTGTTTCTTTCTTCTTGTTTTTTGGTAGTTGTATACTCTGGAAATAATGCTTTGTCAGATGTATCTGCAGTGAAGGTTTCCTCCCACTCTGTGGGTTTTCTCTTCACTTCCTTTATTGTTTCTTTTGATGTACAGAACCTTTGAGTTTAATGAGGTCCCATTTGTCAATTGTCGATCTTATTTCTTGTGCAGCTGCTGTCTGATTTAGGAAGTCTTTTCCTATGCCTATGTCTTTGTAGTCTGCTGCCAAGTTTCTCTTCTTTTTTTTTTTGTCTTTTTGAGACAGGGTCTCCCTGTAGCCCCAGCTGTCCTGGAACTTACTCTGTAGACCAGGCTGGCCTTGAACTCACAAAGATCCACCTGCCTCTGCCTCCAAGTGCTAGGATAAAAGGTGTGCGCCACCACGCCTGGCCAAATTTCTCTTCTATCACCTCCAGAGTTTGGGGTTTCACGTTGAGGTTCTTGATCCATCTGGAGTTGACTTTTTGTACAGGGCGAGAGGTAGGGGTTTATTTCATTCTTCTACAAGTGGTGATCCAGTTTTGCCAACACCACTTACTGAAGATGCTGTCTTTCCTCCATTGTGTCTTCTTGGCCCCCTTGTCAAATATGAGGTGGCTGAAATTGTATGAGCTCAGGTTTGGATCTTCAGTTTTATTCCATTGGTCAACAGGTCTGTTTTTGTGCCAGTACCAGGCTGTTTTAAGAGATTAAAAGGAAGTGACTTTATAGAGATTAAAGGAAGTTTTTAGAGATTAAAAGGAAGTGAATTTAAAGAGATTAAAGGAAGTTACCCTAAAATGGGGTAGGGGAGATTGCCCCCTCTAGATATCATATGTTAATAGAAAAAAAAACCCTCAATTCCAAGAATGGGCTCCCTCTCTAGAAGCTGTTGACCAGGGGTCCATAGACTCTCAAACCTGTGCTCTTGGTTGCAACCAGAACTGGATGGTCAGACCCCACTGCTGAAGACATGACATTTGTAAGCTGTGGAACAAACAAGGAGAAATCAAGCTGGTGCTGACTTGAAACCTCATCTCTATTGGATAGTGTCCATAGTGCTGGAAGGAAAGGGTAATTGTCAACCTTAACCAGCTTACTGCCCTGGCAAATATTATAGGAGCAAACCCATTCTTTAATTGGACTTCAGGTCTGATTCTTAGATTGGAGCCCATACCTGACAATAATATCAGTGCTAGGAACATGGCTAACAATCCGCAGGACAAGCACAGGAAATAATAGGAACTCTAATACTTATTAATGACTTATTGTCATAGCCATAGATTAATGCAGCTCTCAATGCTCACCAGAGAAGTGTCCTTATGCAAAAGATGGTGATTAACACAGAAACCCACAAATGGCCAGCATGCAGAGAACTTATCCCTGAATAGGACACTAATATCAAACTTCTGGCCCCACAAGGCTCAGAGATCCATTTGCAGAAGAGAGGGCAGAAAGATTGTAAGAGTCAGAGGCAGTGGATGACCACAAGGAAACAGAGTTTCCTAGGCAGCTGAGTAGTTACTTATATGAACTCATAGCCATTATGCACAAGGACCATGCAGATTCAAACCAGAAAAAAAATCCCAGCATAGATATGAAGAAGTGGGTAAGAAGGTCCAGCCCAACCTAAGGAAGTTGTGTCAGCAGATGGCTGCTGGGAAGGGCAGACATAGCCTCTTTCAAGCATGGGACTCTTGGTAGGTGAACAAGGGTCCACTGAATAGACTCATACTGAAGGACATTTGGAGATACAAATTAGGCTCTGTAGGCCTTATTATATATAATAGGGTCTAATATATAATAATTGTATTATATAATACATTAAACTTGGTGGGTGTAATATTATCCCCCTGTTATAGGGAAACTCCATTTAAAATCATATATATGAAAATATATAAATAAAATCTAAAATATATAAATAAAATATAATAAAAATATTTTAATTATATAAATATTTAATATATTTATAAATATATATTAATATATAAATATTTATAAACATATAAATATATAACATATAAATATACAAATAAAATATACAAATAAAATCACAGTTCCATGAATGGGTTACCTGACTTTGAGTTGTTGGCTAGTGGGATCCCATAGACTCCCAAACATTATGGGTTGCTGCCAATGTTCTTGCTAACCTCCAGAATCTGATGGTAAGACCTGATTGCTGAAGACAACACATTCCTGAGTCATAAACCATCAACCTATCACTTGGGTACTGATTTAGAACCTTCATCCTTACTGGCTAACTTTCATAGTGCTAGAAGGTGCTTTGGATGCTACCAGAGGCTAAAAGTAACCATCAATCTAACCCAATTGAGAACTCTGGTGAACTATAATAGTGTGCGGCCTGACAACCTATGCTCATAAATGCAATAATGGCACGGATGTTATGAAAGTAACAAGCCACCCTCTGCTTGGATTTAAGGCACGTTGTGTGAAATGAAGCCCATATCTGGCACCAGTATCAGGGCTAAGATCATGTGGCTAGATAGGGAAGAGGTTTACTAATATTCTACTAAATGAACATAGCATTGACATGATGCCTAATGGCTTATTGCTATACTCACGAATTAGTGCATCCCTCAAACCTCATCAGAGAAGCCTCTTGCCATAGAAGACAGTTATCACAGAGACCCACAGAGAATAAGAGACTGCAGAATGCTCAACCCCAAAAGTGACACATATCACACCCTGTCCCCAAGGCTCAGAGACCACCATGAAAAGGGGGCAGAAAGATCCTAAGAACCAGAAGACAGGCTGTTGGTGGAAGATTAGTCCAAGAGTCTTTCAGCAGTCCTGGGGAAGGGGAAGGAATGTGAACAATTTCAGGGACTTTCTGAGGTTACTGAAAGGCACCTCCCTGAAGGATAGACTGTCCATACTTCCCCACTCTGCAAACCCTCTTGGAACATCATGTATTGTATACCTACCAGCAAACATCTATACTTTACCTTGGGTCAACATCTTGTAACTTAATGAGTTTCCCTACAAGTTGGAATGTCTTACCTTGGACATTCTTCCACAACAGATGGTAAGGCCCCATTGCTGAAGAAACCACTCACTCTGGATGCACACAGAAGCAAAATCAACCTAGACTGACAGGAAACTTCCTCCCTGCAGGCTAGCTTTCCTTGCACTGGAAGCTGCTATCCAGGTTGTTAGGGAAGAAAAGACAGCAGAGGTCTTCCCCCATGGACCTTGAATGATAAAACTCTCGTCTACCAATCAAGGTACATCCACTGATGCACTATTGACAAGATTGTTTACGGAGATGACAAACCTCTTTTTTTTATTGGATTTGGGGCCTACTACACAGGAGGGAATTTATGCCTAGTATTGAAAATATGGTCAAAACCCAGGGCTAGGGAAGTCATCATGGAAAAAGGGGAGCTTCCTCATGTTGTTTTAATGAATGGCCACGTAGTCAAACTGCCTTCTAAATATTTATGTGCTTATCTATAGATTTATCCTGCTCTCTACCTTAGGCAGAGGAGTTTCTTAATTATGTGGGTAGTGGTTAATGTAGATATTCATTACTGTTCAATGTGTGGAGAAGAAACAACTGGGAATGTTCAACTGTAGATCTATATCCACTCCCCTACCGAAGGCTTAGGGAACATAGGAGAAATGGGAGGTGGAAAGGTCTTAAGAGGATGGGGAGGAATACTTTAGATAACTCCTTAATGACAAGCTTCCATAGGAGAGACAGGAAAGGAAATACAGACCAACAAAAGATACACTGTGAAAACCACAGACTCTGTGTTACAGGCAGAAATGCAATGCATACTTATGACCTTACTAATGCACAAGAAGCTCATGTTAGTCATGCAGATGATGAGTTCAAAATCTGTGGAAACAAAGGAGTCACATGTTGTCCAATATTGTTTTAATGGTCATTTTCTTAGAGGCACATTTTGGTGCCTGAAGAAATGGTCATGCTAAGAATATGTTTGGGTCAAGCAAGTAGGCTGATTGATGGAGAATTCTTTTGAGAAATTCAGCAGTAGAATATGTAGGAAGATTTCTTCTCATGCCAAACAGGGACCATGTGGCCCTGCTAAGAGGAATGGGAACCCTCAATCCAGGGGCTAGCTGGCTACTTGCTGTAGCCCAGCCTGAGCGTACTTCCAACTCAGGCCCTTAGCCTGGACCCATGAGACACGTGTTCCACTCTTGGCTGTGACTTTCTACATCTGCCCAGAGCCTGGACGGGAATTCCAGGCTGATGGCTGAAGGCCTATCTTCAGCCAATGTCCACTCACAACACCAGCTACCCAGATTGGTGGTCCAAAGGGGAACCTTTTTTCCAACCACTGGCCACCTGAATGAAATGCAGGCCTACCTTAGCCTGTACACATGCAATAATTAATAAAAATAACAGCTGGTTACAGTTGGTCTCTGGAATACCAGAGAGTGTTACCAAAGGCCACTAAACCAATAAAGCAAATATTGGTCTCCTTGAGTTAAGCAAGACTCCTCCTCATCCCACGCTACACCTCACTGCCTGAGAATACTGTGAGCAGTGGCAGCCATATGCCTTATATCCCAATCTAATGGGCTATTAGCTCTCTCCTTGTAGGAATAACCCATGGCTGATGCCACAACTTACATCCTCTAGTGGTTAGGAGATGTTATAAGCCACCGTAGACCTTGTCATCTTTTACAGAAAAAATGTAATTCATGGATTAGCAAACCATCCAAACATCTGGGTCTATACCAAAGAACCTACCATAAAAATTAGTACTGTTTAAATACTATATTATCTAATTGCTTGTGCTTCATTAGTAGGATTGAAATGTATTCCGGACAAACTGTCAGCCCATGAAAGGAAACAGCCAGAAAAAAAAAAAAACATAGAAAGTAGACTGTTTTGCTTCTCTCCATCCATGCCCCCTTTCTAGCCTAGGGAACAATCTGGGAAGAGGGGGCATGGTAGAATGTAAGGGCTGATTTTGGGGTGAATTGTGAAACTACAGCAAATAGATCGGACACTTTTTGTCAACTTGATTGTACATACAAGCCCCCCCTGCTGGATGGTGGGACCTTGGGCTGTGTGGGTTTGGGCACACCTGCTTGCAAATTTTTTTACATGAAGGATGCTTGTACTCATAACTTATTACTTATTGTTAAAAAATGAAATAAAAGAAAGTATTATATATATATATATTTATATATATATATATATATATATAAAATGGCTTGGAATTCCATGATGATGTTACTATGAAATTCAAATTTATTCCTTGCTACAGCCTGCTTTTTTTTTTTTTTTTTTTGTCTTTTCGAGACAGGGTCTCCCTGTAGCCCCAGCTGTCCTGGAACTCGCTCTGTAGACCAGGCTGGCCTTGAACTCACCAAGATCCACCTGCCTCTGCCTCCCAAGTGCTAGGATTAAATGCGTACGCCACTGCCCCCGGCACAGCCTGCTTTTATAAACCAAATGACATCAGTTCCCAGAGCCAATCATAAGTCCCCCGATTCCACTGCACATGGTTGCCCCACCCAGCATCAAGCACCTAGGCCACATTGCTTGCTCTTCCTTGGGGGGGCAGTGCTGGTCTGAGGCATCTAGCTAAACTAGCCTGCTATTCAAGCTGGATTTCCCCACAAGATATACCATTCACATGCCTGCAAAAGCCCCCAAACCAATAGTTATAACTAGTCCAGGAGCAACAAGACTACCCCAATAATATGTGCCTTCCAGAAGAGCTGATGGAGGGCATTCTAACTCCCAAACAGGGTTGTTCTTCTGATGATTTCCTTAGAATCATCCATACACATGCAGAGGTTGCACTTGTCTCTTTCCTCTGTATCCAGGGATCTTATATACATAAATCTTAATATAACAATCACTATAGATATCATATTTTTATTGTTTTATTAAATATTATTAAGTTAATTATAGACACAGAAAGCCAAAAAGTAACACACTGAAATACCACAACAATTATACCCATCAATAATTATATTAATTATTGGAAAGAAAGAGAAAGCACATGTAATATAATTGAATTCAACCAGAGTGTATACCAAGATTTGATTTTTCAATAACAAATTAGCCTTTTAATTATTTGAAGGAATTACAGAAAACAAAAATCTAAAGTTGTTTAAATCCATGCTGTGTATAATGAGTACATCAGCCGAGTTGAGAAATCAAATTACTAATAGGCCCAAGAGGGCAAAGGTCTCATGCCAGCCCTTGAAAAGAAAATGGTTGAAGCTGGGCGTGGTGGCGCACACCTTTAATCCTAGCACTTGGGAGGCAGAGGCAGGTGGATCTTTGTGAGTTCAAGGCCAGCCTGGTCTACAGAGCGAATTCCAGGACAGTTGGGGCTCCAGGGTGACCCTGTCTCAAAAAGACCAAAAAAAAAAAAAAAAAAAAAAAAAAAGAAAAGAAAAGAAAATGGTTGAAGAAAAGAAAGAAAAAAATGAACCTTTAGGAATTATATTCCCCAGGACAGTAGTGTACTGTGCTGTCCAGCTATAACCCACAGATGAGAAAGTTTGTTGCCCATTGTGGTAAGTTTCCTGGGACAGGATGGGGGGATGGGATGGTGTGTGTGTGTGTGTGTGTGTGTGTGTGTGTGTATGTGTTCCAAGAAAAAAAGGAAAAGAAGGAAAGATATAAGTGTGTCCAGGCAGAAACTCTTACAACTCTACCAATGGGAGGGAGCATTTCTGTGAGACAAATGTAGGAGAGTTTGACCCCTGAGGGTCAGCCTTCGGAGGGCCCTGCAGGCTGAAGTTCTTCATGGCTGGCCACGGATCCACAGCAGCAATGATCCACCCAAGGCTGTGAAGCACCCATTTGCCTAGTCAGGCTTTTAGAATGTGTTTCTTATGGCCTAATAATGAGCCAGAAGTAAACTCTGGGCAATACATCTGGTGATCAGTTTATTCCAAGCTCTGTACTGGATAGGGAAAGGCCATTTGAATGAGAATCAGCATAGAACTGAAAGACTGTTCAGAGAGCAAAGACATGAGTTAAAAAGCATTTCAGGCTCTGGAAAAGGCCACCTGGGGCTGAAAGCAAGGGTGGAGTTTCCTTGCCCCAAGGTTTCTTTCCTGTTGACTAGACATTTTCCTGTTGATTGTGCCTTTTCCTCATAAAGTTCTTGTCCTCCAACCCTTAGGGTACTGTTTCATGGGTCACAGGGACTAAGAGGGGTGGAAGTTATCCTATAGACTGTTCTAGGCTATTTCCCTTTGTGAGTGACAAAGCCAATGTCCCTCACGTGTTGTTACATGTATTCTGACCACCGGCTCCCCACAGCTTGCATGTTCTGGGGGAAGAAATTCTGTAAGCCCTGGATAGTTAGTATCAAAGAATGAGTTTTTAAATTGAGATCATAGCAATATTAAAAATGGAGGCCTTTAGAGATTCAACAAGAGAGTACACTTAGTTCTATATTGGAAGCCACAGATAGGGGTTTGAGTATATTTACTCTGTGGCTAACATCTTGTCTTGCTCAGTGACCCCACTTTTTCATTGCTAGGAGTGGTTAAAGGGCAAATACCCTAATACCATTTAACAGTGTTATAGAAAAGGGATTCCTACCCAAGAAAAGACAGAATCAGAGTGGTAAGCACTTCACCAATTCTTTGTGAACCACTGTCTCTGCTTCCTCAATGGGGTTTGTGGCAGTGAAGGCTGGGAGGCCCCAGGAACAGGGAGAACAAGTAGAGACATCTACCTACCCAGTGTTTGCAGATTGTCGACACAACCCACAAAGGAATTTATGGAGGAGTCCAAGTAATGGGTTGAAAGGAAATTTTATTGCAGAACAAAGTACACACTTAAGGGATGGGTGAGGCATCTTAAAGAGAGAATCATCATCACAGGGTGTCCTCGATGGGGTTCAAGATACATCTTGGGGAAGTGGCAAAAGGATAGATACATTTGTTTTACTAGTATGGTATGAAGTTGTTATTTCATTGTTACAGCAGCATGAAGGTTAGAATATCAAAGGCTATTTTTCTTTCAAACACACTGTATTAGTCACTTTTCTGTTGCTGTGACAAAACACCATGACCAAAGGAACTTATAAAAGGAAGAGTTTATTTGAGTTTGTGATTGACAGTTCCAGGGAATTAGAGTCCGTTGTGGTGAGAGGCGTGGCGGCTGGAGCTGGAGCAGCAAGCCTAGGGTCACATCTTGCAAAGAGCACAGGAAGCAGAGAGAGGGTGACTGGAGACCACGAGGCTTGTTAAACTCACTAAGCCTGCCCCCCCAGTGACATACTTCCTCTAGCACGGCCACACCTTCTAAGACCTCCAAGAACAGTGCCACCAACTGGAGACAAATGTCTGAATACTTAAAGCCTATGGGGGACACTCATTCAAACCACCACATTCCACTCCCTGGCCCCCATAGGCTCCTGACCATATAAAATGCAAAATGCATTTAGTCCAACCTTAAAAGTCCCCATAGTCTTTACCAGTTTCAATGCCATTCAAAAGTCTACAGTCCAAAGTCTCTTCTGAGACTCAGGCCAATCTCCTAACTGTAAGCTCCTGTAAAATCAAAAGGCAAATTACATACTCCCAATGTACAGTGGAACCGAATACACATTCCCATTCCAAAAGGGAGGAATAGAGGCATAGTGAGGAAATACTGGACCAAAACAAGACCGAAAACCAGCAGGGCAAACGCCAAGTCCAGTAGCTCCACATGCAACTTCTGGGACTTGACTTCCAAAGGGCTTAGATGGCTCAGCTCTTCCAGCTTTGCTTGCAACATACATCTCTTTCTTAGGCTGGTACCACTCCCTGTATGCAGCTCTCCTTGGCAAATATCTCACAGGTCTGGCATCTCGAATGTCTTCTTGGGGTCTCCGCTGCCAACCAGGCTTCACATTCACAGCTTCATGCAATGGCCTATCAGGGCCTTCTTTATGCAGGGACACCCCTGCTGCACTCTGCCTGACCTTGGCAGCTCTCTGAAACCGTGGAGGAAGAACTGATGACCCCTTCACTCTTGCAAACTTCATGCCTCTAAAGCCAGCACCACGTGAATGAAATTGCTGAGTTTGGCTGCAAGTTCGGGATGGACTCTCTCCTACTTTAACCACATTTGCAATTTTTCTCTGCCCTGGACTTGCTGGAGGATTAGCTGGGTGTGGTCTTGCCCTGAAGGTACTGATTCTTTTGTTTACTTGTAAATCTCCAGGCCTCTCCTTAATCGCTTTAATCTCCTTATGAAAGGGAGCCTCTCCTTCACATGCCTTGGCCCCACCTTTAATCTTCCTAGTGCAGTTTTCAGATCCAAACTGTACATTCTGCATTTCTTTCTGCCCCATTTGCTCTTTTTCACTGTAGATCTGTATAATATTCACCATTAAAAGCCACGCCACCATTTCTACATTAGGCTGTCTTGAAATATCCTCTGCCAAAGACATTAGTCCATTGCTTTTCAACTTAGCATCAGGCAAGCATTTGGGCTGTGGGCAAACTGCTGCCAGACTCTTTATCAAAATATCCCAGTTGCTGCCTAAGTCTTTATTTTCCTCTGGAACTACATTTTTTGCAGCAATGCTTTCTTCCAGGCTTCTACTAGAATGGCCCCTTAAGCTCTGCTTACAGTAGTCAACAGCTTTTCTAGCCCAAAGTTCCAAAGTCTTCCACATTTCTCCAAACATCCACATGGTCAGGTTCTTCACAGCCAACAGCCCACTCTCTGGTACCAAATAACTGTATTAGTCACTTTTCTGTTGCTGTGATAAAACACCATGACCAAAGGAACTTATAAAAGGAAGAGTTTATTTGAGCTTATGATTGATGGTTCCAGGGAATTAGAGTCCATTGTGGTGGGAGCATGGCGGCTGGAGCTGGAGCAGCAAGCCTAGGGTCACATCTTGCAAAGAGCACAGGAAGCAGAGAGAGGGTGACTGGAGACCATGAGGCTTGTTAAACTCACTAAGCCTGACCCCAGTGACATACTTCCTCTAGCACAGCCACACCTTCTAAGACCTCCAAGAATAGTGCCACCAACTGGAGACAAATGTCTGAATACTTAAAGCCTATGGGGGACACTCATATTTTAGCTATAAGTGATGATCCATGAGTACAAGCATCCTTCATATGAAACCAATTTGCAGGCTGTTGTGCCCAAACCCCCACAGCCCCACCATCCAGCAGGGGGTGAGGGGTTGTATGTTCAATCAAGTTGATCAAATGAGTGTCCAGACTACAAAACTACAGCAAACTACAGAACTGTTCACATTCTAACAAGAAGTTTCTTTTTTATTTTTATTCCATCACTGAGAGTTTTCCCTTAACTCTTTACTTGATCACCAGCTTCTGTGAGTTTTGGTCGGGTTTCTTGGTGCCTGAAACAAAAGGAGGCAACTTTTTCTCTCAGTGAGGGGCAGACTACAGTGTCTCTCTGTTAGTTTATAGAAGGTCTTCTTTAGAGAAGTTAGTGGGGCTCTATCCTGGAAGAGTGAGGAACAGAATGTCCCAGCCAAAGGGAGAAACCATTAACTCTTGGGGGAAGCGACATTGCATGATTGTTATACTTGGGGCCAGTCAGCTAAATATTTATCTGTGGTCTGTGGCTTTGTGTAGGCATCATGCTCATGAGCAACATCAATTATTGCTTGCAGAGCACCAAGTGTGGGGATCACAATGTACTTTGCTTTTGACAAAATATAAAACAACAAACAGTATGACAGTTAATGTAAGCTGTTGAAGAGCTGCATATGGACAAACACACAACCAATATCTGTGAATGCAAGTCTACTTGTGTCACAGATGGTAGAATAAAATCACTGACAATCACCATGGAGCTTCCCAGTGGCTATTTGTTATGAAATACAGAAGAATGAATGTGGGCTTCCGATATAAAAGATGAAGAGAAAGATCCCCAGTCTCTCAGGGGTATCACATTAAAGACAAAGCCCAAACCATTAAAGTGACATTCTCATCCAGTGAATACACTTCAGGCCTTTCAAGAATCCATTATGCTAAGTGAAGTAACACAGTCCCAGAAAAAACAAACGACATATGGTATCTCTCATTTGTGAATCCTAGCACCAAATCCTGATTTATAAGGCAAACCGAGTTTTTTTCTTTGTTTATTGGTAAATATACCTGATGTTACTATAAAAAAAGTACATTAAAATATACATCAACTTGCTATGTTAAAAAAGACACAAAAATTTACGTAACTGGATTAAAATTAGGAACCATTTCCTGGTGTGCTGGTGCACACCTTTAATCCCAGTACTCAGGAGGCAGAGAAAGGCAGATCTCTGTGAGTTCAAAGCCAGCCTGGTCTACGTAGTAAGCTCCAGGCCAGCTGGGACTATAGGGAGACTCTCTTTCAAGAAGACCAAAAAAAAAAAATAAATAAATAAATAAATAAATAAATAAAATAAAACAAAACAAAGTAAAATAAAACAAAATTAGGAACCACATGAAGCTGTCCACTATCCTCATTCCCTTTTCAACATAGTGTCTAAGACAAGAGAAGGAAAAAAAGGAGTATTACTTTTGCAAAAAGAACAGGTCAAATTATCCCTATTTGCAGATTATATGACATTATATATATATATAAGAGATTACAAAATTACACCAAAAAAAACTCTAGAAATGATCAACACTTTCAGCAAATTTTCAGATACAAAATCAATTACAAAAATCAGTAGACTTTTTATATACCAATAACAAATAATTAGAGAAAGAATTCTTGGAAACACTCCCATTCACAATGTAAAATAAAATCTAGGAATAAACTTAATCAAAGACCTTAAAGGTCTCCATAATGAAAACTTTAAATCTTTGAAGAATGAAGAAGAAACAAGGAGTTGAAAACACCTCCTGTGCTCATTGCTTAATATTGTAAAAATGACCATCCTACCAAGGCGACTTGAAGATTCTGGGGGAATTACTATAATAGATCTCTCAAACTATATTACAGAGCTATAATCATAAGTGTAAGAGTACTTGCTGCTCTTCAAAGGACTCGAGTTCAGATCACAGCACCCACATGATAGCTAACAACCATCCCTAACTCCAGTTCCAGGGGATCTGACACTCTTTTCTGACCTCTTTGTGCACTGCACAACCCTGGTGCACTTACATACATGCAGATAATACTCTTATACACAAAATAAAAATAAGTAGAAAAGAGGCATGGAGAGCAATGGAACAAAATAAAAGACCCAAACATGATTGCAAGTAATTTCAGCCACCTGATATTTGACAAAGATACCAAAAATACATAATAAAAAAAAAGAGCATCTTCAAAAAATTGTGCTGACAAAACTGGGTCTCCACGTGGAGAAGAATGAAATTAGACTCACATATATCACCCTGTACAAAGGTCAAGTCCAAATTGATCAAAAATGTCAATGTGAAACCTGAAATGCTGAAATTGCTAGAAGAAACACAGGCAGATATAGGTTCAGAAAGGATCCCTCTAAATTGAACTTCAGTCACTCAGGAAGTAGGCCAACAGTTGACAAATGGGACCTCATTAAACCAAAAAGCTTCTGCACGACACAGAAAATGACCAATGAAAAGAAGAGAACACCTACAGAATGGGAGAAATTCTTCACCAGCAATACATCCAATAAAGGATTAATATCCAGAATATACAAAGAAGTAAAAAAAAAAAATCAAAGAATCAAGTAAACAAATGCTCCAATTAAAAATGGGCTATAAATCTAAACAGAGATTTTGTTGTTGTTGTTGTCTTTTTTGAGACGGAGTCTCCCTTTAGTCCCAGCTGGCCTGGAGCTCACTATGTAGACCAAGCAGGCCTTGAACTCACAGAGATCCGCCTGCCTCTGCCTCCCAAGTACTAGGATTAAAGGCATGGGCCACCACGCCTGGCTGAACAGAGATTTTTTTTTAAATAAAATACCTTTACTGATGTTTTGTATATTTCATGCATCATTTTTCAGTCCAATTTAGACATATTCCCCTTTCCCTCTCCCTCACGCCTCCCCACTTCATGTCCTGCATCTTTCAGTCTTTTTTTCCGATTTTTTTTTTTTTGGTCTTTTCGAGACAGGGTCTCCCTGTAGCTCCAGCTGGCCTGGAACTCACTCTGTAGACCAGGCTGGCCTTGAACTCACAAAGATCCACCTGCCTCTGCCTCCCGAGTGCTAGGATTAAAGGTGTGCGCCACCATGCCTGGCTTTTTCCCAATTTTTTAACAATAAGTAATATGTTATGAGTACAAGCATCCTTCATGTAGAACCAATTTGCAAGCAGCTATGCCCAAACCCACACAGCCCAAGGCTCCCACCATCCAGCTGGAGGGGCTTGTATGTACAATCATGTTGATCAAATAAGTGTCCAAACTATGTTGCTGTAGTTTCACCATTCACCCCAATCGCAGCCCTTACATTCTACCATGCCCCTTCTTCTGCAGATTGTTCCCTAGGCTTAGAAAAGGGGTACTGGTGGACAAGAAGCAAAATAGTCTGCTTTCTCTGGAGATGTCATTTTGGACTCTGGTCAGTTCTGGCTGTTTTCTTTCATGGGTTGACAGTTTGTCCAGGTATAACCTCTCAATCCTGCAAAGTTCATGATGTTATCTTTCTTTACTGCTGCATAGAAGTCCATTGTGTACATGTACCACATTTTCTCTATCCACTTGTCAGTTGTGGGACATTTGGGTTGGTTCCAGCTTTTTGCTATTGTGAACAGAGCAGCAATAAACATAGCTGTGCATGTATCTGTGCAGTAAGATGAGTCTTGTGGGTATATACCCAGGAGTGCTATGGCTGGGTCGAGTGGCAAGCTCATTTTGAGTTTTCCAAGGGTTCTTCACACTACTTTCCATAGTGGCTGTACAAGTTTACATTCCCACCAGCAATGGATGAGTGTTCCCCTTTCCCCACAACCTCCAGCACTTGGCATCATTTGTTTTCTTGATCCTAGCCAGTCTTATTGGTGTGAGGTGATATCTTAAAGTTGTTTTAATTTGCACTTCTCTAATTATTAGTGATGTTGAACATTTTTTAAGATGTTTCTCAGCCATCTCTAATTCCTCCTCTGTGAAGTCTCTATTCAGTTTTTTGCTCCATCTTTTGAATGATTCATTTGTTTTTGTTTTTGTTTTTTTCTTGTTTTTTGAGTAGTTTGTATGCTCTGGAAATCAATGCTCTCTCAGTCTTTTTAAAGTTTTCCTCTGCTGAGGTTTATATAAATTCAGTCAGTTCTTTGACCCAGTTCTTTTTCTTGTTTTGTTTTGTTTTTTGTTTTTTGTGTTTTTTTGAGACAGGGTCTCCTGGTAGTCCCAGCTGTCCTGGAACTCACTCTGTAGACCAGGCTGGCCTTTAACTTACAAAGATCCACCTGTCTCTGCCTCCCAAGTGCTAGGATTAAAGGTGTGTGCCACCATGCCTGGCAACCCAGTTCTTATGCTGTTGTTGTTCCCTCCTATTTGTATTGCTCCAACATATGCCCATATAAACATCACATGTGTACCAAAATTATGACCTCCAAAAATAAATTGTATGTTAATTTCAAAATATGTTTAGGAATTCACATTTTTCCCTTTAATTTTATATCACTCTAAAATATGAATACATATCTGCCACCCATATATGGTAACTACAATATCTAAAAATAAGTGGTAGGTCAATTCTAGAACCCATTAAGAGATTAACATTATAACAGCACAGTTACTTTCAGATAAAAAGAAATATAACTCAGCTTGCCTTTCAGCTGGGGAAATGGTGCTAGCATCCACAAATGAGGGAAACCATTCATCATTGGTTTTTCTGGGACTGTTATTTCTTTTCTTTCTTTTTTTTTTAGAATTAATTGAGATTTTAATATTGATTCTGCGGCTGTTACAAGATTCAGATGTAAAGTAACTATGTCTCTTCATATCTTTTTGTTTTGTTTCTCTCTCTCTCTCTCTCTCTCTCTCTCTCTCTCTCTCTCTCTCTCTGATCAGTCCTGGAAGCGGGTCCCTTATTCTCTGATCCATCCTGGAGGTGGGTCCCTTATTCTCTGATCCGTCCTGGAGATGGGTCCTTTACTCTCTGATCCATCCTGAAGATGGGTCCTTTACTCTCTGATCCATACTGGAGATGGGTCCTTTCCTCTCTGATCTGTCCAGTAGAACGGTCTTTTACTCTCTGATCCATCCTGGAAACCAGTCATTTAATCTCTGATCCGTCCTGGAGATGGGTCCTTTACTCTCTGATCCATCCTGGAGATGGGTCCTTTACTCTCTGATCCATCCTGGAGATGGGTCCTTTACTCTCTGATCCATCCTGGAGCCGGGTCCTTTACTCTCTGATCCATTCTGGAGGCTTGTCCTTTATTCTCTGATCCGTCGTGGAGGTGGGTCCTTTACTCTCTGATCCATCCTGGAGATGGGTCCTCTGCTCCCTGATCCATCCTGGAGATGGATCCTTTACTCTCTGATTCGTTCTGGAGATGGGTCCTTTACTCTCTGATTCGCAGGTCCTTTACTCTCTGATCCGTCCTGGAGGTGGGTCTTTTATTCTCTGATCCATTCTGGAGGTGAGTCCTTTATTCACTGATCCATTCTGGAGGTGGGTCCTTTTCCCTCTGATCCATCCTGGAGGTGGGTCCTTTACTCTCTGATCTGTCCTGAAGGCGGGTCCTTTGTTCTCTGATCCATTCTGGAGGTGGGTCCTTTACTCTCTTATCCGTCCTGGAGGCAGGTCCTTTATTCTCTGATCCATTCTGGAGTTAGGTCCTTTACTCCAGGACTGCGTTATTTCTCTTAGCATAATGGCTTCAAGTTCCATCCATTTACCTCCAAAGTTCATGATGTCATCTTTCCTTTTTTTTTTTTGAGCCGGGGTCCCCCTTTAGTCTCAGCTGGCCTGGAACTTGTTATGTAGACCAGGCTGGCCTTGAACTCACAGAGATCTGCCTGCTTCTGCCTCCCGAGTTCTGGGATAAAAGGCGTGCACCACCACACCTGCCTAAGATGGCTCTTAGCTGCCATGTGGGTGCTGGGAATTCAACCCAGGTCCTCTGCAAGAGCAGTTGGCTGTTAACCCCTAGACCATCTCTCCAGCCCAATGTCATCTTTCTTAACTGCTGCATAGAACTCCATTGTGTAGATGTACCACATTTTCTATATCCACTCGTCAGTTGAGAGGCATTTGGGTTGGTTCCAGATCTTCACTATTGTAAAGAGACCTGCAATAAACATAGATGTGCATGTATCATTGTGGTAGGATGAGTCTTGTGGGTATATACCTAGGAGGGGTATGACTGGGTCAGGTGGTAGGCTCATTTTGAGTCTTTTAATGGTTCTCCACACTGCTTTCCATAGTGGTTGTATGAGTTTACATTCCCACCAACAGTGAATGAGTGTTCCCCTTTCCCCACAACCTCTCCAGCATTTGGTGTCTTTTGTTTTCTTGATCTTAGCTAGTCTTATCAGAGTGAGATGATATTTCAGAGTGATTTTATTTATTTATTTTTATTTTTTATTTATTCATTTATTTATGTGTATGAATGTACTGTCTGCATGTAGGTTTGTGCATCCATGTCGTACAATGCCTCAGAGGTCAGAAGAGGGAGTCAGATTCCCCTGGGACTGGAGTTAAAGATGGTTCTCAGCTGCCATGTGGGTGCTAGGGATTGAACCTGAGTACTCTGCAAGAGCAATCAGTGCTCTTAACCTCTAAGCCATCTCTCCAGCCCCAGAGTGGTTTTAATTTGCATTTCCTTAATGATTAACAAAGTTGAACACTTTTTAAGATGTTTCTCAGCCATCTTTACTTCCTCACTTGTGAAGCCTCTGTTCAGCTCTTTACTCCATCTTTTGAGTGACTCAGTCATTTGTTTTTTTCTTTGTTTTTTGAGTAGTTTATATACTCTGGATGTTAATGCTCTGTCAGATGAATCACTGGTGAAGAGTTCCTCCCACTCTGTGGGTTTTCTCTTCACTTCTTTGATTGTTTCTTTTGCCATACAGAAGCTTTTGAGTTTGATGAGGTCCCACTTGTCAGCTGTCGACCTTATTTCCTGTGCAGCTGCTGTTTGATTTAGACAGTCTTTTCCTACGCCTATGTCTTGTAGGTTGCCACCAATGTTTTCTTCTATCACCTTCAGAGTTTTGGGTTTCATATTGAGGTCTTTAATTCACCTAGAGTTGATTTTTGTACAGGGTGAGAGGTAGGGGTTTAATTTTGTTTTCTACAAATGGTGATCCAGTTATGCCAGCACCATTTGCTGAAGATGCTATCTTTCCTCCATTGAGCTATTTTTTTAGGTGGCTGAAATTGTATGAGCTCAAGTTTGGATCTTCAATTTTGTTCCATTGGTTAACAGGTCTGTTTTTGTGCCAGTACCAGGCTGTCTTTATGACTATAGCCCTGTAATATAGCTTGAAGTCTGGTAAGGAAATCCCCTCTGTATTTCACTTTTTGCTTAGGGTTGCTTTAGCTATTCAAGGTATTTTGTTTTTCCATATGAATTTAAGGATTTTTTTCCAAGTCTGTGAAAAAACTCATGAGGATTTTGATTGGAATTGCACTGAATCTGTATATTAATTTGGGTAGAGTGGACATTTTTACTATATTAATTTTTCCAATCCATGAGCATGGAAGGTCTTTCCATCTTTTGATGTCATCTTCAAATCTCCTTCTTCAGGGGCTTCAAATTTTTGTTGTAGAGATCTTTGGTGTCTTTGGTTAGGTTTGTTCCCAGGTATCTTAATTTTTAGGCTATTGTGTGTGGGAAGGTCTCCATATATTATTTTTCTAGTTGCTTGTTGTTAGTGTAAAGAAAGGCTACTGATTTTTATAGGTTAATTTTGTATCCTATCACTTAACTGAAATTCTTAATCGTTTCTAAGGAGTTTTCTGGTGGAGGTTTTAGAATCCCTCAGGTAAACTATCATATCATCAGGAAAAAGGGATAGTTTGACTTCCTCTTTTCCAATTACTACTCCTTTAATTTCCCTTTCTTGCCTTATTGCCCTACCAAGCATTTCAAGCACTATATTGAAAAAGAGTGGCAATAGGGGGCAGCCTTGCCAGGTTTATAACTTTAAGAGGAATGCTTCTAATTTTTCTCCATTTAGGATGATGTTGACAGTAGGTTTGTTGTATATGGCTTTGATTATATTCAAGAATGTTCCCTTGGGCTGGAGAGATGGCCTAGTGGTTAATAGTGCAGACTGCTTTTGCAGAGGACCCAGGTTAAATCCCCAGCACCCACATGGCAGCTGAGAACCATCTTTAACTCCAGTTCCAGGAGAATCCAACACCCTCTTCTGACCTCCACAGCATTGCATGACACAGGTGCACAAACCTACATGCAGATAGTACATTCATACACATACAAAATAAGTAAAAATTAAAAAAAAAGAATGTTCCCTTCAGTCCTATTCCCTCTAGAACTTTAAACATGAAGGCATGCTGGATGTTGTCAAAAGCTTTTGCTGCATCAATTGAGAGGATGGTGTGATTTTTGCCTTTCAGTCCATTTACGTATTTTATGATATTTATTGATGTATGTATGTTGAACCATCCCTGCATCTCTAGTATGAAGACCCACTTTTTGATGTGGGTCTATATTCAATTTGCAAGTATTTTGTTGAGATTTCTTAAAAGAAGAAATAAAAATGGCTAAGAAATAAAAAGCATTCACATCTGTCGTAACCAGAAAATGTAAACTAAAAGTACTTTAAAATTTCATCTAACCCCAGTTTGAATGGCTAAGATCAAGAGAACACATGACACTGATGCTGTCAACTATGTGGTGAAAGGGAGACCTTGCTGGTGTAGTTGCAACCTTCTGCAGCCACCGTGGAAGTCAGTGCAGAGAACTTTGTAAAGCTAAAAAAAAAGATCTACTGTATTATTGGGATGTAGGACTCTTTGACATAACTCCAAGCTTTAATATCCTACTACAGAGATACTTGGTCAGCCATGTTTGTTGTTGTGCTTTTCACAATAGCTAGGAAATGGAAATAGCTTGAATGTGCCCCAACCAATGATGGGTAATGAGAAGGGGATACGTGTACACTGTGGATTTCCATTCAATGGTTAAGAGAAATGAAATCGTGAAATTTTCAGGTAAAATGAATGGAGCTAGAAACTGTTATAGTAAGTCAAGTAACATGGCTTCAGAAGAAAGAGCAAAGCATCTTCTCCCTCATTTGTGGATCTTAGTTCCAAATCCTTAGATAAGAACATATATCCAGATGTAATCACAGGAGCCAGGGAAAGTGGAAAGGAACCACAGGGGTAAAGGGAGAGATGGAGCTCAGGAGAGGTGGGTAGTAAGAGATGGGTGTTTTCAAGGGGGGGATATGGGGAGACAGAGGGTGATATGTGGGGGGAGATGGGAAGGTGTGAAAAACCAGAGGGAAATATATTAATTAAAAATCCTACTGAAAATCTCTCTCTCTCTCTCTCTCTCTCTCTCTCTCTCTCTCTCTCTCTGTATGTATGTATAGCTGGAGGCTATATAACAAAGAATCACAAGTACCAGGCAAGGGAAACTTCCCTTTGAGTTGTTGCTCAGGGAAGTCCAAGAGACTCCCAAATACCACAAGCTGTTGCCATAGTCCTTGATCACCTCCCAGAACTTGAAGGTAAGACTGTATTGCTGAAGATAGGACATACTTTGGACACAAAACTTGGAGAAATCAGGCTGGAACTAACTGGATTCTTCCTCCCTGAAGACTACCTTTCATAGTACCAGAAGATACTATGTAAGCTATCAAGGGAGAAAACTAACCAACCATAAAGTCCAGGGAACCAGCATAGCAAATAATCTCTGTTGTGCAGAAATAACACTTTTATCTTAGGGGTAATCAACAGATTACAGAATGGGAAGGAATTCATTCATGGTGCTGCAAACATAGCCAAATAACATAGGAGGAGAGGTCATTAGATCTAGAGAAAAACCTACTTTTGTCACATCCTAAAATCAACACAATTTCTTACTATATTCTAAGTATATATCCTTATCTTACAGACCATCATGCCTCTTACCACCTACCAAAGAAGCTTCTTTTTTGCAACAGGTAGAGACTAGGACAAAGTTCCATAACTGGTCAAACACAGAGTAGTGGCTGTGAGGTGCCCAGCTCTGAGTAACACATCTACAATGCAGCCTCTTCACCTAAAGCTCAGGGAATAGTGCGGAACAGGAGATAGAAACAACATGAATGCATATCTAAACTCAGCCAGGGAATCTTCCTCAGGCAGAAGATATTGATTAACCCAGAGAGAGCCACAACTGGCCCAAGTGCAGAGAATAAGAGGCTGCAGAGTGCTTACCCTTGAATAGGAAATCTGTACCAAGCCTTTGCCACCCAAGGCTCAGGGACAATTGCAGAAGAGGGGGCAGAACAATTGTAAGAGCCAGTGGTAGTAGATGATCATAAAGAAGGAGAGTTTTCTGGACAGCTGGGGAGTTACTAATGTGAACTTACAGTACTGGTGGTAGCATGCACAAGACCCACAGAAGCTCACAACAGACAAAATACCAGCACATTTAGAAGCCCCACCCCCAGCCAAGGAACCCTTGGCAACCAATAGCTGCTGGGAGAGGGAGAGTTGGTTTTCTTTAAGACTGTGACACTAGATAGGTTAACCAGGTTCCAGTGGTTGAACCCACATGGAAGGACATCTGGGGACACAAAATTTGCCTCAATAGAACTTTATTATATATATATATATATATATGTTGTGTGGTTGGTGTGTGTGTATATGTGCACACACACATATATGTGTGTGTATACATATATATACATATATAATATGTACGTGTGTATACATATATATAT
Organism: Rhizomys pruinosus; assembly: GCA_009823505.1. NCBI lineage: Eukaryota > Metazoa > Chordata > Mammalia > Rodentia > Spalacidae > Rhizomys > Rhizomys pruinosus. The sequence goes on along the minus strand of VZQC01011776.1, from coordinate 553,971 downwards.
ATATATACATATATAATATGTAAAAAAGGATGTCTGGGGCTGGAGAGATGGCCTAGCGGTTGGGAGCGCCGACGCTCTCGCAGAGGGCCTGGGTTCGATCCCCAGCACCCACATGGCGGCCGAGAGCCGTCTGAGACTCCAATTCCAGGAGAACTCCAGTTCCGGGGGAATCCGACACCCTCTTCTGACCTCCGCGGCATTGCACGACACGGGTGCACAGACTTTGCATGCGAACAGTACATTCATACACATACGGAAATAAATAAAATAAATAAAAAAAAAGGATGCCTATAATTGGGTAGAGGCATCAAGAACAGTGAAGATAGGGACAGGGTCTAAAATGTGACCAAAATATATTATATGAAATTAACAAAAAATCAATTAAAAATCAATTTTAAAAGTTTTAGGGAATTGACAGTATCCACCAAAGATTCCATGGGATTAAGGAGAGCCCCATAAGGAAACATTGTTATCAAAAATCACAGGGAAATTGTTTGAAGTATTTATACAATGAATATGTATATAATGACAAAATTTAATACATTTAGTAAATGTAGTACACTTCTAGACTGTGTTTCTTTCTAAATTGTGGGAAAAGAAGTATGTATTATATATTTATAGCCACTACTATTTTCTTCCATGGAAAACATTTTCTTTATCTTAAATTTTGACATTAAGGTCTATGAAAGTATACTTCTAGAATTAAATAAATCTCATGATGGAGATTGAGGAAAACATCATCCACAATGTAGAGGGAAACACTGAAGTCATTTCAAACTTCTCAATCACATTTCTTCATTTATTAACCAAGCTGTTTGCAAACAGCTCATATATCACAGCTTATTTGCTAAGGATAGAGGAGGATGACCTTACCCCAGTCTGTTCCATTTCCTTCCAGGCTTAACCTTGACCATGTCATTCCTGATTGAAGATTGTCTTCCCTTTAGATTCTTGTAAGATCTGATTATGTGTTATCCTGCACTGGGAGTCGATGTGCTCTAGGATTGGTATTCCCAGTGGGTGCTGGGCCCATCTGTGGATTCAATAAGAAACATCAGAATAGAATGTGGGACTGATCCCACTCCAGGATCCTTTAACCAAAACTACTTTTCCTATAGTAAAATCAGAGTTAAGCTGAAATTCAACACAGAATTCCCTTAAAACTTCTTTTCTTTTTAAATTTTTTTGATTTATTTGTTTTTATGTTATGTGTATGAGTGTGTAGGTGCACCCATGTTATGTCAAACCCATGGAGGGCAGAAGTGGGCATCAGACCCCCTGGAACTGGAGTTAGGGATGGTCGTTAGCTGCTGTTTGAGTGCTGGGAACTAACTCCAAGTTCTCTGAGGTTTCAAGTCTTGTTTGCTAGCTTCCCTAACAGGAACATTCTGCCAGTCTCCAAGCAGACTCTGTAAGGGCCACACTCACACACCAGGACTGGATGAGATCAGATCTCAATACATGGTTGGAGTCTCAAGGCTGGGAGCCAATCACAAAGAGGAGGGGATGGAGGGCCAAAGCATCCTAGGGATTTACAGCCAGAGAGAGGTACAGTTGAGAGACGCCAGGGCCTCAATGATCTATGAAAACCTGAATCTGTGGCGTGCACCTGCAGAGCAGCAGACATCCCACGCGTGCGCCACCCCCCAGTCCTGTAAGGCATACTGGGAACTCACACTAGAGAAAGCCCTGGAGAAAATCCCTAGAGACAGCGGGCAGATCCCCCAGGAAGGAAAACATCTCTTTAACCTCTACAGCCTCCATGTAGAAAGCATAAAGGGTGGATAGAAAATCCAAAAAAGTAACCAGGACCCTTAGGGCCCCAACGTTGTGCCAGGTCCAAGGAGTGTGAGTCTGGGCCTGGACACCAGGTCCTGCAGGTAGTTCTCTGCAGAAACAGCTGCATGTCCATCACGGCCTATACTCACACATTTCCACTAGATGGAATGCTCTGGTCCCAACTGGACTGCGCAGAGGGGAATTGCTGGTGATATCCCCTCTGGCCTAGACCTACTTAGAGTGTTGAGAGCCAGGAATGCTGAGAGTGTCCTGGCCTTGTGACTCACCTGCACTGGTGTTGTCTTTCAGGGTCTTGTCCATGTGACTCCTTTTCATATTTTGGCATTGAGTGGAGGATTTTGGAGATATACTCCCAAGCGTGGGACAGGGTCATAGGTATTGCCCTTCCCAGATTCTTTAGGGAACACATTCCAGAAAGGTTTCATTCTAGTAGGAAGGCTCCAAGGCATAGCCAATGTGCTACTGCATGTTAGGCAAGAAGAGCACCAGGGGCTGGAGAGATGGCCTAGCGGTTAAGAGCGCCGACCGCTGTTACAGAGGACCCGGGTTCGATCCCCAGCACCCACATGGCGGCCGAGAACCGTCTGAAACTCCAATTCCAGGAGAACTCCAGTTCCAGGGGAATCTGAGACCCTCTTCTGACCTCCGCGGCATTGCACGACACGGGTGCACAGACTTGCATGCAGACAGTACATTCATACACATACAGAAATAAATAAAATTAATAAAAAAAAAATTTTTTTTTTAAAAAGAGAGAAGAGCACCAGGTGCCCCAAACTCTTGAAGTTCCTTTTGTCTGGACTTAGGATCAGATATCACACTGGAAAAGTTTTAAGTTGAAATGGCAAAACTAACTCCCTTTGCTCTGGCTGATTTTTACTTTATCCTGTGTTTTTGCCCAGACATTCCCACGGCAGCCAGGCAGGCAGAATGTCTTGTGCAGGTAGTTTTATGAAGTACAAGGTTTCTACAATACTGGAAACCTGACAGGTAGTCAGGTAGCACATCCAGATGGCACATCCTTCTGCCCAGCTTCACCTGCATCTCCATGGAGCAGATTGGTTCTACAATTCTGAGAAACTTGTTTCCTAACCAAAACTTAAAAAGAATATTCATTTATTTTTGATGTATATGAATATATTGCCTGCATGTATGTATGTGCAGTTCTGTCCTGCAGTGCTCACAGAGGTCAGGGGTCATTGGGCCTCCTGGAACTGGAGTTATGACAGTTGTTAGCTACCATGTGGGTGCAGGGAATCAAACAAACCCAGGTCCTCTGCAAGAGCAGTCAATACTCTTAGCAGCTGAGCCATCTCTCCAGGCCCCCTTACCCAAAATTTTTTTTAAACATTTTTAAATTTTTATTTTTTTTTTATGTGTATGAATGTACTGTCTGCATGTAGGTTTGTGCACCCATGTCATGCAATGCCATGGAGGTCAGAAGAGGGCATTGGTTTCCCCTGGAACTGGAATTAAAGACGATTCTCAGCTGCCATGTGGGTGCTGGGGATCAAACCCAGGTCCTCTGCAAGAGCAGTTGGAGCTCTTAACTGCTAGGCCATCTCTCCAGCCCCACCAAAACTTTTTAACTGAAAACTTCTTTGTAAACTGACCTGCCCCTGGTGTGGTGTGACTGTGTTTATTGGCTTTGCCTCTGACATGATATAATTGTGGTTTCAAGCCCCCACCCACCCCCGGTCTCTTTGCAACAGAGTTTCCCTGTATTTCCAGCTGTTCTGGAACTCACTATGTAGACCAGGCTGGCCTTGAACTCACAGAGATCTGCCTGCCTCTGCCTCGAAAGTACTGGGATATAAGGTGTGTGCCACCATGCCCGGCTATGGTTTCAAGCTTTTTAAAATCTTGCTTTGCTTCTCCTCAGGATTGAAAGTTCTTCCAGGTGTTATCCCTTCTCTCCCTCTCTGACCACTGGCTATTAATAAAGAACTCCCAATTCGACCATCACTATGTGGCATTCCTCTGTTCATCTCACTTGGTGTTACAAAGTGACCTGGGTACCATATACTAGATCTTAAGCTGGCTATGCCCTAAGCTCTCAGTTGTAGCTTTTAGCTCTGAACTTCAGGTCATGTCTCTATCCTACTGAGGACTTATTTCACAGTATTCACGCACTGAACAGGAACAAAAGACACAAAGCAAAACTAAAATAGTAAGGTACAATGTAGAGTGTGATGACCCAGGAAAAATCTGTTGAAATCTGGAAGACACAAACCTAACTCATTATTTGCAAAGTCAGAGAACTTAAGGAAAATGTTGCCTGGTTGGCACAGATAGGAGGTTGACCTTTGGAGACCTTCCTGAAGTGAAAGTGTGAATCCTATATTGACTTACTGTGCCAACAGGTCTATCTTATTTCTTGTCTTTAATGTCTTCTTGAAAATAGTGTTTAATCCTAGACAAGGGAATGTAGTTAATAACTGTTTTGTGTAGACAGATTATCCTTTTGAATTGGCCAAGACTGGCAGATTATCTGATATTTTTGGTCATACTTTCCTGTGAATACATAGGTGTGCAGATTGACCTCTTGCTTTTATTTCTGAGGTTAATGGATGCACTTAGGGACTTAGGGGAGCCCAGGATGCTTTAGTTTTACTCCCCTGCTGTGTCACCTTTATGGTGGTTCAGGGTCCTGCTGGCCAGGTGCTTCCTTCGGAAGCATAGGGCTCATGTTCCTCACACTGACACCCCTCCCGACATGACATGCCCCTGCCTTGTAGATGTGGACGTGCAAGGACCAGGTGGCCTCCTACTCAAGATGATGGGAGATGTCTCAAAGGGTGCCATCACGCCTTTAATCTCTGCTGGCATTGGAGGAGGATGAGGGCCAAAATATTGACTGTCCCTTCTAACTGTTACTCTCATTGGTGTAGGGATCAAACTTTGGTGACAGCTTTACAGTCTTGGGATTTTAATTTCTATGTATTATTTAGATAAAATGTAGGTAAAAAAGTGAAATAGTGAAAATAAGTCTGATTTGGGTAGACTGTTTACCCAAACCACTAAAACACAAGAAACAGCAAAAATACAATTACCATTTTCAAAATTTTATTGAATTTTTGCCAATGCCATCCAATATATTTTGATCACATTTGGACCCTGTCCTCCATCCAATCCCCTTTTACAGCCGCAGGTCCTGGGTTGTATAGGAAAGTAGGCTGAACAGAGGCCACAGGAGCAAACCAGTAATGTTCAGTTTCAGTTTCTACCTCCAGGTTCCTGCCTTGAATTCCTCCCTGATTTCTCTCAAAGATGAACTGTGGCTAGAAAGTATAGGATGAAATAAACCCTTCCCTCCCCCATTTTGTTTTGGACAGTGTTTTATAACAGCAACAGGAAGCCCATACACTCACCAAGTGCAATGGAAATAGTCAGTACTGTTTTAGATGTCTGTAGGCCCTCTGGTCAGCAACCGAAAGGGAATTCATTATTGGCACTGGGCTTTTCATTTATTAGTCTGTGCTGTCTATTAGGACCATTGATCCTCATTATAGGCACTTCTTATTAGTTTCCTGTTCTCTAAGCATATTCCAATTGAACAGGTCTATCTAAGAAATGAAAGCTAGCACAAACTTATGAGAGAGAATGTGAGACATTTGTCTTTCTGCGTCTGGGTTACCTCACTTAGGATGATTGTTTATAGTTCCAGCCAATGAAACTTAATAATTTTGTTTTTCTTAACAGCTGACTACTATTCAATTCTTTAAATGGTCTCATCCCCTACCCAAAAGACACAGACTAGCTAATTAGATTGGAAAACAGGATTCATCTGGGTAGTTGAAAATATGAACCCACAGTACTTATGACAGCCTCATGCCTCATCTCTACTGGCTACCTGTCATAGTGCTGGGCAGTGCTATTCACCCTTCCAGAAAGCCAGCTGTGAGTTCTGGCTTGTCAAAATATACCCACTGGTGCAATAAAGTCATGAACATTGTGAAAGTAGCTAATTACATAAGTTGGATCCCATACCTGACACTGCTATCAGGCCTAGGAACCTGTAGATAGACATGTTATTAGCCATAGGCGGAGCGCCTAATACTATCATGTTGCCAAACAGATAAAGTATTAAAATGATTCCCAATGACTTATTGTTATACCCATAGGATGAATGCATCTCTCAACTCTTGCCAGAGAAACTTCCTTATGCATCAGATAGTGATTAACGCAGAGACCCACAACTAGCCAATGTGCAGAGAATAAGAGGTTGCAGAGTGCTTATCCCTGGATAAGACACCCACATCACACTTCTGCCTCCAAGACTCAGGAATCATTGCAGAAGAGGGACTAGAAAGATTGTAAGAGCCAGAGGTGGTTGATGACCACAAGGACACGGAGCTTTCCAGTCATGTGGAAAGTTGTTTGCATGGACTCATGGCGAAGGTGACAACATGCAAAGTGTGCCATCCAGATTCCCATGATTGAACTGATGTCTAAGAAATTGAAATCTACAGACCAGAGAGATTCCTGAATGTCCCTGTTTATGGCATACCTATTCAAAAGTCAGAATGTCACAATACAGGCATCCATTAACAGATGGATGTACAAACACAACACAGTGGGACATGATTCAGTGGAAGAATACAGAAAGAAATGCTGCCATTTATAGCAATGTGGATGGAACTGGAGAATATTATGTTAAGTGAAATAAGGCAGACACAGAAGGAAAAATCCCACATGTTCTCACTCAAGCTAAGACCAGATTTTTAGAAGTAAAGAGAAGAAGAATAGAGTTGACTGGAAACTTGGAAGGAAGGGGGCAGCGAAGGCAGAAAGACGGTGGATGATGTTTGGGAAATATCATTTGGGGAAGAGGACTCTAGCACACTAAGGTAATACAGTCTACAACAAATGACTAGAAAGTTCAGAATGACTCAAGGAAGAGACTTGAAGATCCATGGATATTCTAATATTTGAGTACAGTTCAATTAAAATTATAATGATTTTGTTTTGCATATTTTCTATGTATTGAAGACAAGTTGTGCCCCATAAATAAGAGCAAACATGTGTCAGTAAAATAAAATGTTTAAATATAAAACAAAACTAAAGTAATTTAGGAATTGATTCAAAAGGAAGAGTCTTTCATTCGCCTTCTTACCTTATCTAGCAACATTAGCTGCAATAAAGGATTGGATAGAAAACAGGCGCTCAGCAGCTGGCATAACATCTGCCAACGCTGGTCCTTTCTCCTCCATTAGGGATACATTATAAGACCTGCACTTGATGTTTGAGCCCACTAAACTACACACAAGCACAAGTGCACACACACATATGTGCACACACACACTATTTTTCCATACCTATATGCCTGTGTCTATACTTAATGTATCAGATAGGTGTGCTTGAAGATTAGCATCAGCAGCTAGTAATAAAATAGAGCAATGATACAAAAAAACTGCATTAAAATGGCAGGCATCAGTATTCCTACATGATAATTCACTGCTGGCTTCTGGAAAAGTCTTGTAACTGCAGACCTAATCACCTTGATGTCTTGACACAGTCACAATGCAACTTAGACACAGGTCTGATGCACCGCACTAGGGGTTATGTGTAGCCCAGGCACAGTGCATTGGAACAGATCAAGGTGCTGCGTCACCACACAGAATGTGAGGAACTAAAACAGGGTGAATTAAGAGAATTAAAAATTTCAGGGCTGGAGAGATGGCTCAGCGGTTTTAAGAGCACTGACTGCTCTTGCACAGGACCCGGGTTCGATTCCCAGCACCCACATGGCAGCTAAGAATCGTCTTTAACTCCAGTTCCAAGGGAATCCGACGCCCTCTTCTGACCTCCGCGGCATTGCACAGCACAGGTGCACCAACCTACATGCAGACAGTACACTCATACATGTAAAAAATAGTAAATAAATAAATAATTAAAAACAAGAAAATTAAAATTTTCAAGTCAATCGTGATGGAGCATGCCTTTAATCCCAGCACTCAGGAGGCAGAGACAGAAAGACCTCTGTGAATTGAAGGCCAGCCTGGTCTACATAGCGAGTTGCAGGCTAGCTGGGGGCTATGGGGAGACCTCCCCATCAAAAAAAATTTTTTTTTCACATCCAGAAGTTTTCATGCAGATTTTCGGGCCAGGATTGATTGTGGATATTTTAAACTATGTAACCAAACTACATTCAAGGGTAGAATAATGAGTCTGCAACGGAAGAGCCACCTGCTCTCCTAGAACATCACCACATTGTCATGTCTTCAAGCTGAATTATATGTCCCACAACATAAAAAGTCACTGCAACCAAAACAGAAAGGAGCTAGATGCTACATTTAAATTTAACCTTTATTTTTTAAAGACATCAATTGGTCCAGTCATTAAAATCAAGTCATTATAGAAATAACTAATACAAATTAGTGTAGAACATTAGTTATAGTATTTCCTAGAGTAGTGTGTCACAGAATTCACATCACAATGTGTCTGTTCAGTGACTCGGGTGCGATTTTCCACACCACCAGGCTGGTTCCTTTGAAAGGGAAGGTACTCTGTGTTGCATGCTGTCCAAAGTCCAGTCCTTCCTGTCGGTCAAGCAGGGACCACGATGGGGAAGCTGGCCATTGAAGCAATTCCACAGTGGTTGTTCTGCTCTCTGGAAATTTTCATGTAGCCCTGTATTCCCCAATCTGTACCCCAGCTGAAAGAAAATCATGTTCCATTTAGTACAAAGGCCATAACAGAGGACTCATGACTCATTTAAACATTTCCCACATAACAGAAAGGATCAGAAAATGTAGAAGTTCTGATCCCAAATACACACCTTATACGAGACTAAAAATCATAGCAGAGAACAAATAAGATGTCTTTCTACCCACAGGTAGTACAGAAGTAAGAAATTTCTCAGAATTTAGACGTGCAATGCTATAAATACAATATTAATACCCTCCAAGGAAACCTCCAACAGAATCTTAATGTTAACATCATACATTGTGAGTCGGTTGTTCTGTCTGGAAGGACAGCTCAGCAGTTAAGATACTTGCTATGTAAGGAATAAAGTTCAATTCAAAGAACCCACTTAATGGCAAGGTGGCATTTCAATCCACTGATAATCCAAGTGTCCAGAGACCTGAATGCCCCGAACGAGCTGGCTAACCAGACTAGAGCAAACAATGAACCTCTGCACCAGCAAAAGACACTGCACCATATAGAAGATGGGTCATGATCCAGGAAGACAACTGATGCCCACTTTAGGCCTCTACATATGTGGACTTTCACACACACACACACACACACACACACACACACTCATGGACATGCACACTTGCATACATGACACACATATACATGAGATTTTTATTGAGTTTGCTGGTCAACTTAAGTGGGACAAAGTTTTCTGGAACTTGTATCTAAATACTGATTGCAAATGTTCTCATTTGCAGTTTGGAATTTCAAATATAAGTCATTTGGGCAATTTATACCTGTTCTTGATCAGCCAGTATTTTTTACCATTTGATTCTTCACCTTCAAATCCATAGCCAACCACAAGAACAGAATGATCCAAAGAAATAGTGCTACAATTTGGCTCAAAATAAATACCTGAAAAATAAAATAGAAGTCAGTGTGTTGGGTCCCAGGCTTTCGACAATGCTACTATTGTCCCACCAGGGGGCAGCATTATCCAAGATCACTGAAATGTCACAAATTTCAGTAATGCTTAAAAATAGGATCATGGGGCTGGAGAGATGGCTCAGCAGGTAAGAGCACTGACTGCTCTTGTAGAGGGCCTGGGTTCAATTCCCACCCACATTGCAGCTAACAACTGTCCATAACTCCAGTTCCAGGAGAAGCAATGTCCTTTCTGACCTCCACAGGCGTTGCACAACATAGGTGCACTTAAACACATGTAGGCAAAATATTCATACACATAAAATTAAAATACTATATAAAATATTTAAAACAAAACAAGACAAAAAGGATCCATTCTGTTTCCATTGGAAATTCGTAGATGTCAGGAAACTATTAAAAGGCCTTGAGATGGGGGAGCTTCATGGGAGGGGGAGACAAAATGAAATCGTGTCAAGAAAGGCAGGGGAATAACAGAGTAGGAAGGGTTAACTGGGGTGGGGATTGGAAGGGCAGGACAGAGGAAAGAACATGGGGAGGGAAAACTAACACTCAAGACCTTTAGGAAAAGTCATATGGAAACCTACCACTATAGAAGCTTCTTAAAGTATATATATATATATATATATATATATATATATATATATATATATTCCATTTAAAGGAATTACCTTGTAACATGGGGACATTTTCCCTACCAGGTACCATAAGCTAGCAAAGAAAAGAAATGACAGATAAGGACTCCGTCTTTTGAAGCTGTGGACCAGGGGTCCAGTGGACCCTCCAACAGTACTGGCCACTGCCCCTGCTCTTGCTAACCCCATAAGACCCCATTGCTGAAGACACTACACATATGAGCTGTAGAACAAACAAGAAGAAATAAAACTGATATTGACTTCAAAGTTTCTTCTCTACTAACTTTCATAATGCTGGAAGGTGCATTGCATATTAACAGAAGAAAGGGTGGTCATCGACTTTGCTAATTGACCTGGCAAGATATGCCCACGCTTGTGCAATAGTGGCATGAATGTTATGGGAGTAATCAATCACTTTTGATTGGATTTGAGGTCTACTTCACAAGGTCAAGCCAATACCTAACACTAACGTCAGACTTAGGAACCTGTGGCTAGACAGTAGCAAGAGCCTACTAATATTAGTCTTCTAAATACACATATTATTAAATCAACTCCTAATGACTTATTGTTATAATCATAGATTAATGTGGCCCTCAACTCTCATCAGAGAAGGTTGTTGCTGAGATTAACACAGGAACCCACAACTGGCCAACGTACAGAGAGTATGACGTTGCAGAGTGTTCATCCCTGAGCAGGACATCTATATCAAACTTCTGCCTCCCAGTGCTCAAGGATCATTGCAAAAAAGAGGGTAGAAAGATTATCAGAGCCAGAGGTGGTAGATGATCACAAGGAAATGGAGTTTTCCAGAGTGCTGGGCAGTTGCTCATATGAACACACAGAAGTGGTGACAGCATCCACATGTTCCACGTAAGCTCTAGTCAGATAAAATCCCAGCATAGAAGTGCAGAAGTGGATAGGAAACCTCAGCCCTAACTAAGGAACTATTGATATCTACTGGAAGGGGAAGAGTCTTTTTTTTAAGAATGTTGCTCATCGGGCGTGGTGGCGCACGCCTTTAATCCTAGCACTCGGGAGGCAGAGGCAGGAGGATCTTTGTGAGTTCGAGGCCAGCCTGGTCTACAGAGTGAGTTCCAGGACAGCTGGGGCTACAGGGAGACCCTGTCTCGAAAACACCAAAAAAAAAAAAGAATGTTGCTCTGGGTAGGTTAACCAGACTCCAGTGGACAGACTGAAGGATACTTAGGAATACAAGTATGACACAACAGCCCTTAAATATACATCTAACACACACATACACACACACACACACACACACGCACACACGCACTCACGCACACAGTGCATGTGCACACAAATGTAAATAATGAAATGCATGAAATTAGGTTGAAGTGGTAATGGAGGTGTAAATATTGGAGGTCTAAATACAACCAAAATATATTGTATGAAAGTCGTAAAAAATCAATAATAAAACCTAAAAACTAAAAACATCCAAATCAGCATAAATTTGTTGAAAAACACGTGCCTAGATGCACATGAGATGACTCCTTAACATGTTAAACTTTCACTCCTAGGCCAACATTCCAGGTAAACTCCACTGAGCACAAAATTACTTAATTGGATAGGCTCTGTTAAAATGTAATTACATAGGAGCTGGAGAGATGGCCTAGCGGTTAAGAGCACCGACCGCTCTTGCAGAGGACGCGGGTTCGATCCCCAGCACCCACATGGCAGCCGAGAACCGTCTGAAACTCCAATTCCAGGAGAACTCCAGTTCCAGGGGAATCCGACACCCTCTTCTGACCTCCGCGGCATTGCACGACATGGGTGCACAGATTTGCATGCAGACAGTACATTCATACACACACAGAAATAAATAAAATTAATTTAAAAAATGAAAAATAAATTTAAAAAATTTAATTACATAAATACATCCTTCCTAAAAATATGAAAGATCCACTAAACAGTGAAAAGTTCAGTAAATTATCTAAACAATCAGTTGTGAAGTGCTCATATGTACAGGGATGTCATGACAAGAAAAAAAGTCCACAGGACTATTGCATGTACTGGCATAAAATCCACAAACAAATGTTTACGTCAAATGTTATAAACAAAACATGATCCATCAATCTGGCATGTCATGATGGTGTCACAAGTGTTTTTTCATTCATGCTTACCTGTTGTATAGTATTTGAAAGAATCGTGGGAAGCATCTATTGTAGCAGCGATGGGCCCTACAGTTGCTACTGCAATCGTGAGGACATCCTCACCCTGTCGGAGCTTCGTAAATTCTATAACCTTAGCAGTAGCGTTCTCACGTCTATATCTGCAGGGTCCTACCTTTAAAAGTTAAAGTCAGAAGAGATTTGGTTATTTCCATCCACCTCCTGGGGACATGAGTTAGAACCACCACATGTAGCACTCGGCAGAAAAGCATTTCCATGTCTGGGCTATTATAATTCATCTCAGGAAGTGAAGTGCTACTGACAGATTTGAAATGGAAAATTAGCTGGCATGTCTTCAATGACACCCCATAGGTCTTCCTGTGCATAATATATTTTCACATGGAGAAATCTGTATTATGCATGAAATGGCTTGCACATTCTCTGTGTTCTTTTTTTAAAAACTTTTTTTAATTTTTATTTTTTTTATGTGTATGAATGTACTGTCTGCATGTAGGTTGGTGCACCAGTGTCGTGCAATGCCGCGGAGGTCAGAAGAGGGTGTTGGATTCCCCTGGAACTGGAGTTAAAGATGGTTCTCAGCCACCATGTGGGTGCTAGGTATTGAACCCGGGTCCTCTGCAAGAGCATTCAGCACTCTTAACCGCTAGGCCATCTCTTCAGCCCTCTCTGTGTTCTTAGAAGCAGGACCAACTATACAGAAACCATCATATCAGACAACTGTGTAAAAATGAATCCTATAATGACAGAAACAGGGTTTACAGAGAGACTCTATCAATTAAAGGTGAGGTCCGAAGACAGCGGATTATATCTGAAATTATTTTTCTTTGTAAAACCTGAGGTAAAAGGACAGCCACGTAGGAGTTCCATTTACCTCTCCTTCATATGGATAGGTTTCCTCAGACTCCAGACCACCATTATCCTTCACGTACTTGAAAGCATCTTCTATATGGCCTCCAAGGCAGCTCAGATTGCCTCGAGAACAGTCCATTATGTTCTGTACACTCAGCGGGACCAGTTTGTTTGTTTGCTCAAACATCTGTCCTTCTATGGCACCAACTGCACCAAAAGCCCAACAAGAACCACATCTACCCTGAACAGGGAAGAAAAGACTGTCATCTCCAAACAAATAGCAACTCCAGCAACAACATACACAGCTAAATACTTGACCAACAAATGAGCTATTGGCAGTTGATGCTGCCTTGTGCAGTCATGGTACTTTGGGGTGGTAGCTACTGGTTCTTGCTTGTGTACTAGTGGATGACCAGACACATGCGGCATCCGGGCACGACCTATGGGTCTCTGGAAGTTATTAGTGACAAAGAAACAAAGGAAATTAATTGGGAGGGGGTTGAGAAGGTGGAAGCTCTAAGGGGAGTAGAAGGGAGAGCGTGGTGGGTAGAAACTATCCATATACATTATACAAATATATGAAACTTTCAAAGAGAAAAAATTATTTAAAAAATGGTCTGCATGCTGTTCCACAGTCAGCCAAAACGGGATGTCAATGCCTTCTTGTCTCCACTAGGGTTGAAGAAAAGAGGCACGTGAGGCTGTCATACCTGATTCCGCACAGGAGTCACGTAGCCTTTCTCTCTCCAATCCACAGATTTGGGGAAATCAACAAGAGGCAGACCCATACGTCTCTGGGTTCTTCTGCCTTTCCTGAGTCTTGAGACTGGATGACTGAGCATTGTTTGCCGAAATTCTTCACTGGTCTTCAAGGAAAAGGAAATAAATCATTGTAAAGCAATAGGCTACTTGTGGAAGACTAAAGAGAAGACAGAGTGTTCATCCATCCAGGCTCACTGACCATGTCACCGAAGGCATTCATTCCCATGGTAAAGGTGTGCTTCCCCTGGTCTGCTTCCTCGTTGTGTTTTCTGATCATTTTCATGTTTTCTTCCCATACTGCTCTCTTCTGTACTTCCTCATCCTAGAAATAGACATAATGACTATTTCTTTCTAATTAAACTCTCACACAGGCTGACCAAGTGCATTGCCTGCCTCAGCTGAGGAGAAGCCATGGAGAGAAATCTCAGTGCCCTACTGGAAGCCATTCTCCACACCCTGAGGAACAGGATCTTGGCAGCCTTGTGTGCACAGTGCACATAGCGAGGCAACCCGGTGGGGAGGGCTGGCCTCTAAGGCTCTTGTTGGTTGTAAACTCTCAGCAGCAAGTGCTGCTCTCCCTGAAGTCCCTCTGAGCAGTTTCCTTGTTACCAACCGAGCTGTATGTTTTCCCATATTTGGTCTTCCACTCCTGCCATTCAGCATCCAAACTGGGGCCCAGTGATAGAGCATTTGAGGCCAATCCCAACCAAAGGATAGCCAGGAAGACAGCAGGAGTCATATCTCAAGAACCTAGAGTGGGAAGAGAAATAAAGACATCACCATACCAACGCTTCTAAAATGCCTTCTTGGGGGCTAAATAGATGGCTTAGAGGTTATAAGACCATCGACTATTCTTGAAGAAGACCCAGTTTGGCTCCCAGCATCCACTTGATGGCCAACAACTGTTCATAACTCCAGTCCAAGGGATCTCACGCCCTCTTCTGGTCTCCTTGCTCACTGCACAATACAGATGCACTTACATACAAACAGACGAAACACTCATAGAATATTTTTTAAAAAATCAATGACATCTTCCTCCTTCCTGAGAAATTAATCCATCATGGTAGAATTAAATGATTTGAGTTATTATTCCAAAGATTTTGGGAAAAGGCTAAAAATGTGGTTGGACTAAAGCAACTACATATGGTATATACTTTGTCTACTAAAATGTAGAGCAGATTCCCCAGAGTTCTGGGAATAGAAACTGCCCATGCAATTATTAGAAAGATGTACAAGCACCTTGAGGTTCAAAACAACTAGGCACTTATGATATTAATGACCTAGGATTTGTAACAAGCAAAGCTTCTCTAATACAGCATCAGATCCTAAGTACAAGGTGATCCCAAGAACTGGGGCCACATGGCATCATATTACTGCCTAAGACATCAGGAAAAGTGTATGTCCCTAAAACTCCCCTCAAGAATAAAGACTTTCTTAGAGAATATCTGAAGGATGACAGCTAGTAGTGCCTCTGTCCCATGCTTGGGCCTATGCCACCAAAACTCCCACTCACAACCTCAGAGGGGGAGGAGTCACATAGAAAAGCCATCGGAAGCCAGAGCCACCAGTGTAGGTATTGTTCAAGAGCAGGCTACTCCCAAGACTTCAGCCTTCAGACTTGCTTGTCTTTTAAGCAACACTCCATGTAGGATGTGGCTAGGGACATGTCACCTACTACTCCTTATTCACGTACCAACCCAGAACAGAGGCTTAAACCCAAGAATGAAGTGCAAGAAGATGATCCTCATTAGCACAGGAAGAGATGGATGAGGTAGCTGCTGTTCAGGAGACCAGGGGACCTCTGTGGCCATCCCTAGACTCACATGCAATGAGAACCTATTCAAAGTTGAACCCTGCAAGAGCCTGGTTGCCTCTTTGGATTCACACCCCTCTCCTCTTCCCACATTAAGGCCACTGAGGTTGAGGACATATTCTTTCCCCTAAGAGATCTGCCTGATTCTCCAAGGAACCCTTCAAAAGACTCCTCAGTGTCAATTCTGATTCTGCCTGGGCAGAGCCAGGGCCTCACCAGTATCGTGCGCTGCTGCCTGGGGAAGCTCCACAGACTCGGCTCTTCTGAGATCCAGGATCTGGCCCAGTCACACCTCACTCAGGCTTTAAATGCTAATTATCTGGTCCTGCCTCTCAATCTTACCATTCTTTTGATTGGCTGTGGTGGTGACTGGATTGGGCCTCCAGGCTCTGTGACCCCAGGCGGGTTCAGATCTGGTCCTAACCTGCCCTGGAGGAGTAGGTATAGGCTGCCTCAGTGGACTGTGGAGAGGTAAGCTTATGGCTCTTGTAAGTGGAATGTATGGAACCAACCTTTATGGCTGGGGTCATTGAGAAACCTGACCTTTTGTTCGATGAATGGCTCGAGGAAAGGGTTTCTTCATACAACTTGTGAAAATGAGATTAATGTTTATTTTACTTTTGAATAAGACATTTGGAATAAATCCTCTGAAATGGGCTGAGTCAGTATATTCTAGTCTAGAATTTCTTGTTTAATCTACAACTAAGGTAGGATCCTATGAGAATACAGACCCAGGGTATATTGTTTCCTAGCATCAGGTTTTAACAAACTGGCTCTCACAAGAATCTTTAGGGGAAGACAACCCCCAAACAGAAAAGTGATGTTCAAGACCAAAACCTAAAAGGGAAAACAAAGGTGGGGGGGGGGACTAAACGCCTCCTGAACTGCCTCACTTTTTTTCTAGCTGATATTAAATTGAGAAGCACAGTCTGATGCATCACTCTCTTCACTGGAGTAGCACATTCATAAACTGTCATGTTATAAAACTATCTTAGGTATACATCTCAATGGCCTCCGGGACATCCACATTATTGTTCAACTTATACCAAGTAGATACCTAAAACATTTTTCTCTCCTTCAGAGAAACTCTATACTCATTAAACAATAGTTCACTGGGACCATTAAGAGGTAAATTAGCCCCAATCGCCAGTGTCGGGTTTTCCTTATTATCTCAGATTAGAGTCTAGTACATGGAGACACAATATTTTGCTTATCTGTTGATTGTGCATTTGGTTGCTTCCGTAGATTGGTGAAGAAAAATACAATATGCACAGCCTATACTAACTAATATACATAAAATCTAAATTTCTAAATATAGGAGAAATAGTTAATGATACGTAAGTCATACAGGGTAAGATGATATTAACATTGTGAATCATTAAAATATTTATTCAAAATCTGCTAAATAATACCTGGCCCTGTTCAATTCAGACTCAAGTCTTCTGCAAACACTGTTCATGTCCTTCCTTGTATCATCTCATTGTGAACAAGAATCCTGATAATACAGATTAGCACAAACCACCATATTGCTCTCTGTTCAACCTCCATGTCTGATCAGGACACTTTCTATCACCTGTCCAAGTGAAGTCTGCTTAACTTGTCCTGTCTGCAGCAAAATCACCACCTGCTGAGTCAGAATCCCTTTCACCAATGATGTTTCTGTTTCTCTAATATTTTTGCTTGTACGGAGCCCCACTCTACCGGGCTATAAAATCCCCTTACATGTGTTCATGTGGGGCTGAGGCCCTCTGCATAAGTGCAGGGCCCGCCATGTCACCTCTATATGCATCTCTGTAATCTCTACTAGTGTCCTGAGATATGATTTAGTGTCACAGATCAGTTTTCTCTCATAAAGCATTTAACTTAGAATTTCTTTTTCTTTTTTTTTAAGCAATAATCTTATTTTAATTTAGATATAATTTTTTTATTAATGCTTTGGGTATTTCATACATCATTTTCCAATTCAGTTCAGGCATATATCCCCTTCCCTTCCCTTCCCCCCACCCCACCCTAGAATTTCTTTTTCTAATGTTACAACAGGCGAGTAGACACCTTCATCAAACGTTCTTAACAGAGACTTGAAGTCCCATCCCAGATAGCCTCAAGATTCATATTCCACTTTTCTTGGGGGCCATTGGGCTCCCAGACCTGAGTTTGCTAAGCAAATTATGGAAACTGAGTGGAGGGATGAGATTGTGGGATCTATAGAGCTCAATGGCCATTTCTAAGCTCTGGTCATGTCAGGCAGCTCATGATCTGTACAAAGGAACTTGGTAGGAAACACTGTTCAGAAACCTATGCCAGACCATCAGAACTACAGGGAAGGGTTTCCAGCCACCTGAATTTTCCCTAAGCCCTCAGGATGATTCTGACCTCTGCTGAACTTTGGGAACCACAGTCACAGGCTCATTGTAAAAATGAGAGCGGGAAGTGTGAACAGTGCTCAGACCAGTGCTGGCACCTCAGTGTTACTCAGCTATAAGTCTCCCAGGATCTCTTAGTTCAAAGATCTTCATTGTCTTTTCTACTGATCACAGACAGACACTGGACTTGGTTTTTCTCATTATGATATTTTTACCTGGATATACAAAAGGTAGCATTTTATCTCCAAATGAATATTTCTGTGCTAATTGCCATCAGCTGCAAGAAGAATCTACTCTGGTGAGAGCTGAGAGAGGCATTAATCTATGGGTATAACAGTAAGTCACTATGAGTCAGTATGATATTATGTCTATTTAATAGAATGATAGTGGTAGGCTCTCCCCTATGGTCTAGACACAGGTTCTTGGCCCTCATAATGGTGTCAGATATGGATTCCTTATTGTGAAGAGAGTCTTAAGGTGGTTGGTTACTCCCATAACTTTTGTGCCACATAATTTAATTCTATGTTCTTTAGCAGAGTAATAGTAGCAGGTTATCCCTTATGGCCTGTGACCTGTCTTAGCCCAGGATATCCATGCCAGGTATGGGCTCCATCTTGTGAAGCTACCCTTAAGTCCAATCAGAAAGTGGTGGGTTGCTGTCATAACATTCATGCCACTACTGTATCAGTGGGAATGTTTTGCCAAGCCAGATGTTACTGTTGCTCACAGGGTTTACAGCTGGATAAAGCTGATGATTTCCTTTCTCTGTCGGTAGCATGAATAGCACCTTGTAGTACTATGAAAGCAGAGATGAAGCTTTGAGGTCAGTATCAGCTTGTTTCTCCTTGTTCATTCTGCCATTCAGGGATGCAATGTCTTCATCAATAGGGTCTTACCATCGAGTGCTGGTCACTAACCAAATGCAATATCAATAGCCAGTATTGTTTGAGGATCACTGGGATATCTCTGATCAACAACTCCAAAAGAGGGAGGTCATTCCTGGCATTGGGCTTTTCATTGCTAGCCTGTGGTATCTTTTATGGCCATTGAACCCCTGTTAAAGAGTAACTACATTCAAATTCTTTTTATATTGTATATGTATATATTAAAAGAAGTTTCCATAGTAGATTTCCATAGGACTCTTTCAAATGGCCTTTAGTACTAGTTATCCCTCTTCTACCTACTCTCCCATGTCCCACCCATTAAACCTATTCTATCTATTATATCTCTTTCCTATTTGTATCACTACATCTGTCTCTCCTCCCATGAACACTGCCATGGCCTTATTCATTTCTTAACTGTAAGTATTTTCTGTTTGAAGCACACACTTATCTAAAGGTTGAAAGCTAGCATCCACTCATGAGAACATAGTACATTTGTCTTTCTGGGTCTGGGTCTGGGATGACTATTTTCAGTTCCATCCATTTTTAATACTTTCAAATTTAATACTTTCATTTTCATTAACAGCTGAATAATATTCCATTATGTAAATGTACAATACTTTCATTACCCATTCATCAGTTTATATGGACATGTAGGTTCTTTCCATTTCTTGGTTATTGTGAATAGACAAGCAATGAACATGGTAGAACAGTTTCCTCTGTAGTAGGACACAATCCTTTGGGTATATTCCCAAGAGTGGTATGGCTGGAAAAGGCTGTAGATCAATTTTTGTGTTTTTGAAGACCCTTCACATTGATTTTCATAACAGCTGCATCAGTTTGAACTCTCACCAGCAGTGAATAAGCATCCCCCTTTCCCCACATCCTTGCCAGTATTTGTCATCATTTGTTTTTTGAATCATAGCCAGTATGACTGGGTTAAGAATAACAACAACAATAGACTCAGATGACAAAAACAGTCCTGAACAAAAATAAATGCTGGAGGCATCTCCATCCCTGATTTCAAAATATGCTATATATCTGTAATAATATAAATAACATGCTACTAGAATAAAGTAAATACATTGATAGATGGAATAGAATTGAGGACCCAAATATAAGACAATGCACTTATAGTCACTTGGTTTTTGACAAAGGGAGCAAAAGCACATTGGTGCTGGTCAAACTGGACAGCTAAATAGAAAGGAATGAAACTGGGTCTCTGTCTCCCCCTTGAACAAAACTCAACTCCAAGAGGATCAAAAACCTCAAGATAATACTTGATATCTTGAATCTGACAGAGGAAAAAGTACAGGATTCATTGGAAATTAGAGCCCCAAGAAAGGACTTTATTAACAGGAAGTTGATAGCATAAGCATTAATATCAGCAATTCACAAATGGAACCTCATGAAGCTAAAAGGCTTCTATACATCAAAGAACACTATCATTTGAGTGAAGAGGCATCCTAGAGAATTGGAAAAATCTTCACCAGCTATACATTGGATAGAGAGTTAATATATAGAATATACAAAGATCTTTATTATTATTATTACTATTATTATTTTATGTATATGAGTGTACTGTCTGCATGTAGGTTGGTGCACCCACGTCGTGCAATGCCACAGAGGTCAGAAGAGGGCGTCAGATTCCCCTGGAACTGGAGTTAAAGACGGTTCTTAGTTGCCATGTGAGTGCTGAGAATGGAACCCAGGTCCTCTGCAAGAGCAGTCGATGCTCTTGACTGCTGAGCCATCTCTCCAACCCTATACAAAGATCTTAAAAAAACCCCACTAAACATCAAAAAACCAAACAACCCAATTAAAAATTAGGACAAGAAACTAAACAGAGAGCTCTAAAATGATGAAACACAAATGACTGAGACATTGTTTTAATATCCAGCATCCTTAGCCATTTATGCATTTTATAAACAAAATATGATTTGATATGTTGCTTTAATTTTAATGTTTTCTTGGGAGTTGTCCTATTATCAAAACTATTATCTTTGCAAATTCAAGACAGTATTTCTCCATCAAGTTTATCAGCACCTATAATAATTATTAAAATACTTAACCTAGAATAAGGATCCACTTTCAAGGTACTTTCTAAACAGCCTAGATAAAATTAAACTCACTATTCACAGTAACCTCATGAAGTAAGTTGCAGAACCACTATGTAACTGAAAAACTCCATAAAATAGTTCTCAGTGCTTAGAAGGCACTGGAACACTCTATGATTTCAAGCTTCCAACACAAAAATATATACATAATCATATCTGTCAATTTTCCCCTCTATCTAGTGCACGAAAGAAATATAAATGATATAAAGCAGTAAGGGGCAATTTGGAATCAGGATCCTGATGACGGAGGAAAATGGACTTTCCTTGGCTTGAATGACAATCTAAAATCTCTATTATATTGAAAAGAATTACATAAACATCATACTAAGACCATTTTAAATGTATTGAACTTTCCGCCTCTTTCCACCACAGAATGCTCTCTGTAAGTCTGCCAATTCCTCAGATCTTTAGAGTGTGCTGTACACTTCCTAGACAAGAACAATGTAAAATGTCTCTGGAGAGTTTAGTTCTTTGGTCAGCAAAAAGCCCTCCAGATCTTGGATGGGGTCCCCAAAGAGACCCTGAGCCTTTCTCATCATTTGTATGTAGGAAAACCCCGTGTTTCATACGGTTCATAACAAGTAGCCATGGCAAAACTCCACGATGAGTTTATTCTACCATTTGTGACACCAGTAGGTTCAGAGTCACAGGTATTGAGTCTACATTTCTTGTTTATGTGTAGGAATTCAACAGTCTAATTTATCATGGTGTTTTTGACTTCCTAATATTCTATCAAACACCATGTATAGTATCATCCGGCTGTTTGGTGGTTTGACAGCATTCATTGGTGATAAATATGTAAATTATACTGGCAGATGGCCTCAGAACACAGATACACCATTTGCTTGACAGAACCTAGGCAGAATAGCTGTATAAGACATTGTATAAGACATCAAAATGTCTTATACAGCTATTCTGTCTTTGTCTTCCACAAAAACATACTATGTCCCAACCCAGCAGGGAACATTCTGCCCATTGGTTCTAGTCACTATTTCCAGGCAGAGCCCCAGTGGTTTTTCTGAAATGTGACCTCTAGAAGCCAGTGAACCAGTAGGTTGATCTACCATGCAGTGGATACAGGAGGTTCCTCTCATTCTGGTCCCATCAAACCTCATCAAAACCCCTAAAAGGAATCAAGTAAAGAGAGAAGGCAGAAGTCTCAAGTAAACTACTTGATAGAAAAGCTAACACTTTGGGGGCTGGAGAGATGGCTTAGTGGTTAAGAGCACCGACTACTCTTGCAGAGGACACAGGTTTGATCCCCAGCGCCCACATGGCAGCTGAGAATTGTTTTAACTCCAGTTCCTGGGAAATCTGACACCCTGTTCTGACCTCCACGGCATTGCATGACACAGGTGCACAAACCTGCATCCAGACAGTACATTCATACACATAAAAAATAAATAAAAATTTTAAAAAGAAAAAAAAGAAAAGCTAACACTTTGGTAGTAATGGATTTAAAATATTATCTGACCAACAGAGAGGACGTGATGTAAAGAAAGAATATTAAAAAATGAATCAAGAAGGAATGTGAACACAAGAACTTACAGCCTAAATACCAGACATCAGAGAGGTGTGGGAACAGCGCTCATCATACTGAACCTGTGCTAGAAATAAATGGGATCTGACCAACCTGCACCTTGAGGTGTCAATTAAATAAGCATTTCTTTCCAGGTAACACCACACAAAATATAACCCATAGACCCCTCTACGTCTTCACCAAGATTTGGTATAAATCCCACCAAAAACCCCTGGGACACTGGCTCTCTCTTAAGGATCTCATCGCTTTTGAGTGGGTACTTTGTTCCATAGTAAACTTTCTCTAAATTCTTTACTAAATTCTTTGCAGATCTTCCTGAATTCTTTCTCATATGGTATCAAGAACCTGAAAATATAGATGGATATCTTTATCACCACCAACACCATTAAAGACTCAAAACAAGTAATTCTTCTTGAAGGACTTCAAATGTAAGTTTATATTTTCTGAGACTGGAATCAGTTTTCCACAATACTGTGGTCACAAGTAGACCAGCTAACTTCTAGTAAACACTCATCTCTTTTTTATTTTATTTTCTGTTTATAAGTCTAGGTAAGTACGCTCATGCTGTGTAATGCTCATAAAGGTCAGAAGGGGGCATCGTATCCTCTGGAACTGATTTACAGACGGTTGTTAGCTGCCATGTGGGTACTGGGATTCAAACCTTGGTCCTCTATAAGAGAAGCCAGTGTTCTTAACCTCTGAGCCATCTCTCCGGCCTAAGAGCACTCATCTCTTAAACAGTCCCATGAAGAAAAAGTGGGATCATGAAGCAAGACCATGTGACATAAACTCTTGCCTTCTTGCTCTCCATAGTAAGATTTACACAGTAAAGCTTCTTTTATCTTTCTGGCTATATACTTAGGGCTGAATTCACACTCTACTCTCAATTCTTTTTCTGATTTCAAAAGGCAGCTGCTCTTTCGTTTGTACCTCCCAACCTACAGACACAGTTTTCAATCCCTAGTTTATACTATCCAAACCCACCGTTGACAGGGCATATGAGCTATGGGGAGAGGATGTTCAGAATACATATAGCCATACTTAAGTGGCATAGCCTGAGGTACACTTGAATAACAAACTTGAAAAAAGTGTATAGAATAGCTTCTGACACTCTGAGTCCCAGTGACCCATGGTGCTGGGCCCTAGGGTTGAGAAATCCTCTTTGCCCTAAGACACAATCAGTAGGAAAAAGCTAATAAACAGGGAAAGAAGCTTGGGGAAAGGACACTCCACCTCTTCTGAGTCAGAGCCACCCGGGGGCTCTTGGCCACCAAAGACCGCATCAGTAGAGCTTATGTCATCTTTTGTTCTGCCATTAAATCTTTCTACACAGTTTCAGTTCCATACGCTTCATTGAAATTTCCTCTGCTTATCAAATAATAAGTAGTGAAAAAAATTAGTCACTGGATATAGTGCCTAAAATATAGCACTTGTCATTGGTAAGGAACATCCTTCACATTCTGAAACCCTGATCAGGCTAAATGTACACCTCACCGAAGCCCTGCCACAAAGAGCATTCCACAAACAGTCTTTTCCTTGGACCCAAGAATGCTCAGGCACCACCATGACCTGCCTACCCTTTTGGAATTGAGATGCCCAATGCGAGAGAAGGACAGTTATCTGAATTTCCTCTGGGTTTAGCATCATGACCATTGAGCAGATTTTCCGTTGTGGATACTTAAGTACTTGGTCTCCAGTCATAACAATTAAATAACTGTACTGATACAGCTGATAGACAGATCTGTGATAACAGTCTCAGTAATGAGACTGTTAACATTCCCAGGTGGGAGGAGGGGAGTGAGCCACAGGACCCTCACCTAAAATCCCAGTCTTGAATACCTCCTGCTCCATTTGTAGGTAATCCTGCCTCATTTGCCTGTGGTCCCTGAATGGTGCTAGAATTAAGAGGGCGAAATTATGATGGGTTTGTGTGTATCTCCATTTGTTCACTGACCATGAATTGGTCTTGCTGGAGTGGGACTTTTGGTGATGCGGTTTCATGGGTGTCACTTATGATGCTACAAGTAACTCTAGGAGACTTAGTGGATCACCAATTAGGGTGACTCTCTTTTGTCTGTGGCCCCTCTATCAGAGATGAACAGATACTACTTTACATCTCCTCAGGAAATGGATGCCACACTTCTCAAGGGAGAGTATACAAGTAACCAGTTGGTTTATGAAATAAGAGGAGTTCAAGACTCGAAAAGTCAAATACGAATTCAGTGGAAACCCTCATCAATAGTCTACATCAAGCAGAAAAAAGAATAGCAGTTATTGAAGACTAGCCAGAAGAAATATTACATTCATGGAGCAAGCAAGCCTGACAAAAACTTTCATGAAGTCTAGCATAAGCTGAGCCTGGTTGCTCCACATGTTCAAGGCCTGACTGGGTTAGAGAGAGGTTTCAGGGTCAGTCTGGATGTTAATGAGACCCAGTCTTTGGTAGGGATATAGCTCACTGGTGAAGCATTTGCCTTGTATGTGGAAAACACTGGTTTAATACCCAGTGCTGAAACACCTTGACTTAGCATTTGTTTTAAGGCCAATGGCAGAGCTGAACCCTGAGAGCTCATTTACTGTCCTCTGGGAGCTCTGTCTGTTCCTTATCAAAACAGTATCTCCAGTATGAACTTGGGAAGTGGAAATCAAAACCCATCATTTATCTTTTGAGATCTTGGCCTTTGACAACTAGGCCTAGAATATCATATATACAGACCTCTCAATTTTTCCCATTCCTTGCACCCAACTTTAAGCACTTTGATATGTTAATCACATATATACACATGGATTCACTATTTTGGGTGGAGGGTAAGGTGGAGTCCTGAGATATTAAGGTCAGGTGCCCAGGTAAGGATCACATGGCTCAGTGAGCTTGTTTACATTATAAACAGTAACTCTCTGGTTATAAGATTGGATAAAGGTCTTTAGTCCAGATTATGTCCATACAAAAAAGGTCATTCCTCCAGTTATTTTAACCTTCATGGAAAATTCTAAGGAATTCAAGACGTCAGTGGAAGAAGTAACTGTAGATGCATTGGAAATAGCAGGAGACCCTACCAGTAGAGTCTGAAGTTGCGGGGCTTTTATGGTAGAACTGGGAACAAAGTCTGAAAATGTGACTAAATGCTTGGAATATCATCATACAACTTTGATAATTGAAGAGTGATTCTTACAGAAGGGCAAAGAGTGGATCCTTGAGATGAAACGAATCCTGATGAACATGCAGTGACTACTGCTGAAAGGGCAAGAAAGTATTTAGAATATTAAGTACACTCAGCTGATAAAGCAGAGGCCTATCTTTGAGAGGGCTCTCGGTCATTTTGAAGGAAGTCCAACAAGCACAAATCTCAGCTTCCACATGACAAGATCCTTCACTAAAGGAAGTGTTCATTCATTTGGCAATCTTTTTTCATTTTTATTGAATTTTTGGGAATTTCATACAACATATTTTGATAGAATTTATATCCTATCCTGTATCTGCACCTCCTCTCATTGCCACATATTCTCTATCATCTATCTATCAAAAGAGAGAGAGAGAGATATATATATAGATATATATAGAAATCGGCTTATCAATCAAGTGAGTCATTAAGGAAATCAGGAAAAAAATTTAAAAGCCCCTAGAATCAAATAGAAATGAAAGCACAACTTACCTGAACTTTAGAATATAGCTAATATATTTCCAAGAGGAAAGTTAATACTACAATACTTACACTAAAACAAACCAAAAACTTTTCATAGTTGCTGCACCAGTCTGTACTCCCACCCTCAATGAATAAGTGTTTCCCTTGCCACGAACCAGGCCAGCATCTGTTGTCGTTTGTTTTGATCTTATCTAGAACGTAATTATATATCTCAAGGGCATAGAAAAATAAGAACAAGTCAACCCCACAGCAGTAAATGACAAGAAATAATAAAAATCAGAGCTGACATTAGTGAAATGGAGATAAAAATGCATTAATTAAAGAATTTGTTATTTGAGAAAATAAAATTATTTTTAGCAAACTTTATAAAGAAAAAAGCAGAAGACTAATAGAACTACAGAAGAAAAAGGGGGAAGTTAAAGGAAAATCTAGATGAAATGGATAAATTCCTAGACACATATAATCTACATTAATTTTAAAATATCTTTTTTATTTTATGTGTATGAATGTTTTGTCTGGATGTATGTAAGTGCACCTTTGTCATACAATGCTCACAGAGGTCAGAAGAGAGTGTTGCATCCCCTGTAACTGGATTATAGGCAGTTGTTGGCCACAATGTAGGTGCTGGGAATCGAACCCAGGTCCTCTGCAAGAGCAGCTAGTGCTCTTAACCACTGAGCCAGCACTCTGGCCCTACATTAATTTAATAAAGAAGACATAAACAGTACATCCATATCAACCAGCATAACTGAGGCAATAATTTTCAAAAGGCAAAACAAAAATAAGGCCAGGACCAGATGAATTCTTCCAAATCTTTAAACAAGAGCTAACACCAATACTCTTCAAACTAGTCCATGACGTTAAACAGGAGGACACTATTAGACTAATTTTATGAAACGAGTGTTACCTTACTATCAAAGCCATACAAGGACAGAACAAAGAAAGGAAACTATAGACCATTTTCCTTGATGAATATAGATGAAGTTTCCCCATAAAATCTGGGCACATGGAACTCAAGACAACATTAAGATTATATACCATTAAAGTTTCTTTCATTTCTGGGATTCATGTTGATTCAATGTACAAAAAATCGTTAAGTGTGCTTTAGCATGTAAAGTGTAAAGTGATTTAAACAGAGAAATCGCATAATCTTCTCAATGGATGTACATAGGTCAGCAACAAAGTTACCATCATGATAAAAGCCCACAGGAAACTAGGGATGGAAAGAACATACCACAAAGTAACAACATAGGCTACTGAAGAGGAATCTACAGTCAATAATGTATTAAATGCTACAAAACTCAGAGCATTCCTCTGAAATCTGTAAAAAGACAAAAGTACCCACTCTCTCCACTCTCTCATATAGTCTTATGAATCTTAGCCAGCAGATGAGACAAGAGAAATAGATGAAGGGGAAATTAGACAAAAGCACCCAACTTAAGCCTATTTACAGACAGCTTGATCCTATACTTAACAGATGCTAAAGACTGAGAAAACTCTTAATTGGGATTTAAAAAATCAACACACAAAGACATCGGTAGCTTTTCTGTATACAATAACAAACTCCCTGAAAAGTAAATCATAGATAACCCTATTTACAATAGCTTCAAAATGCAAATCCCTAAACATGTTTTGGAGTTAACCTACAGTTTATTTTCAGACATCATAATTTTGGTGTATGTGTAGTGTGCATGTATGCATGCTTTGAAATTATACAAATTTGAAGGAACAACAACAAAAAGACTGGGTCAAAGAACTGACTGAAACAGTAAACTTCTGCCCCAAACAGTAAACTTTTGCATTGAAAATTAAAAAAAAAAAAAAAGACAGAAAAAGATGAAAGACATGTTGTGCAATGCCCCGGAGATTAGAAGAGGGCAGGGATCCCCTGGAACTAGAGTTACAGATGGTCGTTACATACCATGGTGGGTGCTGGGAACAAGCTCAGGGCCTCTGCAGGAGCAGTCAGTGCTCTTAACCATTAAGCCATCACTCCAGCCCCAAACTTAAATTTTAATAAAAAGAAAATGAATGAAACTAAAAGCCTACTTAAAACTACATATAAAATTAAAATAAAAATGGATCAAGAACAAAAATTTAGCACTGGAGAGATGATTGAGTGGGTAACAGTGCTTATAAGCATGAGAACCTGCGTTCTAATCCCCAGCACTCAAATAAAGCCAGGCATTCCTACATATGCCTGAACTGTAACCTTGGTACTGCTGAGTACAGAAAGATGGATCCTCAGAGCTCCCTGGCCAACAGCTTGGATGAGACAACAAGTTTCAGGTTCTGTGACAGAGCTTGTCTAAAGGAAATAAGGCAGAGGTATGGAGGAAGATACCTGATATCCTCTCCCAGCCTCTTCATACACCTGACGCCCTCTTCTGACCTCCACGGCATTGCACAACACAGGTGTACTTACACATGCAGACACAAAAATAAAAGTAAATAAAAATATCTTTGAAAAAGTATGGACACAAACGCACCCTACAACAGGATATTATTTGGCCAAAGAATAAAAGAATAAATGTTGCTATATATAGCAGGGAGGATGGAACTAGAGCACATTATGTGAAATAAATAAGACACAGCAGGAACAATTACATATGTTCTCAATCAAGCTAAAATGACCAGACTTAAAATAGAAAGTAGGGTAGAACACACTGAAAACTTGGAAGGAAAGGGAAAGGGAGGTGTAGTTGGCTTTCTATTGCTTTGATAAAACATCACAATCAAAATCAACTTGGAGGGGAAAGGTTTATTTCATCTTAAAATTCCTAGGTCACAATTCATCAAGGAGGAACAGGGCAGAATCTTAAGGCAGGAACTGAAGCAGAGACCATGGAAGAACGCTGCATGCTGGCTTGCTTCCTCCTCCTTGTGCTCATTCAGTTTTCATGTATGACCCAGGACGGCCTGCCCAAGGTTGGCACCACCCACAGTGGTGGCCGGGCCCTCCTCCATCAGTCCTTAACCAAGAGCATGCACCCACAGACATGCCATGGGCCAAGTTGATGCAGGAAGCTCCTCAGTTGGGGTTCCCTCTTCCCAGGTGTATCAAGTTAGCCATACTTGGAGGGCAGAGAGAGTATGAATAACTGGTAAAAAATACAGTGGAGGAGAGAGGACTCCACCACCTCGTAAAACTACAGTCCACCAAAAATGACTGAAATGAAGTTTCCAAATGACTAAAACAAAAAGCTTTGAGGATTCACAGAAATTCTAATATTTTAGAATCTAATATTTTATTGCACTCCAAGGTCAATTGCACTGGTTTTATTGCTACATATTGCATATCCCATAAATAAGTATAAATATGTCAAAAAATAAAAATTTTAAATATAAAATAAACTAAAATGATTCAGGAAATGGTTCCAAAGGAAAACATTTTTCCTTCACTTTCATGGCTTATCTATCAACCTTGGCTCCAATAAAATATTTGGTAGGATGCAGCCACTGGGCAGCTGGCACAAAATGTGTCCACGTGGGTCTTCTGTCCTCTATTGGGGATATATTAAGACCTGTGGTTGATATTTGGGCCCATAAACAGTACTAAATGATAGATAGGTAGATAGATGATAGATAGATAGATAGATAGATAGATAGATAGATAGATAGATAGATAGATGATAGATAGATGACTGATAGATAGATAGATAGTAGATGACAGATAGATAATAGATAGATGGCAAATAGATGATACACAGACTGACTATTTTAACCATACTCTTTTGTCTATCACAAATGCAAATGCATCAATTAGGCATGCTCAATAATTAACAACATGAATAATAAAATAGGAAAAGGATACCAAAGGACTATTAAAATGGCATGTGTCAGTACAATTGCATGCTGACAGTTCAGGAAACTGAACTTGAACCACAATCCTGTAACTGTAGACCTGATCCCCTTGATGTCTTCCACACAGTCACAAAACAGCTAGCACACAGCATTGACACACTGGACAAGGAGAGAGTCACAGCCCAGGCACAATGCAGTGAACAGAACTGCATTGGACAAATAATTAAAACTGGGTGAATTTGTGTGAATTAAAATTTGTTAATTCCAGTTTTCATGCAGATCTTCAGGCCAGGATTGATTGTGGATACATAAAACCCTGTAACCAAACTACAGCCAATGGTAGAATACTGACTCTGCAAAAGAAGAGCCACCCAGGCTTTCTCTGAGAACATCACCACATTCAGTCATGTCTCCAAGCTCAATTACATGTTTGTCTACAGAAAAAATGAATGCAATCAAAATAGAAAAAATCCAGATCACTACACTTGATATTAAACTTTATTTTTTTTCTTTTCTTTTCTTTTCTTTTCTTTTTATTTTCGTATGTGTATGAATGTACTGTCTGCATGTAGTGTCATGCAATGCCACAGAGGTCAGAGAGGGTGTCAGATTCCCCTGGAACTGGAGTTACAGACGGTTCTCAGCCGCCATGTGGGTGCTAGGGATCGAACCCAGGTCTATATAGTGAGTTCCAGGACAGCTGGGGCTACAAGGAGACCCTGTCTCAAAAAGACCAAAAAAATTTAATTATTGAAACACAATCTTGCTAAAAATCCACCAATGGAGAAATTTTTAGTAAATTATGTTATGTGCTTAATTTAATAAATTATGATGTGCTCACACCCATAGGGAAGGGATATGAAGAAGTAACATTGCATAACTGACTTTGCATGTACAGGTATAAAATCCATTATATCTTGTGGGTATTCTTTTGGCAGAAGCACTTAAAAGCAGTTACCTGACAGCCTTGACCCCTGCTGTTCCTCACAGACTTGTGAAAGTCTGGACTGTCCTTTGATCACTCAGGAAAGAACTTCTTTTTTTGTCTTTTCAAGACAGGGTCTCCCTGTAGCCCCAGCTGACCTGGAACTTACTCTGTAGGCCAGGCTGGCCTTGAACTCACAAAAATCCGCTGCTTCTGCCTCCCGAGCACTAGATTAAAGGCGTGCGCCACCACGCCCGGCTAGGAAAGAACTTTGATCTGGATTTTAGCCTGAGATTCCCTTGTTCCAATTACCTGCCCCATCCCCCAATTGTGTGTACTGTCCTGGCCCATGCCTGGGTTAGTATAAAAGCCTTGAGTTCCAACATTAAAATTGAATCTATTTCCTCGGGCCTTCTCTGAGTCCATGTATGTGTGTCTGCCTATATGTCTGTCTTTATATCTTTCTATTTCCTCGGGTAAAATCCCTGGCAGTCCCTCCCCTCTCCTTGCTGGAGTAACCCAGGAAGAGAAGAAAAACAAATAGCATGTGGATGTCCGCCACATGTGTATAAAGGACTACTCAGATGATGATAAACTCTGACAATATCTCATTTAATACATAAAATGAGACTACCTTTGATTTGCTTTTTTCAATGTCTTGCAGTTTTTGTTGTAGAGTTCCTTTGCTTCTTGTTGGGTTTATTCTTAGACACTGTACTTTTGTGGGGGGCATTGCTATGAATGAGCTAATGGTCCTAATTTCTTTGAGAGGTAACTATTAGTATGTGTATACCAATGTTGTAGCCTACAATTTTTACTGTGTTTATTAGATCTAAGAGTAGAGTCTATAAAGTCTTAAGTATAGAATCATGTCTTCTGCAAATAATAGTTTGATTTCTTCCTTTCCCACTTTTTATTATGCCTTTCTCTTGTTACTCAAGCTAAGAATTCAAGCATTGTATTAAATGGGACATCTTTGTCTCATTCCTGATTTTAGAGGAAATGCCCTCAGCTTGTATCTATAGTGTATAATGTTGGCTACAGGTTTGCTGTATATAGCCTTTATTATTTTGAGGTATGCTCGATCAAATCCTACTGTCTCCACTAGAAGACACTAGATAACAGAAATGCCTCCCATCATGGATTGGCAGAACTAATGTGGTAAAAATGTCTATACTCCAGAATTAGTTTACAGGTTCAATGAAATGGCCATAAAAGTTCTGATGCCATACTTCACAGAGCTAGGGAGAAAAAACCAGATAATTCATAAGGAACCACAAAAAATTATGAACAGCCAAAGAAATACTAAGAAAATGAATACAGCCAGAGTCATCACAATACCCAAACTCAAATTATCTTACAGTGCCATTGTGATAAAGGTAGGTTGATTCTGGCATAAAGGCAGATCATTAGACCAATGGAACTGAATAGAGGACCCAGTAATAAGCCAATAAAGCAATGACCACCTGACTTTTTTTTTGTTATTTTTGTCTTTTTGAGAGAAGGTCTCCCTGTAGCTCCAGCTGGCCTGGAACTTCCTATGTAGACCAGGCTGGCTTAGAATTCACAGAAATCCACCTGCCTCTGCCTTCTGAATGCTGGGATTAAAGGCATCTGCCATCATGCCTGGCTTGCCCACCCTTTTTGATAAAGGGGCCCAAAGCCTACAGTAGAAAATAGACTGTTCAACAAATGGCACTGAAAACCTGCAGAAGAAGAAAACCAGATCCACACCTTCCATCCTGTACAAAAACCAATTTAAAGTGGACCAAAGACCTAAATTTAAAGCCCAAAATGCTGAAATGGCTACAGTAAAACACGGGGGGGGAGGGGGGAGGCATGTTCCTCAAGATACTGGGGATGAGATCGGAGAGGCGCTCAGCACTACACACGCTTGCTGCTCTCCCAGAAGACCCCAGGTCAGTTCCCAGCACCCACAGCAAGTGATCCCCAGCTGCCTGTGACTCCAGCTCCAAGGGATCTGACACCCTCCTTATGCACATATGTGGCATACATAGACATACGTGTAAACAAAAATAAATCTTTTTTAAAAATATTGGGATAAAGAAGAAGTTTCTGAAGAGAGAGCTTCAACAGCACAGAATTAATAGATGACACTATGTGAAATTAAAATTTTCCACACAGCAAAAGAACTTATGAGCATCTATCCTGTGGGTGTGGGTAAGGGCAGTCACAGCGGACTGTGAGGAGTGAACAAGGGAACCAACTCAGACTTTAGCATCCTGACATTGTGCGCCAGTGGTGGTTACCAGATAATCCTGAGTTTCCAGACTGCAGTGTACTGTAGTGTATTGGTATTGTCAAGTGCTGTTTGAGCTCACTGGGAAGCTGGCTCTGAAATGGGGCTGAGGCTCCCATCCTCCATTTTAGATAGAAGCATGTTTGTCTCTGTGTTCTCCCTCTAAGGCTCTTTGTCTGTGGATGGGCTGGTCCCCCTAACTCTATGACAGGGAGGACAAAACAACCCAGGAGTAAAAACATTTAGTTGAAAACAACTAAAAGGTAAAGCATTTCCAACAGAGGTTACTACTGTCTATCCCATAATATCCTCCTACTGTGGGAAAAAGGAACAGGAAGTTCAGCCATGGGCCTCTCAGTCATGGAGACAAAGCTTAATTGGAAACTCCAGCTGACTGCTTCAACCTCTCTAGTCAGTTTCTGCCGGGTGTTTTGAGCATCCAACTTGATGATGTACCTCTGGAGGTGTTACCATACATTCTTTTATTGGAAGTCTCACCTAAGTGGACACTGTGGTCTGCCTGGGACTCTATTGAAAACTCCAACAGACTCCCTCAAAGGAGCTTCCCATTCTGCTGAATGTTCTGAGTGCCCAATTTGATAGTTTCTATCCACTACCTACTTTTTCTGCTTATTCTTTCACTTTGGCTTGCTATGTGCTTAATAAACTCACTCATTCAAAAACAAAAATATGACTCTTGTAGATCATTTTCTAGTCTGTCCAAAATACATCCTAACCTTGAGTTTAATTTAGAGTAAAGGTTTTGATTAAAATCTCCTACACTGAACTGAGTCATATATTCTAGTCTAGTATTTCCTGTTTATCCACAACTAAACTGGAATTTTAAGAGAATACAGAGCTTTGGGTGCACTGTTTCCCAGTCACAGACTGGAATGCAGCTGGCTCTCATAAGAACCACTAGAGTAAGGCCAACTCCAAGCAGGCAGATGTTGAAGGCCAAACCCTGAAAATGATTGTAATGGAGTGAGAGGTGTCTTCAGACTGCCTAGAACAATTTTTTTTTTTTTTTTGGTCTTTTCGAGACAGGGACTCCCTGTAGCCCCAGCTATCCTGGAACTCACTCTGTAGACCAGGCCGGCCTTGAACTCACAAAGATCTGCCTGCCTCTGCCTCCCGAGTGCTAGGATTAAAGGCATGTGCCACCTGCCCAGCTAGACTGCCTAGAACTTTTAACAATCCACTCCCATCTCCTCACTTAGGAATTCTTCCTTCTTTTACCAAAACATTGGTTAATAAATGGAGAAGGTCATGGAAAAGCGCGGGAAACACTTCAGTCTCCCTCTGAATTTTGCTTTATGTTTTTCTCAGACTCTATCTTCAGATTTAAGCCTAGAAACTTAACTTTATGACTCTTAATGTTAGAATTTAAGATAAAAGAGAATTTGAAAATGCTTTAGGTAGAAAAATATAGTTATAAAATATATATGTAGATATATGCTCCTACAATTGAGTAAATAGGGAAGAGAAGCTGGAACCTTTCAAAATATTTGTCATTTTCTTAATAATATAAAATATATATTCATTTTAAAATCCTTTTCTATGGGGCTGGAGAAATGGCTTAGAGGTTAAGAGCCCCGACTGTTCTTGCAGAGGACCCGGGTTCAATTCCCAGCACTCGCATGGCGGCTAAGAACCGTCTTTAACTCCAGGTCCAGGGGAATCTGACACCCTCTTCTGAAAAAAAGTTTTTAAAAAATAATAAAATCCTTTTCTAGACAATAACTTGTCATTTCCACAATAATGTTTTGAATGCATATTTTTACTTTGACCAAAAGTGGAATCATATATATATAGATATATATACCATATATATTTATATATCCATATTGACAGCTTTTTTTCTACATAAAATTAAATTGAACACCCATCTGGAAGCACAATCTGACATATCACTCTTTTCACTGGAGTACCACATGCCTAACATGAAATTTACTATTTTAGCACACATCTCAGTGATCTTAGGGACACCCACATTGTTGCAAGCATCACCCAGTAGATCTATAGGTTTTCTTCTTCAAGGAAACTTGTATTCATGAAACAACAATACACTGCCACTTCCCCAGCCTCAGGATCCACTATTTTGTCTTGTGTGTATGGATTTTCTTACTGTAATGGATTGAGATTTTTCTCCTGCCATAGCCATGTTGAAGGATAATTTCCAGCGTAACAATATTAAAAAGTATGACCACTAAAAGATAAAGCAGGCCCCAAAAGCAAGTGGCGCATTTCCTTAATTTCTTCCTATTATACAATATTCTAGTACATGGAGACAGCAAATATTGTTCATCTTTCAATTGTCACCTTTGGTCGCTTTCTTAGCTTAGGGAAGAAAAATAGGATACCTATCTTTCCTACACTACGTAACGTGCACAAAATCTAAAATTAACCAAAAAATCTAAATGTAGGAGAAACAGTGAAAGATAAGACCTAATGCTGTCATTATCAAAACACATATTTATTCAAAATCTGATAAATAATGCCTGGCCCTGCATGATTCAGACCATGAGTGTTCTGCTAGCACTGGGCCACAACACTTCCCGTGTCATCCCATTTCAGCTAGGAATCTTGGTGCTCAGTTCAATGCAAACCGTCTTTCCTCTCTAATCATTCTTCCTTTCTGATAAAGATCCTCCTCCTCTGCTGGCCCCAGATGAGGTCTCTCCGCCTGGACTGTCTGTGGCAAGAATCCTGTATATCTGCCTACCCAGAATCCCCTTCACCTCTGATGTTTCTTCTTAACAGTTTTGCATCTGTGGAGCCCTATTCAATCTCTTGGCTATAAAATCCCTCCTACCCCTCTGTGGTGCTGAGAACCACCTCCTTCCTTGGAGCAGAGCCCCTCATCATCTTTCCACTCTACCTATTTCCATGGTCCTTACTAAATGTCTTCCTACTTGTGTTTTAACCAGTGGACAATTAATATATTAATATATTTGGGCACTTGTCACTTCAAGTCCTATGAATAGAAAGTGGGGTCATTAGTATAGAGTAAGATTCTGCTCACCACAAGAATACTTCTGTTCAGTGACGTAGGTATCCAATAAAATCAGTTCTGTTACTTCCCACACAGTACTAAATTTGTAATTCTAGTGTTCTCTCTCTCTCTCTCTCTCTCTCTCTCTCTCCTCTCTCTCTCTTTCTCTCTCTCTCTCTCTCTCTCTCTCTTTCTCTCTCTGTCTCTCAGATTTCAAAAGGCACAAGATCTTTATCTCATTACCTTCCCAACCTATGGACACATTCAGTCCTAATTACATACCGTCCAGCCCTGCCTTTAACAGAATTGCATCCACTGTGAATATACAGGTATACAACAGCATTCGCTAATACCTGTACAAAAAAACAAAGGTCTTGAAGGGTCTTTGGAACAACCTGTGCCACCATGATGTCCTGTGACCCAGAAACCTGGAACCTGGAGAAGGGAGGTATTCCTTAGCCAAAGAGAAAAGCATCAACAGGAAAAGAAGCCACTTTGTGCCAAAAAAACTCTACCTCTGATGAGTCAGAGCTGTGCAAGGTCTCTTGGCCAGAGCTGGGGGTAGATACGGCTTGAATCCCTTTTCATTCAGCTCTATGCTCTCTGTGCACACTTTACTTCTACCCTGATCCTCCTTCAAGTGGTCTTAGCCCATCACCAACAAACCATTGTGTGTTGATCAGTCTGTCTGTCAGTTTGTGTTCATCAGTGTGTGTGACTATCCCTAAGACTACAACAAAAATGCTGCTTTTCTCTCAGTTATGTCTGTTGTGAGTTGTGTTTTTTCTCTTTTGCTGCCTCAACTGGTGATTAAAGACTGTTATCTCAAGTAATTCTTAGCTGAATGCAGACTCATAAGTTAATTATATTTTAACAACATATATATGTGACTAAAACACACATTCACCAGAGAGCTAAATGTGCTATGTGTATAAGCTTTATATAAACATTTTTTTTAGTGTTTTTGAGACAGGGTCTCCCTTTAGTCCCAGCTGGCCTGGAGCTCACTCTGTAGACCAGGCTGGCCTTGAACTCACAGAGATCCACCTGGCTCTGTCTCCCCAATGCTAGGATTAAAGGCATGCACCACCATGTCTGGCAAACATTATTTTTTTAAAAATCAAAATTACCCCTGGGACTATTTTATAAAATAGAAAAAGAAAGAATACTTCTAAATTCTATTTATGAAGCCAGTAGTACCCTAATAACCAAAACCAGACCCAACAAAAACAAAATTATATGCCAAGCTCCCTGATAAATAAAGTTACAAAAATTCTCAATGAAATTGCAAACAGAATCCAAGCACACATCAAAAAGATGGCTGCATCCCAGAGATTCAGGAATGGGTTAACATATATAAATCAACAAATGTAATCCAACTCATAAACAGATTCAAGGATAGAAATCACATTAGATACAGAAAGGTCTTGCACAAAACCCAACATTCCTTAATGATACAGCTCATGGAGAATCTAGGGGGACTTACACCCCCCATAATAAAAGCAATATACAACAAACCTGTAGCCAACATTACAGTATGTGAAGAAAAATACAAAACCTTCCCACTAAAACCAAAAAAAAAAAAAAACAACGGGGCAAGGATGCCCATTCTCTCCATGTCTGTTCAATATAGGATTTCATGAACAAGACCCCAGTAGTGCAGCGGTTATGACCAACAATTGAGAAATGAGACCTCCTGCAGCTCCAAAGCTTCTGTACCACACAAGACACCATCATGTGAGTGAAGAAGGAGCCTAAGAATGGGAAAAAGTCTTTGCTGGCTAACCTGACAGGGTTAACGCCTAGACTATACAAATAACTCAGAAGTTTAAAAACAAACATAAAAATCCCAATTAAGCCGGCCGTGGTGGTGCACGCCTTTAATCCTAGCACTTGGGAGGCAGAGGCAGGCAGATCTTTGTGAGTTCAAGGCCACCCTGGTCTACAGAGTGAGTTCCAAGACAGCTGGGGCTACAGGGAGACCCTGTCTCAAAAAGACAAAAAAAAAATCCCAATTAAATATTGGGGCAAGAGCCAGGTGTGGTGGTGTGTGCCTTTAATCCCAACACTTGGAGGCAGAGGCAGAGGCAGGTGGATCTCTGTGAGATCAAGGCCAGCCTGGTCTACATAGTTCCAGGACAGCTGGAGCTACAGGGAGACCCTGTCTCAAAAGAAAAATGGGGCAAAGAATTAAAGAGAGAGTTCTTAAATATTTTTGTAATGTTCAGCATCAAGGAAGTGCAAATTAAAAGTACTCTGAGATTTAGCGTTGCCCAAGTCAGAATGCCTAAGACCCCCAAAACCAACAACAAACACTGGCTCGATGGGGAAAGGCGTCACTTATTCACAGCCAGCGGAAGTATAAAGTGGGGTAACCAATGCTGAACTCAATGGGGAGCCTCCTCAAAAGCCAGAAAGAGATCGGCCATGCAGTCCAGTCCTGTCGTCTCTTAGGCACATACCCAAAGAATTCAGCAGCCTACTTCAGAAACACCTGTTCGTGCGTGTTTGTTGCTCTTCTTGTGTTGTGTTTTGTCAACAGCCTTCCACTCACATGTTTCCAAAATAACAACTGACCCAGGAAACATTGTTCAGAGCAAAGTCAACTTCCATAATGTTATCGGTTCTGAGTGATCACACAAACTACATTTGCACTTTCCAATGAACAGCAGGCAAGAAACGAGTTTTTGATCCAGGGCCCTCTCTCATCTTCCTGGTGCTCTGCTTCCCCTCAAAAGGAGATGGTGGCCTTGGTTAAGGTGTTCCATTCTCCTTCTCAAAAATGAGCAGAATACAACACAGTCTCCAATGGCAAGAAAAGTCCAAGTATCCTTGCATCTTTTCCTTTTAAGGAAATCTAACCTCTTCCAATCAAAAAGACCTTGGAGAGCCTGAGCAAAACCAAACGTCAGTCTGAGGACGGATGTGTTTTCACATATTGCCACTAGAAGGCGAGCAGGAGTCAAAGCCAACAGAGATCTTGGGAAGGCAGCTTTTAAACCACCCACCGGTCTGTGTTCTCCCAACTGGAAAGGTCCAGTTCCAGAAGGTGTTGCACACAAAAATCCATCCAATATCCCAATTTAACAACATCTATAGATCACCCCGAGGCCAGGACTGGCCACAAACCCCGTTTGATCAGACTCTGGTTGGACAAGGCAGGAGCTTGTGCACCAAGCAGTCTAGGTGAGTGGAGACCTAAGGGTACTAGTTTTTGCTGTTGCCTTGAAATGTCCTCTAGTTTTTTTTTTTTTCTCCTCAATCTTTGTGTGTGACTGGAATACACGTGAAGCGAGGGTGTGGACAAGTCTTCCACGGTTTGGTTGAGAGGAGGGTGGCAAAAGGATGCAACTCTCAGCTCCCCAGAGTGCAGAATTCTGAACTAGACCCTCCTAGGTGGCCATTAGGATATGTTGCAGTCAGAGGCGATGTTGCTCTCATTTCGTGAGCTTTAACCAAGTGCCTTAAATACCTGCACGGAGCTGTCAGCCTTCATTTGTTTTCTCGCCCCAGACTCACAGAATAACAGACGCTGCACAACCGCAGCCAAGCATCTTGCCTGGCTACAAACATCTCCTGCTGCCTCAGTCCCTGCTCCTCCTACTGGCCTGACACTGCAGCCTGAGGGGCGAGAGGGAACTGTAAACCTAAGGCAGGGTTCACGCCTGCCTAGTTCACAAGCCTCGACCAAATCAGCCCCTCTCCCAGGCCTGTTACCTGTACCTGTGGCTCAACTCATTCTGCATCACTCACTGTGCCATCACGGAGCTCAAGACCTGCCCCTGCCCCTGCCCCTGCCCCTGCCCCTGCCCCTGCCCCTGCCCCAGTCACTCTCCCTTCTTCTTTGCTCCCTTAGAAAAGACCAACTCTTTATTGCCTTAATCTATTTGTATTCACCATTCCCTCTACCTTCCCCTGTTTCCTCTGACCTTCGGCTATCAGTTTCAACATCTCATTAGTGATGCCAGAGTGGTGATAATGCGCATCATCCTTTTCAGTGCCCTGCAAAGCACATACACCAGGGGGCAGCAAATCTTTCTATATAAAGGCTGGAAGGCCCTCAATGCACCTACCTAGCCCTACCCTGGACGCCCTTCAGCCACATAAAACTGGGAAGAACCGGTGTGGCTGCATTCCAATGCCTTTCACTTACAGAAATGGGCGGCGGGTGGACTGACGTTAGCTTGTTAGGCTATTTTTACCTCTGTCTACCTACACTGACTGTTTTCCTTAGTTCACTGGTTAAGTCTGGCCACTTCTGTTCCCCGGGATCTCTCCCATGCCCTGAACTGATCCTGACACCCAACAGACCCTGTGCTGTCTTCTAAACAGCAGAGAATGAGCCCTGTCACCAGATGCAGTGCTATTTGAAATCCTGGTTTCTCTGTGTTGCCAGATTCCTTTCTCCCAGCACATTTCCCCTGGGAATTTATCTTTGACTTTCTTGCCAGGAAAGATGGATGAGTAAACACTGAAGGCTGACAGGGAAGACCCTCCACAATCTGGAGAAGCCAGACAAGAATGTTGAGAAGCGGTATGACTTCCCAGACACATGTGGTTAGTCCCAGCTGGAAGAAGCCCATATCCTATTTGTGCAAATGCCAGTCATTTTATTTTATTTGTGGGATTTTATTTTATTTAGTGTATTTTATTTGTGGGAAACCCCCAATATTGTCCAATTTCCCATAGTACTCTTGGTCACTGTCCATTATGTAACCTCTGACTTAGAAATGTCAAAAAGCTTATTATTATTGTTGTTTGGTATGTGTTTTACCTCCTGTTAACAGGTTACCATATCTTACAAGGCACCGCCTCCCAAGAAGGTTTTCTTCCATCGCAGACTATAATGGATATCTTATTGAACCTTCTCCAGAACAGTATGAAAAAGCTCTTTTTCCTTCATATTCTTCTTTTGCGTTGATGTTTATTGGTTTGTTTTGATTTGGGTTATTTAGATAGGGTCTCACTGTTTAGCACTGGCTGGCCTGGAACTTGGTACATAAACTAGCCTGGTCTATGTTCCATATATATATATTTTTTTTTTTTTTGAGAGAGGATCTCAAGCAGACCAGACTAGCCTCAAACTCATGATGTAGCTGACATCTGCCTTGAACTCATGATGTAGCTGACAGACATCAGCCTTGAACTCACTAAGATATGAAATGAGACAAGGATGTCAGTTTTCCCATTCCTGTTAACAGACTACTGTAATTGCTGCTTAGGATAAGTAAAATAGTCACTATTTTCAGATTGTATGATCTCAGGTGTAAACAAATCCTAAAAGACTACAGCAAAGGCTTTAGAACTACTATGGATTTAGCAAGTTTAAGCTCCTTGCTTTGCCAATTTGGTATAATGCTAGGTGTTGGCTATTTAAATATGACCTATATTATGTTAGGGCATATGTCTCATTTACCTAATTTGTACAGGATATTTTTATCATGAATGGGTGTTTAATTTTATCAAACGTCTTTCTTTTTTGAGAAACTTAATGATTTGGTTCTTCATTCTGTGGGCATGGTCGTCTACCACTTTTGCTGATTTCTGTGTTCAAAATTCCTTGCATCCCTGGGATGAATGCCACATGATGATGGTGAATAATTTGTAATGTGTTACTTTCACTCATTTTTACTAGTTCTTTAAAAATATTTTACTAATCCTTTGAGAATTTCATGCAATGCATTTTGATTATCTTCACCCCAACTCCTCCCCTGAACTCCCAAATTCCCCTCCCTCCCCCAACTTCCTGTCTTCTTTTTGTTCAAATTGGATAACCAGTCGACTCCTCTGTGCTGCCATGGACTTCCTGTTGAGGATGTTTGCATGTGTTCATCAAGAATGCTGCCCTAAAGTTTTCTTTGTCCTTGAGTGCTTGTCTGTTTGTGGTGTCAGGATGAGGCTGGCTCTTAGAATGTATTTGGGAGAATTCATTCACCTTTCCTGGGAATAAAAGAAAAACTGATAAAATTTCTGGCTTAAATGTTTGGTAGAACTCAACAATGAATCTGTTCCAGGCATTGCTTTGAGAGAAGATTGCTTTTACAATATTTTTATTTATGATTTGACTATTTTAAATATTATTTCAAATGTTACTTGACCATATACAAGGCATGTGGCCCCTTGCCTCCACAGGCCTCCTCCTCTAATGCTTTCCCCCCTCCTACCTTCAAGTCTCTTTTTGTCCAATTAGCCATTGAGTCTGGCCTCCATGAGCATACGTGTTGGCGTGTTGGACAACATACTGGTGACCCAGCCATGCTCCAAAAGAAAATTGACTCCCCCTCCCCCAGCAGCCGTCAATTGCCAATAGCTTCTCAGATGAAACTAGGGCTTCCTGCGCCCAAGATGGGAGATTTGTGTTGCTTCCGCAAGCTCATTCACTTGTAGGTCCACTGAAGTTGTCCATTTCTTCACGGTTCAGTCTTAGTAAGGAGTGTGTGGTATGTGTCCAGGTATTTTCTGATAACTGCGTTCTAGGATGTCGTAACTGTTGGTCTACAGCTTCTAACAAAGGAGCGACGTCTCTCTTTTCAGCTCTGACTTTAGTCTTCTTGTTCTTAGTTGGTGCTTATCAATTTTATCTTCATCTTAAAAGAAAATATTTAAAACATAATCCTTGATTTGTTGAGCTTTGTGATGTTTTGTTCTGTTTTATTCAGTTTTAAGTTAAATGTGTCCCCAGCATTTTGCACATGCACACAGCGGATTCCGTTCTCTCCCACCCCCACCTCTTTCACCTGCTACCCACCCCTTTCCTCTCTGCCTCTCCCACACAGATCCTTTTCCTACCTTCATGCCTGTCTGTTTTGTTTTATGACCCGTTGACTTTTTTTGTACATTTTTACTGGATTTTTGTGTATTTCATGCAGGACATCTTCACAATCTTGATGCCCACCCTTCCTCACTGGCATTTCCTGTGAGTCCCCCACTGGTTTTCATACATTCTGTCATTTGTGTTAAGACCTAGCAGGTCAAGTTGGTGTCCCCAAATGTCCCTCAGTGCAGCTTCATCCACTGAGGTCAGTCAGCCTATCTGGAGATCTACAGCCCCTCCCTTTAAGAAGATAAGCTCTCCTCCCCCAGCAGTAATCAGCTCTAATAGTTCTTTGACTAAGATTGGAGTCTGGTGCCCATTTCCCCAGTTCTATGCTGGGCTTTTGTCTGCTTGAGTCTGCATGGGTCTGTGCATGCTGACACCATTGCTAGGTTCATATGAGCAGGGCCCCAGGACCATCTCCTTCCTGGCTCTTACATTCTTTCCAATCCCTCTTCTGCAGTGATCTCTGACTCCTGGGTGGGTGAGGTCTAATATAGGAGACCTATCCACGGACCCCCACAGACTCTTATTCTCTCTATGCTTTGGCCATTTCTGTCCTTTTGTGTTCATGGCTCTTTTGTGTTTCATTGGAAAGACACCTCCCTTCAAGTTGTTGGCCAGGGTTGTCCAAGAGACACTCCTAAATAGCACAGGCTATTGCCATAGCCCTTGACTGCCTCCTACATCTTGAAGGTAACACCCGATTGCTGAAGACAGGATGTACTTTGGACATGAGATTTGGAGCAATGGAACTGTAACTGACCTGGAAGATACCTCCACTGAAGGCTAGCGCTCTTAGTTTTGGAGAACACTGTGCAAACTGCCTACGGAGAACGTCAATCCATGGCCCAACTCTAGTTTTAAGGCCTAATAACCACCACAATGACCAGCACAACAAAGTATATTGGAGCAGCAGTGGCACTTTCATCTTGGGAGAAACCAACAGCTATCAAATTAGACTAAAAGTCTGCTCAATGGGAGGGAACTCATGTGTGGTACTGTAAACATAGCTAAATACACATGGATAAAGAGGTCATAGATCTTAGAGAAAACCCCAAGGCTGTCACATCCCTAGACAAATACAATTTCTCACTACGTGATAAATGTGGGTCCTTATATTTACAGCCAAGTATCCCAGTCACCACTCATCAAAGAAGGTTCTTTTGTAACAGACAGAGATGATTTCAGAGTTCCAC
Source organism: Rhizomys pruinosus (assembly GCA_009823505.1). NCBI lineage: Eukaryota > Metazoa > Chordata > Mammalia > Rodentia > Spalacidae > Rhizomys > Rhizomys pruinosus. The sequence continues at coordinate 509,839 of VZQC01011776.1, read as the reverse complement.
AACTGGTCACACACAGACATTGTCTGTCAACTGCCCAACCCTAAGTGGCACACCTACAATAGAACCTTACACCTAGGGTTCAGGGAACAGTGGAACAAGGGGTAGAGAGCACATCAATGGCCCATTGATTTTAACCAGGACCATCTATGTGGCCACAGGTTTGGAACTATCTGGAGACTGACAGGCTCATGGTCTGGTATCTAATGAGAAGCAGTGATTCTCTGATCTTCATATTGCTTGGGCCTCAATTTCATTTCTTTCTGATTCTTATTATTTCTTTCCTTCTGCCAAGTTTGGGTTTGGTTTGTTCTTGTTCTAGTTACTTAAAATGTGGTGATAAATTATGTATTTGAGATCTTTCTCTTCTTTTCTTCTTGAATAAAGGTGTTGATTATTATAACTTTTCCAGGACTGTTTTTCCTGTATCACATAATTTTTGATAGGCTATGTCTCCAGTTTCTGTTTCTTTTTCAGTTTTTTTAAAAATTTCCTGAAAGTCAATGAGAAGTAAATTGTTTGGTTTCTATGCTTTTTATATTTTCCAAAGTTTTCTTGATATTGATATTCAATTTTACTGCATTGTGGTTGGAAAAGTACTTGATATGATTTCAAGATTTTAAGATTTGTTGCGCCATATCTGTGGCCTGTCATGATCTGTGCTGGAGAATGAGTGTTCCGTGCACTGATGAGAAGCATATGTCTTTGCCACTGTTGGACAAAATGTTCTGTAGATTTCTGTTATGATCACTTGTGTAAGATTCAGTTTAACTCTGCTTTCTCCTTAATCTTTTTATCTGGAAGATGTGTCCCTCCATGAAAGTGGACTGTTCAAGTTTCCTTTAACTCTCTGAATACTCCCCGTATAAATTTAAGTACTCTGATTCAGGGTGCACATATATTTAGAATTTTGAGTCCTTCTTGATGAACTGAGCCACTTGTTGTATGTAACCATAAGATAAACCAGATGAAAGTCAGGCAGCCCCATCCCCAGAAGCCCACAGCCCTCACAAGGGTCGAATCCAGCTGCAGGTTTGGTCAACACAGCAATTTCTTCAGCAGACAGGCTAATGGTGGAGAGAAATACCATTGTGTCACATTGTATGACTTGGAGGGCAGCAAGAGTGTACCTGTTGTTAAACTGAACTACCAAACCAGGTGTGGTGACACATGCTTTAATCTTAACACTTTACAGGGAGAGGCAGGTGGATCTCTGTGAGATGGAAGCCAGCCTGGTCTACATAGTAAGTTCCATGCCAGCTGGTCTACAGGGAAACCCTGTCCAAAAAGAAACAAACAAAACACTAAATGACTGTAGGGGGCTGGGACAGGGAATGTCCACCAGCCTGGGAGCTTCAGTTTAGATTGCCCCTTCCCTGAGAGGAACTGTGAATAACATATGGGCCAGACATTGTCAAGCTATATGGTATAGGAATCAGGATACTGGTTCAAGCTAAGAAGTACCTAAAGAGAAGTAGCCCTGCCCTCAGAGGCCTGGTACAGATCTCAACAACTGAGAATAAGCCTGGAGTTTCATAGCTCTGAGCCTGAAGCCAAGGGTGGACCTCAACATCAGAGCCCCCCCACCTGTCCTTCACTGCTGCAGATCCCAATAACACTGAAATTCTACATGTATACTTGATACACATAGTAGCATTGCTCTAATAGGGAGATTAATAATCAAGTGGTCTTGAAAGGGGTTTATGACCACTAAACCAGCTCCACAATGGATACACACGATAATGATTTCAAAATAGCAATTATAAACATGTTCAAGGAACTCAAAGGGAATGTGAACAAAAACTAACTGAAGACCACAAACCTCAAGCAACTGAATGAATTAAAGCAGAACAATTCAAAGTATGAAATTAGAATTCAGGGGTCTGGAAGACATGGCTCAGTGGTTAAGAGTGCCAACTGCTCTTGCAGAGGACCTGAGTTCAATTCCCAGCACCCACATGGTGGCTAAGAACCTTTAAGTAGGGCGTGGTGGCACATGCCTTTAATCCTAGCACTTGGGAGGCAGAGGCAAGGCAGACTCTGTGAATTCAAGGCCAGCCTGGTCTACACAGTGAGTTCCAGGCCAGCTGGGGCTGTAGGGAGACCCTGTCTCTAACTAACTAACTAACTAACTAATTAATTAAAGAAATTAGAATTCAATAAAGAACTAAAATTCTTGAACAAAAGCCAACGTGAATTAAAACTTGAAATGACAAACTCAGGAAGTTAGATGAAAAGCTCAGAGGAAAACCTCACTCATAGACTGGATTAAGTGTCAGATCATAAACACAAGGAGAAAAAAATCAATCACTCATCTAAACAAAATTTTTAAACTAAAATAACCCAGGGACAGAACACCCAGGATCTCTGGGACACTATAAAAAGACTAAACCTCCAAAGCAAAGGTGTAGAAGAAACAAGTTGAAGGTACAAAAGTTTTTCTGACAAATACATAAAAGAAAATGTGTTTCCCAAATATAAGGAAATCAATACCTTTCAAGGTCAAGGGACATACAGAACACCAAGTACAGAGGACCAAAAGGAAGATCCCCACATCATAGAACAGTCAGAACACTGGATGTACAGAACAACAACAAAAACCTATTGAAACCTGCTAGAGAGAAAAATCAAGTCACACACAAAGAATAACAGGCAATTATGAAAGCCAAAAGAACTTGAAACAGTCCTGCAAGTCAGGAAAGAACACAGATACCAGTCCAGCCTGCATCTCTAGAAAAATTATCAGTCGTGAAGCTGAAAGACAGCTCCGCAGTCAGGAGCACTGGTTGCTTTGCAGATGACCTAGCTCAGTTCCCAGCACTCACAGGGCTGCTGACAACAGTCTATACAACTCCAGTTTCAGGGGCTCCCCTGGCCTTTTCTGACCTCCATGGGCATTGCATGACACAGGTGCACTTATATACATGTAAGCAATATTCTCATTACTCATACACATAAAATAATAAAATGTTTTATCAGTTGTAATCAAAGGAGAAAGAAAATTTTTCTTGACAAAAATATATTTAAGAAGTTTGTGTGGGGGGCTGCAGAAATGGCTCAGCAGTTGAGAACACTGGCTGCTCTTGCAGAGGACCTAGGTTCAGTTCCCAGGACCCACATGATGGTTCACAAGCATTTGTAACTCTAGTCCCAGGGAATCCAATGCCCTCTTCTGACCTACATGGGCACTGCATAATACAGGCATACTTACATATATGCAAGCAGTAACCTCATACACATATAATAAAATCTTTCTTAAAAAAGAAATTTATGTGCACTAACCCAGCTCTACATAGAATACTAGAGGGAATACTTCAGGCTGAAAAGATGAATCATACCTAAGAGGCTCCAAGGAATACACAAACAATTCCAGAATAGTTCATCAAAAGAAGACGCAGAAAATAAAACCACAACATGGCAGGAATTAACAAACATTGGTAAGTAATAACTCTTAATATTAATACCCTCAATTCCTTAATAAAAAGACACAGAAAAATGAACTAGATTAGAAAACAAGACCCATCTCTAAAAAACACCTCATCATCAATGATCATACCACCTTAGGGTAAAAGGTTGAAAAAAGTTAATCAAAACAAATAGAACTAAAAAACAACTGAGCCTAGCTATTCTAATATCCTACAAAATATAATTTAAACTAAAACTAATCAGAAGAGATAGGGAAGGACACTTAATATTCATTAAAGAAACATTCCCCCACCAGGGAGTATCACAACTCTAAACAGATATACACCAAACACAGGGACACCCAATCTCATAAAAGAAGGACTCTTAGACCTAAAGGCACAGACTACCTCCAACACAACGATGGAGGGTGAATTTAGTACCCTACTCTCACCGTAAAGAAGTTAACCAGACAAAAACTATATGGAGAAAACTTGGAGGTAAATGACACCATAAATCAAATTTCCCTAAAAGACCTCTATCAAACGTTCCACCCAAACACCAAAGAACACACTTTCTTCTCAGCAGCCTATGGAACGTTCTCAAAAACTTACAACATATTAGGACATAAAGCAAGTCTCGACAAGTTTAGGAAAATTCAAATACCATCCTGTATTTTATCTGACCACAAAGGAATGAAGCTATATATCAACAACATTAGAAATCAGATAAGATACATGACTCATGGAAACTAAGCATTCACAACCGAGCGAAAACTGAAGCAAGGAAGAAACCGAGAAGGAAATTTAAAATGTCCTATAATTAAGTGAAAATGAAAACAAAAATAGCAAAATCTATGGGACTCGAGGAAGGCAGTCTTAAGAGGAGAATGTATAGCATTGTGTCTACACCAGAAATTTAGAAACATCTCATATAAATAAATTACAGACACATCTGAAGGCTTTGGAAAATCAAGAACAAACAACACCCAAAACAGCAGATGGGAAGAGATAAATAAAATCAAGACTGAAATTAATGAACTTGAAATAAAGGAAACAATACAAGCAATGAAACAAGAGTTGGTTCTTTGAAAAGATTAACAAGATTGACAAACCTTTAGTTGAATTAACCAAAGTAATAAATTCAGAGATGAAAAGGAAAACATTACAACAGACCCTGAGGAAATGTAGAAAACCATAAGGACATACTTTTAAAATTATTTTTATTGAATTTTTGTGTATTTCATACATAATTTTTCAATCAGTCTTGATCGCCTTTCGATCCACTTCCCGGTTGGTGTCTTCGCACAGTCCCCGCCATCCCAAGTTCATAACATTCTATTATTTTTGTTAGGGTCTATTGGGCCAAACTTTCTCCAGCCCTTCCTCAGTTCCAGTTCATCCTCTGAGCTCTAGTCAGCCTATCTAGAGTTCCTCTCTTAAAGAACGCCAGCTCTTCCTCACCCAACTGTAGTCAGCTGCCAATATTTCTTCAGTCGATTGGGTTCTGCTGCCCATTTCTGCAGTTTTTGTCCAGCTGAGCTTGCATGGGTCTTGTGCATGCTGACACCAATGCTGTAGGTTCATATGAACAGGGTCCCAGGAGCCTGTAGGATTCATCTCCATTTGGTCTTGCTCCACCTCCCTGGCTCTTACAATCTTTTCCCTCCCTCTTCCAAGATGTTCCTTGAGCCCTGGAGCCCTGAGTGGATGAAGCTGAATATGTGTGACCTGTGCATGGAACTAAACTCTGTACACTCTTAATATCCACAGTTTGGCCATTCATGCCCTTTTGAGTCCCTGGTCTCCTGTTGCATGAGGGAGCTTCCTTAAGGAGAAGTTAAGCGGTTAATTAATGTCCTCTTGGTTCATCATTCCATGTTGCATCAGTCTTATGTGTAGAAGTTACATTGTAGATGTGTCACTTAGGCATAGCGATTCACAGGACTATGTCTGTGTAGGTGCAGTTATGGAACTCTGTACTATTCTTCATCTGGTGCAAAAGAAGCTTCTTATCTTAGTGGTGTCTGGGATATTTGTCTGTAAATATAAGAGTTCCTCTTTTGTAGTTAGTAAGGTTACCTCAGCCTAGGGATGTGTCAACCTTAGGAATTTCTCTAAGATCTATGACCTCCCCAGCTGTGTGCATCTGGCTATGTTTACAGTACCACCCATGAGTTTCCTCCCACTGACTGGGCTTTAGGTACAATTAGCTACCCATTGATTTCCCTCAAGATAAAGTGCCACCACCACTGCAGAGATGCTCTGTGCTGTGCTGGTAATTGACGTGGATATTTGGGCCATTGATTGATGCTGCTTGCATAATGCTCTCCAAAGCTATGAGAGCTAACCTTCAGGCTGTAGGACTCCAGGCAAGCCTGGGAATATGTAGATGGCAGCTAGGGCAGGCGACACTCTGTAAACTGACTGAGCTGGAAAAAACAATGCAACCTGAGATTGTTCTGGGAGCCAGGAAGACAAAGGGAACTCATGAATCAGCATGTTTCTCTTACTGTTTAGAGGATTGTCTCTTTGTCTTGGAATTTTGAAATTATGATTACGATATTCCATGTTAAAGATCTTTTCTTGTCAAATCTATTTATGGTCTTTTGAGTCTCCAGGAAATTGAAATACACTTTGTCCCTAATATTAGGCAAGCTTTTAGCTATTATTTCATTTAATCAATTTCCTATGTTTTACTCATTTTCTTAACCTTCAGGAGCTCTGGCAGAGCACAGGTTTTCAGGTAAATGTGTCCCATAAGTCTCCGAGTCTTTCTTTCTATTAATTAATTAATTTAATTGTATTATTTGAGAATTTCAGACATTGTATTTTGATCGTATTTACTCCTTCTCACCACTCTTCCATATCTCCCCCCCCCCAATTCTGTCCAGTTTGTGCTGCCCCTACACTCTTGAGTGTGTGGTCATCCACTGGAGCATGGCTGGCCTACCAGGGGCCACACTAAAAGAAAACTGATTCTCCCAGCAATTATCAATTGCCAATAACCTCTCAGCTAGGGGCGGGACTTTATGTCTACCTTCCCCCTCTATTTTGTCTGGCTTGAGCTTGTGTAGGTCATGTGGATGCTGTCACAAGCACTGTGAATTCATATATCCAATGTCCTGCCCTGTTTTGTCTGGAAAACACTGTTTCATTGTAGTCATCCACCACCTCTGGCTCTTATAATTTTTCTGACGCCTCTTAAGCAATGATTCCTGAGCCTTGGAAGGAGAATGTGTGATATAGATGTCCCATGTAGGGCTGAGTACTCTGTAGTCTCTTATTATGTACCTTGGCCAGTTGTGAGTCTCTCTGTTCATCATCATTACTGCCAAAAGAAGTTCTCTGATGAAGCTTGAGAGATGCGCTAAGCAATGTGTGTAACAATAAGTCATTAAGAGCTGGTTTAGGGGCTACAGAGATGGCTTAGCAGTTAAGAGCACCGACTGCTCTTGCAGAGGACCTGGGTTCAATTCCCAGCACCCACATAGCAGTTAAGAGCTGTCTTTAAGCTGGGCATGGTGGTGCATGCCTTTAATCCTAGCACTCGGGAGGCGGAGGCAGGTGGATCTCTGAGTTCAAGGCCAGCCTGGTCTACATAGTGATTTCCAGGTTTCCAGGACAGCTGTGGCTTCAAGGAGACCCTGTTTCAAAAAAAAAAAAACCCAAAAACAAAACAACAACAAAAAAGAGTTGGTTTAATACCACATCCATTTAGCAGAATAGTATTGGGTTCTCCTCTAGGGCCTAGGGCCTTTCTACCCACCAGCTCTTGGCCTCAATAATAGTGCCAGGTATGGGTTTCAGCTTGTGCCCTATAAAATCCATTGCTTCGCCAAGTTGGACTTTGGTGGTGCCCTTGATTTGTCTGTCGTTGGCTCCCCCTCTGGAGTGAGTAGACTTTTGCTCATGTCTCCCCAGGAATATTCACACAACACCTCCACACTAATTTCCAGAGAGATGGGACTATTTTACACTCCTACCAGTGGTCTATAAGAAGTTTCCTTTTGTCCAGATCCTCACCAACATTTGTTGTTGGTTTTGTTTAATACTGACACTGGAATAAGATGGAATCTCAATGTAATTTGACTTAAATTTCTGTGAAGGTGAGGCTGAATTTTTTTCATATAATTATTCTTCACTTTTCTTTTGATAACCATTCCTTTCATTAACCCGCTTACTGAGATGGTGATTTCTTAGTTTTTTAAAATCTTTTCTTTTGTGAGACAGGGTCTCCCTGTAGCCCCAGCTGTCCTGAAATCACTCTGTAGACCAGGCTGGCCTTGAACTCACAGAGATCCACCTGCCTCTGCTGGGATTAAAGGCATGTGCCACCACAAACAGCTATTTCTTAGTTTTTTTAATTCTTTGACTTTTCTAGATATTAACCTTCTTTCATGTATATAGCTAAGGAAGCTTTTTCTCCCATTCTGTAGGCTGTCTCCCCACTCAAGTAACTATTTCTTTTGCTGCAGAGGGGCGTTTTAATTTTCTGGAGTTCTATTTGTCTACTGTCGGCATTATTTTCTGAGTGACTTGAGTTCTACTCAGAAAGTCCTTGCCTATAACTCAAAATGTTTTCCCTACTTCTGCCTTTTGTATTTTATGTCCAGGTCTTTGATCATCTGGAGCTGACTTTTGTGCAGGATGAGAGGAGGGATCCAGTCACATTCTTCTACTTGTACAGATCCTGTTTTCCTATCGCCATTGGTTGAAGGGGCTCTTTTCTCCATTATGTATTTTTTTAATGTTCTTTTTTTATTGACATTTTGTATATTTCATACATCATTTTTCAGTTCAATTTGGATACATTTCCCCCTCCCTGCCCTCCCCCCACCCCAGTTTATGCATTCTGCCATACATATCTTGCATCTTTCTCTGTCTTTCCAAGGATTTTTTCTGCAGAGGCTTGTTGTTTTGGGCAGAATTTCATTGTATCAGTCAGTTAACTTAGTCCTTATGTTGTTGTTGTTCCCTCCCCTTTGTAGCAATCCAAATTATGCCTATATAAACAACATATATGTATCAAAATTATGACCTCCAGAAATAAACTGTATGTTAATTCCAAAATATGTTTTGGGGTTCACATTTTTCCCTTTAATTTTATATTACTCTAGAATATGAATACATATCTTCCACCCATATATGGTAATTACAATGTCTGAATATAAGTGGTAGGTCAGTTCTAGAGCCCGTTAAGAGATTCACATTATAACAGCATAGTTGCATTCACATACAAAGAGATATAATAATAAAGTTGCTCAGCTTGCCTGCCAAATGGGGATTTGATGTTAGCATCCACAAATGAGGGAGACCATTTGCCTTTTGGGGGGGGGACTGTGTTACTTCACTTAGCATAATGGCTTCGAGTTCCATCCATTTACCTGCCTAAGTTCATGATGTCATCTTTCTTTACTGCTGCATAGAACTCCATTGTGTAGATGTACCACATTTTCTCTATCCATTCATTGGTTGAGGGGCACTTGAGTTGGTTCTAGCTGTTCACTATTGTGAAGAGAGCTGCAATAAACATAGCTAGCTATTCATGCATTTCTGTGGTAGGATGAGTCTTGTGGGTATATACCCAGGAGTGGTATGACTGGGTCAGGTGGTAGACTCGTTTTGAGTCTTCCAAGGGTTCTCCACACTGCTTTCCCTAGTGGTTGTACAAGTTCACATTCCCATCAGCAGTGGATGGGTGTTCCCCTTCCCCCACAACCTTTCCAGAATTTGGTGTCTTTTGTTTTCTTGATCTTGGCCAATCTTACTGGAGTGAGATGCTACCTTAGAGTGGTTTTAATTAAAGTGTTCACCATCGTTAATAATTAAGGAAATACATTATGGGGTTTTTTGGTCTTTTTGAGACAGGGTCTCCCTTTAGTCCCAGCTGGCCTGGAGCTCACTATGAAGACCAGGCTGGCCTTGAACTCCCAGAGATCTGCCTGCCTCTACCTCCTGAGTGCTAGGATTAAAGGTGTGTGGCACCACACCCGGCTTCCATTATGTATTCTTAACATCTTTATCAAAAATCATGTGGCTGTAGCTGTGTGAGTTGTGTATGTCTATATCTGGCTCTTCTTTTCCATATTCTAGTAGTCCCTCTGACTGAACTCCAGTCCTGTGACAACTAAGCCACAACTCTGAAGCTAAGATTGCCAGCTCCTGCAACAATAGGGTCCACAAACAATCCCCTGTTACCCTCCCTCCTGCAATGGAGACTATGCCCCTCTGTAAGGCTAACATCCGTGTTGCCACTAAACATTCTTTCTCTCTCTAGATTGACATTTCATGTCTTACATGGCTCTTGTTTCTCCCTTGCTGAGCTTTAGTGAACAATCTAAGTCTCCCACCTTGAAGTGCAGCTTCTTATCTAAGAATACCTTTCATGGGCTGATGAGACTGCTCAGCAGGTAAAGGTGCTTGCTGTCAAGTCTGAACACCTGAGAGTCACACTAGCTCTTCAAGTGGTCCTCTGATCTCCACATGCACACACCCACACGCATACACACAAATAATAAATAAAAGGTTTTAATATTTTTATTAATTCTTTGAGAGTTTATATATTTTGATGAGATATCCCCATTCCCCAGCTCCTCCCATACCACCCCCATCTACCTACACATAGCACCAGTCTTACCCAGCTGTGAATGCTGCAAGAGCTATAATAACAACTGGCCTGACAAGATGGACCCACTAGTGCCAATAGTGGCATGAATGTTATGGGAGTAACCAACCACCCCTGCTGGGTTTAAGGCCCTCTGCACAAGACAGAACCCATAGCTCACACATTTATAGGGGCCAAGAAACTGTGGCTAGATAGGCCTTAGCCAAGAACCTCTAATATTCTACTAATTTTTTAAAAAAGAAAATAGCTTTCATAAGGAAAATTATAAAATTTTCATTATGAGCCATGTTGTAGTACACCTGTTATCTCAGCATTTGTAACATTGAGGGAGGAGGATCACTGGTCTTAGGCCATCCTGAGCACTATAGCTAGATCCTGGTTAAAGAATAAGAAAAGGAAGAGGAAAAAGGAGGAAGACAATGAAGAATGAGGAGATGAGAAGGAGAAAGAGAAGAATAGGAACACAGACACTGATGATATTTTACTAAATATGAGCACATAGTGTCATATGCATTTCAGTCAAGATTGTTGCAACTCAATGAAGTCATTGGGCAAAAATCCCAGAGCATCACTCCCAAGTGCAAGGACACTACGTGGCCATTTCAGACTCAGAGAGGAACAGCAAGGCAGTAGCCAGTGTCCAAGGCTGTTTGTAAACTCTTGTGTTTGAGTCTGGACTTCGAGATGATACTTTGTCCTTGGTAGATGCAAAATAGGTGAGAAGATCAGAAATGAGATTCTGTAGCCACCTTTGGACCAGGTTCTCTAATGTTTGAGCTTTTATTGATTGAAAATTTCATACATGTATATCATGTGCTTTGATCAAGTCTAACCACCCCCATTCCTTTACCTCCAATTCCCCACATTTTCCTGTCTAAAATAACACATATTTCCATTACCTGTGTGTTTTCATTTTTACATTCCTACCCAAGGAAAAAAGAAGGGCAGATGGAAGTATATAGTGCATAGACACCATCATTATCCAGGAAGGAATGAGGTAGACAACTGGGGACAACCCACAGGGCCTCGGGCGGTCTCTGCTCTTCTTCATTTCCTACTAATTACTAAAATTTTTTTCAACTTTCTAACCTAAAGTCACAAATGTAATACCAGGAGTGAAATTCCTAGGAAATTTATATAAAAGTAAGCAATGTGATGGTAAGATACATGAGGCCCCACACAAACCTCCTCTGCAGCTTCTACAGAGATACAGGCTCCATACCAGAAGTCATGCAGCATCCACTATGTATCTGCTGTCACTAGGTACAATGCAGAAGAGACGGTCACTAAATTCCAAGGGGCAGGTTGTCTTGGGTTGAGTGGAGAGGCTATGGAGGACATTCCAGGAAGAAGGGAAAGCAGAGACCAGCCAGAGCAGCCAGCCAAGGAGATAGAGAGGAAGCATCTTAGCAGAGCCTGGAGGTCAGCGCCTCTGAGATCAAAGATGGTGGTTACAGACCCTGGTAACGTGAGTGAGTCACAGTGCTGAAGGAGGGTTTGGTAGTAAAGTAGATCTTTAGGACTCTGAACAACCACTGGGGTGTACAATGAGAGGAGTATTCTGGTTACCTTTCATCCAAACAACATCCCCAAACAAAAGCTAAGAGAGAGACCAATAGTGCATGTTTTCAGCAAGATAAAAAGGAAAAGCTAATTGACAGAGGCCACCAGGTAAAGGTTGCTATCAACCTTCCACCATTTCTCTAGCAACATAAGTGGAATCCTCCAGCACATCTGGGGAGAGAGATTTAGAACTAAAACCAGTGCTAGGCCTAAAAACACTGAAAAATCAGTACCAGGCAGCCTCGAGACTCCTATACTCATGAGCTAAGAGGCTGGTACTGTACCAGTCAGGCAGCTCACTCCACCCGACCTCCAAGTGCAGGTGTTAAAGCAGGGTGTGGTGCTCCAAGCAGGTGTGGAAGCTAGCACAAGGCACTGCGTTGGCACACTGAGCTTTGCCTTAGAGCTAAGTGCTAGGTCTTTATGATAACTACACCTACCATGCCTTATAAAGTCATTTGTAAAAACACACTGACAGATGTGAATTAGAGTGAAACATTGCTTTTGATTACTGTAGAACTGTAGTCTAAAGAATAAATTTACTGAGGATTCCTTATAAACAAAACATCTTCATAATCATCAGAATGAAAGGAAGCACATGCTCCAGCCTACAGTGAGCGGAGAGCTTGCTAAAAGGGTTCAGAGTCACGAGGACCCCTCCATTCATCATAGCCTTACGCTTACATCAATCTCTACCACCAAAACGTCAAGCAATTACAGCCCTTCTTCTGAGCGCCTATTTTTGTAATGAAGAAAAATTTCATAGTAAATGGACTATGTCTGTGCTCTCTGTCTATAGAATTTAACATCCATTGTGTTTTCTAAATTCATTTCCCTTTTAAATAGTAACAAACTCTGAAAAGCAAGCTAAGCAAAGATGCTAAAGAGCAAAATTATTTTATTTTAAGGAAAATAGAGAGAACTGAAGAAAAATCTGTTAAACAAGATAAGCCAGACACAGAAAGACAAATATCATGCTTTTCCTCATATGCAGAATTTACATTTATTCATATATACATGAATATATGTGTGAAAGTAGAAGTGGAACTGGGGATGGAGAGATGGCTCAGCAGTTAAGAGTACCAACTGCTCTTGCAGAGGACCCAGGTTTGATTCCCAGCATCCACATGGCGGCTAAGAACTTTAACTCCAGTTCCAGGGGAATCCGACGCCCTCTTCTGAACTCCACGGCATTGCACGACACAGGTGCACCTACTTACATGTAGACAGTACACTCATACACATAAAATTAAAAAAAAATTTTTTTAATTTAAAAAAGAAAGTAGAAGTGGAACCAACTGGGAAGTGTGTGTGTGTGTGTGTGTGTGTGTGTGTGTGTATGTGTGTGTGTGTGTAACATGCAGGTAGAAGGTGGACTATGTGGGGGTTGAGGAAGGCGTCTAGGGGAGAGGAGAACAAAGAGGATAATGGGGAGAAGGAAGGCCAATGTCTCTCATGTGGGATCAGATTTAACTAGATGTGTGTGCGTGTGTGTGTGTGTGTGTGTGTGTGTGCTTATAAACCATATGTATGATGGAGGAAGGGGAACACGGAGTGACAATGGGGAGTTGGGGGAACATAGCTCTCCTTTGATGAGTCTCAGTTGTTAAAGCCTATTTCCCAAAATGCAACTGGAGACTACTTCCTTGGTTAATAGTTCCATGCTTCCCAAGGGGAGGTCCAGACCCATATAGTGTACTTTTCAGAAATCCTAAATAATCAAAACAAGAAAAGATATCTCCATTTTCAAGGATCACCCATTAAACTCACCCATTAAACACTCATCAGACACTGGGAAAAGCAAAAAAAAAAAAAAATGGGCTTCTCCTATCACTCTCATATCACTTCTCATATCACGGTCCTTCCAGACTGTGCAAGCACAAGTCAACAAGACATAATGTCCTTCGCTAATGTCCTCACGTTTTGTAGCCTCTGAGATTGGAATGGGAAGCCCAGCCTCTTTGCTGGTTTTCTCGTCCTGGCCTGCAAGAGCCCCCACTGCTAGAACACACAGGAACGGCCAGCGGGCCTGTCCCTGATCACTACATTCTTCAAAGCAACATGTGTCATGATCAAAGGTCCTGCCTCTCAGCTTTGCTTTCTTCTCCAAGGCCTGCAGTCGTCAGACCACATGTTGGACAGTCACCAAAGCAAGGTGTTCGTAAGATGACTTGAAGTGGACATTAGAGGAAGAATATATAGAAACATCAAAACTAAGGCTCTGAATCCAATTCTTTTTCTGAAAAGAAAACTCTTTTCTTTTTTCCCTCAGGAAAACGAAGCAGTTCTGATCATGTGGTAAAATGTTACTTCCTCTACCACAGCTATCCAGCCAGCAGAGACTGAGGAACAATGCCAAGTGCTGAATGCTGAGTGCCGAGTGCTGAGTGCCGAGTGCTGAGTGCCGAGTGCCGAGTGCCGAGTGCCGAAACAGACCAAGCTGAAACAAGCCTTCAGGTTGTGTAAACCCCCACCCAAAGCTGACCCGGGAAAGGAGAGCCTAGGCCTCACATACCACCCCATTTTCTTAGTCTAATTAATGGCTTTTTTTTAAAAATTTTTATTTTCATATGTTTATGAGTGTACTGTCTGCATGCAGGTTTGTGCACCCGTGTAATGCAATGCCACGGAGGTCAGAAGAGGGTGTTGGATTCCTTCTCAGCTGCCATGTGGGTGCTGGGAATCGAACCTGGGTCCTCTGCAAGAGCAGTCGGCACTCTTAACCGCTAGGCTATCTCTCCAGCCTCCATGAATGGCTTTTTTTAATCTTATGCCATTCTTGAGTTTCTGGGTTCCGTTTGGTATAAATATTTCTGGATTTGGTTTTTCAATACATTTTCTTTGTCTCTAGGTCCATAAACACATAGTGCACTGTTGTCCAAACGAGCTGAGATTTCAGAGGCATATGGCCACCCACTTTAGTCTTGATACAGTTTGATCAAGGGTAGAGTCATTTGACCAGCTTGCTTTTGTTACACCCTAAAGTCATTTAAAACACCCCCCCCACACACACACAGCTGGAGAGATAGCCTAGCGGTTAAGAGCGCCGACTGGTCTTGCAGAGGACCCGGGTTTGATCCCCAGCACCTACATGGTGGCTGAGAACCATCTGTAACTCCAATTCCAGGAGAACTCCAGTTCCAGGGGAATCCGACACCCTCTTCTGACCTCCGCGGCATGGGCGCACAAACCTGCATGCAGACAGTACGTTCATACACATAGAAAATAAATAAAATAAAATAAAATAAAATAAAATAAAATAAAATAAAAAATCTAAAACATTTTCCCCCAAAAAAATTATCTTGGAAAGGTGGGGAAAAATGTTCATTTTTAAAGATGAATACTATATTGTATCTGGCTTTGTCAATAGGCAACCACATTTTCCATTCAATTGGTCATGTAAGTTACAAACTCAAACAAAAGATTCAGTCAGGAACTTAGAATTTAATAGACATGAAATTTCTAACTCAAAACTTAAACACAAAACTCTACTAGTAAATCAGCATATGCATACACAAAAGTTTTATATATGGAAAAATAAAGCAATACAGAACAAGAAACCAAATTACAATTTCCTGACAATCCTTACCTGCTGTTTGCTGTCTGTCTTTGGGTGGATAGCTGCTGGGTATATTATTATGGGCTGAGGATTACAGTCCTAGTTTGCTTATTTGTTGCTGCTCATGCAAGAAGACACAGCAACAGAATTCTTTCCACATTTGAGTTTTATTTTCACCCTTTGACCGCAGCTTTACCTCTGGCTTCTGAACCTGTCCTTAGCAGTTGGCTTCTGTTCTTCTGAAAGTGGCCTGGCAGATTTCATGGGTCTCCTCATTCCTGCTCTATCATTCATCTAGTCCTCCGTACAAAGTGCAAGACAAAGAAAACGGGGTTTGTGAGGTCATGCTTGCTACCTGCCTGCCTGGTTTCTCTGCACACAGGTGAGATATTCCTGCACATCATCAGGGGACCCCAGAATGAGGGGGACTCGCTGGTGAATGCTCTCAGGCTTCACGTCCAATACAGGCTGAGTGCCTGTGGTTGCCACACCTCCTGCCTGCTCAATGATGTAGGCCACGGGATTGCATTCATACAGCAGTCGGAGCTGTGAAGAAACAGTGACAGGTGGATAAGCCTTGAACGTGGCCAGACCTCCCACGTCATCTCGAGTCATCCGAGTCATCCCAGGTCATCCCGAATCATCCCGAGTCATGCTCCTGAATCTTGAGGAGCAATGGAACCTGCTGAGCCCTGTGTGTGTGTGTCTCATGAGCCTGAGAGACTCTCTGAGCCTTCCTCCCCACAGGAAGCCCTGGGAGGCACCTCTGTCCAGGTGGAACCATATATGTATACAAATTGTTTTTGAGATACGGTCATACCTTGTGATAATTTTATCATCATTTATTGTTGTTAACTATTTTTGTTGGTATTGTTGTTTCTGGGAGAGGAACAAGATGTCTTAGGTCGGGGCTGGAGAGATGGCCTAGCAGTTAAGAGTGCCGACCGCTCTTACAGAGGACCCGGGTTCGATCCCCAGCACCCACATGGCGGCTGAGAACCGTCTGAAACTCCAATTCCAGGAGAACTCCAGTTCCAGGGGAATCCGACACCCTCTTCTGACCTCCGCAGCATTGCACGACACGGGTGCACAAACTTGCATGCAGGCAGTACATTCATACACATACAGAAATAAAATTAATTAAAAAAAATTACATCACAGGATTCCCAATAGATATTGATTATTTTGAGTATTGTGTCCTAAACTTGTTATTAGATCTTCCAGAAGCTTCCTTTCTGGAAACACTAAAGGATCTATGAACAGAAGCTTTTTCCCTGAGGTTTAGAAACTAGGAGATTCTTGTGTGGGACTGAGGCATATACAAGTGCTCAAAGATGAATATACAGTGCTTGCTATGAGCATTTTTCCCGGGAAATTGATTGATCACTTTCATTAGATCCCCTGGCGGCCAATGATCCCACATCAGTTGGTGCTGTTGATGAAGCTCAGGCACAGCCTGTGAAAAGTGGGACACGCATTCTGGGAAGATGCAGTGGTTAAGAGCATTGGCTGTTCTTGTAGAAGACCTAGATTTGAATCCCAGCACTCGCGTGGCAGCTAACTGTCCATAACTCTAGTTCTAGGGGATTCAACACCCTTTTTTGTCCTCCGTGGGCACTGCACAACATGGGTACACTTACATATATGCAGACATAACACTCATACACATAAACAAACTGGGACATGAACATGTGATTCATGGTAAATGATGGACATGAGGTGTGGGCTGGAGAGATGGTGCAGGCTAGTCACAGGGCCGGAGAGATGGTGCAGGCTAGTCACAGGGCCAGAGAGATGGCGCAGGCTAGTCACAGGGCCGGAGAGATGGCTCAGGCTAGTCACAGGGCTGGAGAGATGACTCAGCAGTTAAGAGCCCTGACCGCCCTTGCAGAAGACCTGGGTTC
The DNA here is from genome assembly GCA_009823505.1 of Rhizomys pruinosus. Classification (NCBI taxonomy): domain Eukaryota; kingdom Metazoa; phylum Chordata; class Mammalia; order Rodentia; family Spalacidae; genus Rhizomys; species Rhizomys pruinosus. The sequence continues at coordinate 492,787 of VZQC01011776.1, read as the reverse complement.
AATTTCCAGCACCCACATGGCAGCTAACAATTGTCCCTGACTCAGTTCCAGGGGATCTGATGCCTTCTTCTGGCCTCCATGACACAGGTGCATTTGCATACATGTAGGCAATATACTCATACATATAAAAAGTAAAAATAGGGGCTGGAGAGATGGCTCAGCAGTTAAGAGCACTGACTGCTCTTGCAGAGGACCAGGGTTCGATTCCCAGCACCCACATGGCGGCTAAGAACCATCTTTAACTCCAGTTCCAGGGGGAATCCAACTCCTTCTTCTGACCTCCGTGGGACTGCACAACACAGGTGTGCCAACCTACATGCAGACAGTATATACTCATACACATAAAAAAAAATAATAATAAAAATAAAAGGTAAAAATAATAAATAAAAAGATTTTATAGTCATAATCAGGGCAGCCTTCCCTTCCCCAAACCTACCACAGCTTCAAACCTCACTAATAGCAAACAGATCTAATGTCTCTTCCTGTGTTCTCTCAAAGACACCAAACAACAGGCCTGAAAAGAAAAAACCGCAATGGCAGCCAGTGGACACAGGAAAGTTACCTTGCCCTTAGGACTCTTCTGGTTGGCTGGGTACATGAAGATTCCTCCATACACCAGGGTGCGATGCACATCTGCCACCATGGAGCCCACATACCTGGCTCCATAGGGTGCACTCCCATCCTAGAAGGCAGAAATGGAGGAGACAAGTTACAGAGGGTTGGACAGCTAGCCTGTAGTACTCTCAAGGTCAGAAGCAGGGGCAGTACAGTCTCTGCAGTCTCAAACTTCTACCTTCCTTCCATTAGCTTAGACACTAAAAATAGTATTCTTGCAGGGGTGGGCAAGATGGCTCCTTGGATAAAGGGTGACAACCTGGACCCCACATGGTGGAAGGTGAGAACTAATCCCAAGTTGTCCTTTGCCTCTCTCTCTCTCTCTCTCTCTCTCTCTCTCTCTCTCTCTCTCTCCTAATTTGTTTTTGACACAAACTAGAGTCAGTTGGGAAGAAATAAAGTTTAAAAGACAGGAAATGGTCTCAAATAGTCTAAAGGGCTCCAGTTTTAGAGCACAGTAAAGTGAATTGCACACTTAGCTTCTAGAATAGACTAGATGTAAGTATCCCATAATTCCTCCTGCTTGAGTGATAGGATTGTGCAGAAATGGAGACCTTTGTTTAGGCAATACTAATCCAGGAAGACTCCATCTATTCCTACCTCTGTGAAAATCAGTGCTGTGGAGAAAATAGAGATCAAGACAAGAGAGAGAAAGAAATTTCCTTTGCAAAGTGTTGTGATCCATTTCCAATAACACATGGTCACTGTACTCTGCACACATTCACACAATCCAGAGAAAATAAATAACCCTGTAATCACTAAACCCAGAACCATCGCTAACAAGGTGTGGTGGTTTGAATGAGTGTCCCCCATAGGCTGTAAGTATTCAGACATTTGTCTCCAGCACTGTTCTTGGAGGTCTTAGAAGGTGTGGCCGTGCTAGAGGAAGTACGTTATTGGGGGCAGGCTTAGTGAGTTTAACAAGCCTCGTGGTCTCCAGTCTCTCTCTCTGCTTCCTGTGCTCTTTTTGAGATGTGACCCTCGGCTTGCTGCTCCAGATCTAGCCGCCATGCCTCCCACCACAATGGACTCTAGTTCGTAAGCTCAAATAAACTCTTCCTTTCATAAGTTCCTTGGTCATGGTGTTTTATCACAGCAACCGAAAAGTGACTAATACAGTTATTTGGTACCAGAGAGTGGGCTGTTGGCTGTGAAGAACCTGACCATGTGGATGTTTGGAGAAATGTGGAAGACTTTGGAACTTTGGGCTATAAAAAGCGTGTGTTGACTAACTGAAAGCAGAGCTTAATGGGCCATATCTAGTAGAAGCCTGTGAAGAAAGCAATGGCTGTAAAAAATGTAGTTCAGAGGAAAAGTAAAGACTTAGGGCAGCAATGGGATATTTTGATAAAGAGCTGGCAGATTTGCCCACAGCTCAGATTGGCTCTGATGCATAATTGAAAAGCCAAAGGATTGAGATGTCTTTGGTGGATGTATTTCAAGACAGCTAATGAGAAATGTTGGCTGGCGTTGAATGGTGTATATTGTAGATCTACTGTGAAGGAAGAGAGATGGGGCAGAAAAAAATGCAGAATGTACGTGTTGGATCTGAAAAACCTGCACTAGGAAGATTAACAGGTGGGGCCAAGCATAGTAGAAGAGCTCCCTTTCATAAGGAGATCTAAAGTGATTAAGGGAGAGGCCTGGAGATTTACAAGTAAACAAAAGATCAGTGCCTTAGGGCAAGACCCACCCAGTAATCCTCCAGCAGAAGTCCAGGCAAGAGAAAAGTTGCAAAGTGTTGTTGAAATAGGGCCAGGTCCCACTCACAGATTCGCAATTTCATTCACTATGGTGCTGGTTTTAGAGGCATCAGATTTGCAAGGGGAAGGGGTCCATCTATTCCCCCTTTTGGAATGGGAACTGTATTCAGTTTTCCACTGTACGTTTGGAGGTAGTAATTTGTCTTTTGATTTACAGGAGCTTACAGTTATAGATATTGGCCTCGGTCCACGAGACTTGTACGCGCTACGTAGAAATTGTGAATTGAAACTGGTAAAAACTGATGGGGACTTTTAGGTTTGGACTAAGTGCATTTTGCATTTTATATGTGTCCAGGAGCCTAGGGGCCAGGGAGTTGGGAACTGTGGTGGTTTAAGAGTGTCCTCCATAGGCTGTAAGTATTCAGACATTTGTCTCCAGTTGTGTGGTGCTGTTTTTGGAGGTCTTACGACAGGTGTGGGTGCTGAGGACAGTTCGTTATTAGGGGGCCAGGCTGTGAGTTTAACACCGTGGTCTCCAGTCTCTCTTTCTGTCTTCCTTTGCTCTTTGTGACGATGTGACCCTCGGCTTGCTGCTCCAGCTCGCCAGCCCGCCATTGCCATCCACCACAATGGACTCTCAATTCCCTGGAACCGTTCAATTTAAGACTCAAATAATTCTTCCTTTTATAAGTTCCTTGGTCATGGTGTTTTATCACACATGAAAAGTGACTAATACAACAAGGTGAGCCATTCTTACAAGACACTCCATTTCACATACACACATATAACTATATTATCTACACATGGTTCTGTTTAGCTGTGTAACACCTTCTTTTCTTTTTTTTTTTTTTTTTTTTTTTTCTTCAAGACATGGTCTCCCTGTAGCCTCAGCTGTCCTGGAACTCACTCTGTAGACCAGGCTGGCCTTAAACTCACAAAGATCCACCTGCCTCTGCCTCCCAAGTGCTACGATTAAAGGCATGCACCACCACGCCTGGCACCTCAATAAATAAAGACAGATGTTCGCACAGTATATCAAGCAGCCCTTACTGACAGATACCTCCACTGCGCCTCTTGTTGGAATGAACACTGCTTCAACGACATCCCTCTGTGGGTTTTTCTTTCTTTTGAACCTACTACCTCCTTAGGATCAAGCCTGAGGTAATTTAGGAGATGTCACTGAGTCAAAGACATAGATATTTAGTTTGCAGTTATGCTGCAAGATTGCCTCCTGAAAGTCCTGTGTCTTTTATGTTTTCTCTAGCCATTTATAAAAGGGCTGGGTTTTGTCACCACAGAGGACTAGTCATCCTCTGAGCCTGTGCCAATCATACTGTAGAAACTGAATCTACAGTGCCACTCAACCTGCACTTCTCCCTTATTAGTGTCTTTCTGCTTGCTGATGTGTCCCTCTGCCTGGGCTCCTATCTGGGTGCTTGTCTGTCTTACTGAGTTACAAAGGGTCTGTGAAACAAGACTGTCCACCTGCTGTCAGTCATATAGGTGGTAAGTGATCCCCACCCCCACACTGTCTCCAACTTATCCTGAAGAGAATTTTTATTTCTTGGAGGCAACATAAATATCTTCCTTTATAGGTTCTAGAGGGGCAATTTTTGTTCTAGAATTGGAACCACTATGAAGCCATCTTTAAGACAGGAATTGTAAAGCATTTTAACTTCATTAACCTTACAGAGCACATCCTGCTCCTTTTGCCTCAGGACATCTAACAGATTTGTGCAGTATGTCCGATAACACACTCCAATGGAGGTGTATTAGTCACTTTTCTGTTGCTGTGATAAAACACCATGACCAAGGAACTTATAAAAGGAAGAGTTTATTTGAGCTTATTACGACTGATGGTTCCAGGGAATTAGAGTCCATTGTGGCGGGAGGCATGGTGGCTGGAGACTGGAGCAGCAAACTGAGAGTCACATCTTGCAATGAGCACAAGAAGCAGAGAGTGAGACTGGAGACCACGAGGCTTATTAAACTCACTAACCCTGCCCCCAGTGACACACTTCCTCCAGCATGGCCACACACCCCAAGACCTCCAAAAACAGCGCCACCAACTGGAGACAAACGTCTGAATACTTAGAGCCTATGGGGGACACACATTCAAACCACCACAGGAGGGGACTAGGAAACTTCTCTTCTGAGAATTTGGCTTAAAAATTCTTAAGGAAAGAAGCAGAAAGAAACCTCCTAAACATCCCATTGAAAATGGCAAAGGTAGGTCCAACCATTGTTTGGGTTTTTTGTTTGTTTTGTTTTGTGTGTGTGTGTGTGTGTGTGTGTCTGTGTGTGTGTGTCTGTGTGTGTGTGTCTGTGTGTCAGGGTCTCACACTCCCAGCTGCCCTGGAACTCATGCAGCCCAGGATGGTTTCGCACTCATAACAACTTCCTGCCTCTGCTTTCCCAATGCTGACATTATAGGTGTGAGTTACCACACTGTGTTCAGGTCCCAGCATTCTTGACTGGGTACCACTTGGTCCTATGAAATCCTGGGCTCTTTTAAATCTTCCGAGATAAGAACCTTCATGAGAAACCAGGCCTACACACACCACACCACTGCTTTTCCACAAAGTGAAAAGACTTCTCTGGCCTGATTCCCCCAGGACTAAGAGACAGCTCAGCTTGGAAAAAAAGTGTCCCTCTGCTCCCACCTTGACCCCGTTGCACACGCATGATCTGGCTACCCTTCGTCTCTGATCCAAAGCTGGACAGTAGAATTCTGGGCCATGTGGGCTGCAACTATACTCACAGGACATTTAGAACATAGGAGTCCTGGCCCGGCCAATGGATTTCCTGAAACATAAGTTAACTGCAAGGCTGTGATGTTACAGCAAGCAATTAGCCTTTCAGATGTGATGACAGTCCATCTTAAAGCAAAGGTAACTGGGTGAACTGAACCTATAGGTTACAGTTTAGAAAACAGATAACCTGAAAGTAGTTCTGGTTACAGTTCTGAATTTTTAAATGTCCTTACTAAAGGAAGTAAACATTTATGTAAATTTCATTATTGCTTATGAAGATCAGAGTCTACTGAGCTCAAGACGACCTGAGCCATCAACAGTGACCTCAACGCTTTTAAAGAAGCTAAAGCCACAGTCCAAACAAGATCTCACTGACACAGGGGGCCCCCTGCCACTGGCCTAGGCTGTCTTGTCTCACCTCAGGGAACTTCTTCTTCTGCACATATTCAGTGGTAGCAGCATCAAAGTGCTTGGCATAGCCCTCGTTGAGGCTGTAGATCTTTCCTTTCTTCTTAATCCTGACATCTTTTTCCACGAGCACAAATTCTCCAAGAGCCTAGAGATTTGATAACAGACTTTAGGAAGAAGGGAGATGACAGGAAACAGAAGCCAAAAAAAAAAAAAAAATGCCACCGAGCAGTCAGAGGATGTTAGAAGACAGTGGCCTTCAGGGAGGATTCGGGAGTGCTCTGTGGTCACCCAGAGCCTACCATGTGGTGTTGTCATGAGTGGCAGGAAGGACAGCATAACAACAAGTCTGCACAGGAAGCCCCAACAGTAACAGAATATGGAATAAAATAATACACAGGAAAGGGGCCCTTGATCGCTTCTCTGTGTCTTCCAGTGTCATATCAGGGAACTTCACTGTATTTATCCCAGGTCCTCATTCCCTGTTTAATGTCTTCAGGCCATCAACAAAGAGAGAAAGAAGCTTCCTGGATAGCACAGGAGTACAGTTTTACCATTAGTGTGCTATCTCATTATTTTGTGTGTGTTAATGATTTTGTCTTGGAAACCAGTAATTACTGGCATCCTGACCACTGCTATCTGGAGAACAGAAGAAATGCCTTCAATAAGTTATTGGATTCACTCACATAAGGAAATGAGTGGCAAATACTGAAGGAATCCTCAGAGATGTTGATAACATTGTGAGCAGCGCCCCCACTAGTTTGTGGAAGGGCCATTGACATCTGCAGAACATCCTCAAGCAGCTCTCTGTCTGGTTCCGATGATCTCAGCCCCCCTTCCCTAAGATCTGATAAGCCACACAGAAGTATCTCCTTAGACGCTGCTGTCTATGTCTCTAGGTGGGAAGTCAGGGCCTGGAAACACCTGCCTTACTACCTACTGAAGGCTTTGGGAATGGGATGACAGCTCACAGCTGGCAGCAGGCCAGAGGCTGCCCAGGGAATGTTGAATGTACTCCCCAAAGGTATAGACAAAGGCCACGCCAACCATATCTGAAATAAGACCAAGTCAAAGAAGCTCGGCAAATGCACAATACCTACCCCTTCCTCTCTCAGGAACGATGCATGTGTCTTACACTGCTGCCTTCTAGAGGAACGTGATGAGATCTAGTACTGAACTGACCACTTCTAAACAACATCCCTCATCCAGAAGAGACCCTCTCCTCCACAAATCGCCCTTAGAATCACCAAGTAAAACCCAAGTGAGCACACATTCCTCTACTGTGCATTACCCCTTGCCAAGAAAGAGCAACTTCTTTCTACTGTAAGCACGCTCCTGAGAGTCTTTTGCTCCTGAGCTTCAGTCAGTCATGGTGAATGTCACTTTGCAGCAGCCTGGCTTTTAGTTACACTTTTTTTTTTAATAACTGGGGGCGGGGGCATGTGTGTTCATGTGTGTGCACATCCCAGTGTGTGAGTGTGGACACAGGCATGCCACAGCACCTGAGGAAAGGTCAGAGGACAACCTCAGATGTGATGTCCTCCTTCTGTCCTGTTTGAGATGGCGTCCATCTTGTTCCCTGCTGTGTGCACCAGGCTGACTGGCTTGTGAGCTTCCAGAGATTCTCCTGTGTCAACCTCCCATCTCCCAGTAGGGGGCGCACTGACATAGCAGATTCTTGCACTATGGCATCCAACTTTTTTGTGGGTTCTGGGACTCTGAACTCCGGTCTTTATGCTTTTACAGCAAGTGATTTACCCGCTGAGTCATCACTCAGCTCCTAGCTTCACTTCTTTTTTTTTTTTTTTAATTTTTTTAAATTAATTTTATTTATTTATGTATGTGTATGAATGTACTGTCTACATGCAAGTTCGTGCACCCGTGTCGTGCAACGCCGCGGAGGTCAGAAGAGGGTATCAGATTCCCCTGGAACTGGAGTTCTCCTGGAATTGGAGTTTCAGACAGTTCTCGGCCGCCATGTGGGTGCTGGGGATCGAACCCGGGTCCTCTGCAAGAGCGGTCGGCGCTCTTAACCGCTAGGCCATCTCTCCAGCCCCTGCTTCTTAAAAGCATCATAACGTTCTTTGAATAATTACTCCTCTTCTTGGTGTGATGGCGCATACCTATGGTGCAAGTACTCAGAAGGCAGAGGCAGGAGGAACATGAATACTTTGAAGGCTGCCAGGGCTACATAGTGAGACCCTGTCTCAAACAAAATTATTCTCTTTAGATGCAGGTCTAGAAATACTCTCATTAAGGCCTCTGTAGACCAACGCCAGACATGTGATATACCCAGAAAATTTTGTATTCCTTCCTAGTCCTTGAAATCTGAGCAAGAATCACAACCAGTGACAGTATCAAGGCTTGGCCATAGGAGCTATAAATCTACCCCTGGTCTTCCTGTCTCTTGCTCTTCTAGAACTTCTCATGTCTGGCCTGCATCCTCAACTCCCCCACCGATGCAATTTTTACTTGCCTGAAGCAAGGTCACTTCTCTCTTGATCATCAGCAAAGAGCTTAGTGAGAATGCACAGTTGTCTAAACAAGGACATTCAGCCGCACTGAGCATACGAGCACTCTCTGCATTGATGAGGTGATTCATGGAAAGGCCCCCTCCATCCATCATTTGTGCTGGTAACAGGGACTTTCAGGCCCTTAGAGATCTACTCCCTACTACAGGACAGGTGGCTATGGAGCTTTACCACAACCTGGGAAAACATGTCCCTCTGTTGTGACTGTGCAGTCACCAGCAGCCAACTGATGGCCTACCTCAAAAGCTACCTGGTTAGCAGACACCAAGCCCTTGTCTCTTAGAAATACCATCTCCTTTTTGTAAATAAATGCTGAGGTCGGTCCCCTTAGTTGCAAGCTTAGTTAGCATGAGACAACCCCTCTGTGTCTAAACAAAAATTCTGCTCCAACAAACTCTAGTTACCAGCCTGCAAATCCATGCCTCAGACAAGATCTGTCCAACCCGCCGGGGCATTCTGTTCTGTAAGCTTCAGAAGCCATTGGTCACTCTCCAGGGTATTTCTATAACAGCTGCCATGCTCTTTCTGCTTGAAGTCACCATCCCAAACAGTCCCAAAAGTCATATATCACTCTTTGCCTTAATGTCATTTTTAGCAGAGTGATGTGGCCCACAGGAAAGACAAAGCTAGGGTTGGTATCTCTCTCAGACAGATAGCCAACTCTCATTACTACCATGATCTACTCTGCTATGATGAGAGAACGAAGGCAAAAGACTCTCCATGAATCCTTGAGTGTGGATCCTGTCCTAGACCGAAGGCATACCCACGGCTGTCAGAACCTCTTCAGAACGTTCCAGGTGCTCTCTGCATACCCATGGCTGTCAGAACCTCTTCAGAACGTTCCAGGCACTCTCTGCATACCCACGGCTGTCAGAACCTCTTCAGAACGTTCCAGGTGCTCTCTGCATACCCACGGCTGTCAGAACCTCTTCAGAACATTCCAGGTGCTCTCTGCATACCCACGGCTGTCAGATCCTCTTCAGAATGTTCCAGGTGCTCTCTGGTTTGCAGTCAAGGGAAGTTGCTCAGAATTCACCTTAGTTTGTGTTGTGTAGCAATTTTCTCTGAGTTTGAAACCTTCCATCTTAGAGGAAAGCTCTGTAAACAGCAAGATGTTCTAAAGGGAGGGGAACTATGGGATTGGGGGCAGATGAAACATTCCATCCTTCTGGAAGCTTCAGCTCAGGAAAAAACAAACAAACAAACAAACAAAAAAAACAACTCTGTACTCTCAGAAGTTCCCTAGCTCAGCCCTCCATACATAAACCCTAAGGACTACTGAAAGACTCTTGGACAATCCAAACTGCCAGGAAGAGGCGCTGTACAACCTGCTGAGCTGCCCGCAGGTTGTGCAGTGTGCTGCAGGCTTTCTGCTGCTGTGAGCTCTCACCCATGCTGGGGTAGGCTTTGGTAATGCATCTGTCATGGAGTCATTTCTGCCCCCATGGAAATAACTCCTCACCTGTACTCCTTCCTGTAAGTAACCCTTCTTATAAGTAAAACCCATTGGTTCACCAAGTTGGATTTTGGTAAAATCCTCACTCTGGTCTGTCATCCTGATCTGGAATGAGATGTTTGTTCACCTCGTCCCAAGAATAGTGTCACACGAGAGCAAAGTTTCACAACCTAGGCCTGTCTGAATCTGATTCCCAGCACCATTAGTCACTAGCATGACATAGGGCAAGTGCCTTACCAGCCTCATTAGAAAACAAACAAAAATGTCAAGGGTTCCTTCGATAGGAACCCTCATAGGACATCTTTGACATGTATGTGCACAAATAGGTGGAGTCACCCAGCCTGCTGGTCACCCACCAGGTCCAGAGGGCACTGGCAATCCGCCCCTCCCCCTCATCCCCTGCCCCCTTGAGCTACAGTGAGGGTATCCCATTGAGAACCAGTCCTATAGAAAATCCCTACAAAGATCTCCTTGGAAGGAACCCAGGACATGGATCTTAGAAGAACAATCGTAGATATAATCAAAGAACTCAAAGAATATAAAGAATAAATCAAAGAACTAAAGGGAGAGAATGACAAACTCCAGAAGGAAATAGAGAGAGAGAATGACAAACTCCAGAAGGAAAAAGAAACACTGAAAAGATCCCATGCTGAAATGAAAAAGGAAACTAACCAGCAAGGAGCTACAAGAAGAGAATGACAAGCTCCAAAAGGAAGTGGAAATACTAAAAAAAAGAAAAATCACAGGATGAAATGAAAAAGGAAATTGAACACTCATCCAATCATCAGGAAAGGATGGGAGAAAGCCTCAGAAGGAGATTGGATGAAGCAAAAAATAGAATATCAACACTGGAAGATAATGTGGAAGAACTGCAAGGCTCAAGAAAAGAGTATGAAAAATTAAAAAAAAAAACCACAAGAGTGAAATAATCAGGAAATGTGGAACACCATGAAAAGAACAAACCTCCACATCATAGGGATAGAGCAAGGAGAAGAATCCCAAGACAATGGTATTGATCAGATCTTCAACAGAATAATAGAAGAAAATTTCCCCAAACTGAAAAAAGAGAAACCCATACAAATACAAGAAGCACATAGAACACCAAATAGAGAAGACAAGAAAAGAAACTCCCCACACCATATCATAGTTAAAACACTAGACACCCATACAAATACAAGAAGCACATAGAACACCAAATAGACAAGACAAGAAAAGAAACTCCCCACACCATATAGTTAAAACACTAGACACCCAAAACAAAAACAAGATACTGAAAGCCACAAGAGAAAAACAAGTTACATATAAAGGAAAACCAATTGGAATTACAGCTGACTTTTCAGTGCAAACTATGAAAGCCAGAAGAAGGTCAACCAAAATATTCCCAGTACCAAATGACTATAGATGCCAACCCAGATTACTATACCCAGAAAAAACGTCAATTATAGTTGGAGAAAGAAAAACCTTTCATGACATAAACAAGATGAAAGAATACACGTCCAAAAAACCAACCCTTCATAAAATATTCAAAGAAATACAAAGGACAGAGGAAAGGAGCACCTATCCCCAAGCAGCTAGAGAGAGAGAAAATAATAAAAGTATAACTGTGAAAATACCAGACCAAGAATGCAAACAGAAAATAAGGTGAAAGGAAGAAACATGCATTTCTCAATAATAACCTTAAATATTAATGGTCTAAACTACCCAATCAAAAGACATAGACTGGGAGAACAGAATCCATCTATATGGTGTCTACAAGAAACCCATTTCACCCTCAAGGACAGGAACCAACTTAAAGTGAAAGGATGGAAAAAGATATTCCAAGCAAATAATACCAGAAAGCAAGCAGGAGCTGCCATTCTAATATCAGACAAAATAGAACTCAAAGTAAAACTAATCAGAAAAAAACAAAGAGGGCCATTACATCCTTATCAAAGAAACATTAACCATGAAGGTTTCACAACCATAAATATATATGCACCAGACCGAAGTGCACCGATCTTTATAAACACAATCCTGCAAGACCTTAAGGCACAGATTAATCTCAGCACTGTAATAGTGGGGGACTTCAATATTCTCTGAGCCCATTGGATAGATCAACTGGACAAAGAATAAACAGAGAAACATCCGAAGTGAATAATACATTACTCCAAATGGACCTCACAGACATCTACCAAATATTCCACACAAACACCAGATACTATACTTTCTACTCATCACTCCACAGAACATTCTCCAAAATCGACCACATACTAGGACACAGGAAAAACCTCAGCAAAAGGATTGAAATAATTCCATGTATTGTATCAGACCACAGTGCAATAAAGCTCAATATCAACATTAGGGTAAGCCCTACTATCTACAAGAACACATGGAGACTAAATAACACACTCCTGAATAATGAATGAATGTATCAAGGAAGAAATAAAGAAAGAAATATAAAAGCATTCCTAGAACTAAACTAAAATGACAATACAACACAACAAAACCTATGGGATACTTTAAAAGCAGTCCTAAGAGGGAAGTTTATATCCTTGGGTGCCTACATTAAAAAAAAAAAAAAAACAGAAAGGGAACAAATAAATGATCTAACACTACAGCTAAAAACACTTGGGAGACAACAACAAATGAACCCCAAACCCAACAGGGAGGAAGAAATAACAAAAATCAGAGCAGAAATCAATGAAATAGAAACAAAGAAAACAACACGAAGAATCAATGAATCTAAAAGTTGGTTCTTTGAAAGGATAAATAAGATATACAGACCTCTAGGCCAGTTAACCAAAAAGAGAGAAAGAGAGAGAGAGAGAGAGAGAGAGAGAGAGAGAGAGAGAGAGAGAAACTCCAAATCAATAGACTTTGTGATGAAATGGGAAACATCACAACAAAGAAAACATCCAGACAATTATATGGGAATACTTCAAAAATCTATACTCTACTAAATTTTAAAACCTAAGAGAAATGGATGAATATTTGAAATCCAGAAATCAACAAAGCTTAACCAAGAAAACAGCTTAAACAGACCCATAATATACGAGGAAATTGAAAATGTAATTAAAAAAAACTCCCAAATAAAAAAGCCCAAGTCCAGATGGTTTCAGGGCAGAATTATACAAAACATTTAAAGAGGATTTAGAACCAAACCATTTCTACTCAAACTGTTCAGAAGGATACAGACAGAGGGAAATCTCCCAAATTCCTTCTCTGAAGCCAACATCACCCTAATACCAAAATCAGGCAAAGATACAACCAAAAAAGAAAACTATAAACCCATCTCATTAATGAACATAGATGCAAAAACACTCAACAAAATACTTGCAAATGGCATACAGACTTACATCAAAAAGATCATCCATCATAACCAAGTTGGATTTATACCAGAGATGCAGAGATGGTTCAACATATGAAAATCAATATCATAAAACACATAAATGGACTGAAAGACAAAAACCACATGATCATCTCAATTGATGCAGAAAAAGCCTTCAACGAAACCCAGCATCCCTTCATGCTTAAAGTCCTAGAGGGAATTGGACTGGAGGGAACATTCCTCGATGTAATCAAAGCCATATACAACAAACCCATAGCCAACGTCATCCTAAATGGAGAAAAAGTAGAAGCAGTCCCCTTAAAGGCAGGAACCCAGCAAGGCTGCCCCCTATTGCCACTCCTCAATATAGTGCTTGAAACACTTGCTAGGACAATAAGACAAGAAAGAGAAATTAACAGAGTACTCATTGGAAAAGAGGAAGTCAAGCTATCACTTTTTGCAGGTGACATGATAGTTTACCTAATGGATGCTAAAAACTCCACCAGAAAACTCCTAGAAAAGATGAAGAGCTTCAGTAAAGTGATGGGATACAAAATTAACCTAGAAAAATCAGTAGCCTTTCTTTACACAAACAACAAGCAACAGAAGAAGGAAAATAAGGAGGCCTTCCCACTCACAATAGCCTCAAAAACAATAAAATACCTAGGAACAAACCTAACCGAAGACACCAAAGATCTCTACAACAAAAATGTTAAAACCCTGAAGAAGGAGATTTAAGAACACATCAGAAGATGGAAAGACCTTCCATGCTCATGGATTAGAAAAATTAACATAGTAAAAATGTCCATTCTATCCAAATTAATATACAGATTCAATGCAATCCCAATTAAAATCCCCAAAAGTTTCTTCACAGACTTGGGAAAAATCCTTAATTTCATATGGAAAAACAAAAGACCCCCAATAGCTAAAGCAACCCTGAGCAAAAGGTGCAATACAGGGAGGGATCAATATACCAGACTTCAAACTATACTACAGGGCTATAGTCATAAAGACAGCCTGGTACTGGCACAAAAACAGACCTGTAGACCAATGGAACAAAACTGAACATCCAAACTTGAGCACAAAGGATTTCAGCCACCTCATATTTGACAAAGGGACCAAGAAGACACAATGGAGAAAACACAGCATCTTCAGCAAATCGTGTTGGCAAAACTGGATCACCACTTGTAGAAGAATAAAATTAAGCCCCTACCTCTCACCCTGTACAAAAATCAACTCCAAATGGATCAAAAACCTCAACATAAAACCCAAAACTCTGAAGGTGATAGAAGAAAACATTGGCAGCAGCCTACACAGCATAGGCATAGGAAAAGACTTTCTAAATCAGACAACAGCTGTGCAGGAAATAAGATTGACAATTGACAAGTGGGACCTCATTAAATTCAAAAGCTCAAAAATACAGTGAAAAAACTCAAAAGTACAGTGAAAGAAATAATCAGTGAAGTAAAGGGAAAACCCACAGAGTGAGAGGAAACCTTCATTGCTGATACACCTGATAGAACATTAACTTCCAGAATATATAAACTACTTAAAAAAAAAAAGAAAACAAATAACTCACTCAAAAGATGGAGTAAAGAACTGAACAGACTTCACAAGTGAGGAAATAAAGATGGCTGAGAAACATCTTAAAAAGTGTTTGACATCACTAATAATTAAGGAAATGCAAATTAAAACCACTTTAAGATATCATCTCACTCTTATAAGACTGGCTAGGATCAAGAAAATAAATGATACCAAGTGCTGGAGAGGTTGTGGGGAAAGGGGAACATTCATCCAACTGCTGGTGGGAATGTAAACAACCACCATGGAAAGCAGTGTGGAGAGCCCTTAAAAGACTCAAAATGAGTCTACCACCTGACCCAGTCATACCACTCCTGGGTATATACCCACAAGACTCATCCTACCACAGAGATACAGGCACAGCCATGTTTATTGCAGCTCTCTTCACAATAGTGAAAAGCTGGAACCAACCCAAGTATCCCTCACCTGACAAGTGAATAGAGAAAATGTGGTACATCTACACAATGGAGTTCTATGCTACAGTAAAGAAAGATGACATCATGAACTTCACAGGTAAATTGATGTAACTAAAAGATATTATGCTAGTGAAGTAACACAGTCCCAGGAAAACAAATGATTAGTGGTATCCCTCATTTCTGGATGCTAGCACCAAGCACCTACTTGTAAGGCAAACTGAGTAATGTTAATGTTATATTTATCTTTATCTAAAAGCAACTGTGCTCTTAGAATGTGAATCCCTTAACGGGCTCTAGAATTAACCTACCACTTATTTTCAGACTTTATAATTTTGGTGTACGGGTGGAAGGTATGTATGCATATTTTAGAGTAATATAAAATTAAAAGGGGAAAAATGTGAATCCCAAAATGTGATTTAGAAATAACATACAGTCTATTTTCAGACAACGTGATTTTAGTATAGGTGTGACACACACACACACACACACACACACATATGCATATGTTGAAACAATACAGATTGGAGGGAAAAACAACAAGAAAAGAACTGGGACAGGGAACTGACTGAAGCAGTAAAGTTCTTCCCCCCAAAATAATCCTCTGCTTTGAAAAACTTTGAAAAGACTCAGAAGGGAATACAGGACATGTATGGCAGACTGCATGAACTTGGGAGGGGAAGGGTGGGATGGAGGTGGAAATGAATCTGGATTGAACTGAGAAGTGATGTATGAAATGCACAAAACTTCAAATAACTTCAAATATTCAAAATATTAAAATAAAATAAAAGTAAAAATGTAAATTTCCCCCCTTTTATTTAGTAGTACACTGGCCACACTTCAAGCTAGGTCATCACAGAGGTGAGAGGCAGCTGGACTGGGCAGCACAGGACACAGAGACCATCCCATCACAGATTCTAGAAACAGACATGCTCTAACAATCCCAGAAACTGAGCCAGGATTATTACATCAGGAGTTTCCATAAACCAGGATAAATGCAGTTATGAAAAAGATAAACTCATCTTAAAAAGCCACCCAAAAGGAGTCAGTATTTTCATCAAAAGAAATAATAAATCTTTAAAGAGATGTATTTAACATGATTTAAACATCATATAGAACATTTCGTTTTGGGAGTTTTTTTCTTCTGATGGTCTCCGTAGTCTCAGCCTGCCTGGAAGTCACTATGTGGTCCAGGGTGGTCTTGATCTCACAGAGATCTTCCTGCCTCTGCCTCCAAAGGACAAAGATTAAAGGTGCATGCCACCATGCCTGGCATAATTTAATCTTTCTATGTTCCAATTAAAAGTACCTTTATTTTTATGCAGGGATTTTGTCTGGTTTGAGCTTACATTGGCCTTATGCATGCTGACACCATTGCTATAAGTTCGTATGAGCACCTGACCAGCAGCCTGGACAATTCTGATTCTTTGTGACCACCCACCACCTCTTCCACAGGGATCCTTGATCCTTGGGAAGTAAGAAACCCCAATACAACCCAAGGAACCTCGAGCAATCAATGGCCACTGGAGGGGCAGAGATAGTCTCTTTCAAGGATGGGACTTTTGGTAGGTTAATCGTGTTCCAGTGGGATGGACCCACACTGAAGGACATTTGGGGACACAAATTAGATTGGGTGGGAAGGCAGTAAGAGGAGGTTCGGATAGGGAGATCTAAATACCATCAAGTTATATTGTACAAAAATCACGAAAATTCAATTTACAAAAGAAAATAAACATAAATTTACTTTGAAAAAGAAAAGACATTCCTCAAGGACTGGGTGAGAGTTGATGGCACTGACTCCACAGGAAAATCCATAGATGTCCCTTGGTTAGACAGCTTTCCTTAATATTTTTCATGATGGTGTGGGCTTCCCAAACCAGACTCTCTAGTTCCAAAAGCAAATAATCAAGATAACCAGGAAATTATCTCAGGGGGTGGGAATTAGAGCACAGAATCCTCTGGGGGTCCTCAGGAACAGATGCCTCCAGACTTGTATCAGTTCCTACCGGGTCGAGCATGAAGAGGTCCACACCTTGCCCCGTGGACAGAGCCACCAGGGTTGCGCTGCCATAGAGCGCGTATCCCGCAGCTACGATGTTACGGCCAGGCTGCAGGGCATCCTTTTCTGAAGGCTCGTCCTCTGTGGTCTATGGAAGACAGAAAAAAAAAATACATGCTGTGTTTGTTATTGCTCGTGGAAAGTGCCCTTCACCTGACATGCGCGCCTCAAACCAGCGAGGGAAAGGCATTCTAGAGTGAGAAAACCTTAAAAAAAATAAAAGCCTTGAGTCCTCCCCCACTTCACCTGAGTTTAGTTTCCTTCATCTTTCCATACATCTCAGCCCATAAAGACTCCCAATCCTTGTCCCTGGGGAGGAGTTGAGATTTGCTCTCTCATCTCCATACATTCGGCTGCTCTTATGATTTAGGAATAAAATGGTCTCTAAACCCCAAAAGGCTTGCGCATTAAATAAAGGCTTGGTCCCCAGCTGATGGCACTGTTTAGGGAAGTTCTAGAATTTTGGGTCATGGGATCTAAAGCCCCAGGACATTTTCATTAGTGTGTTGGCAGTCTGCCTTTTCTTTAGAAATGCTACCAGGGGAGGGCTGGAGAGATGGCCTAGCGGTTAAGAGCACCTACTGCTCTTGCAGAGGACCCGGGTTCGATCCCTAGCACCCACATGGTGGCTGAGAACTGTCTCTAACTCCAGTTCCAGGGGAATCCGACACCCTCTTCTGACCTCCGTGGCATTGCACAACTCGGGTGCACAAACCTACATGCAGACAGTACATTCATACACATAAAAAATAAATAAAACTTAAAAAAATTTAAAAAAAAAGGAAGAAATGCTACCAGGGGAGCCCCAAGAGGAAGGAGGCCCTGGGGCCATGACTTGCCTCTTGCCTTCTCTGGCTCCGCTTCCTGTCCACTATGAGGTGAAGAGTTTCCTCCAGCATACACCCCCACCACCTTGATATCTGTCCAAGCAACCATGGGCTGAATGGTCAGGAACCTAGAGTCAAAGCAAAGCTTTCCTCCCTGTGAAGTGTTTTGTCAGGAATTTGATTACAGTGATAGCTACCGCATGAATAAACTATACTTTTTCTTTTTTTAAATTTTTAAATTTTATTTATTTTTGTAAGTGTATTAATGTACTGTCTGCATGTAGGTTTGTGCACCCGTGTCGTGCAATGTCTCGGAGGTCAGAAGAGGGTCTCGGATTCCCCTGGAACTGGAGTTCTCCTAGAATTGGAGTTACAGATGGTTCTTAGCTGCCATGTGGGTGCTGGGGATCAAACCTGGGTCCTCTGCAAGAGCAGTTGGTGCTCCCAACCGCTAGGCTATCTCTGCAGCCCCCAAACTATACTTTTTCTAAAATGGTTGTTTCAATGGCTGGCATACTTCACAGTGGGCAAAATGGGACTAACTCAGTAACTGCACCAAGCTGCACAAATGCTTCCACAGGAAATGAACTGCTGAGTGCGTGCAGAATTATAGCCAAGCCACACCAAAGGCAGTTCTGGGTCTTCCCAATTGTGTTTGTCTTCCTTGCACCCTGACAACAGCAACTCCAAGATTCTCAAGCGAAACTCTTTGTAGTTCTCACAAGCCACGTTGCTAAACCATTACAAAGATCTCTACTCACCAGACCTCTGAGGTACACAGCACTGCCATCTCCATGTTACAAAACAAGAACTTGGAGCTTGAGTAATTTCAGTTCTATGAAGCCCATAGAACTGAAATATTCTGGTGGATGTACACTCAGAAGCCATGTAACATAGAATGTTTGCTCCCCAATATTTTTTCACATGTAGTGTGTGTATGAGGATGGGTGGGAGTACATGTGTGTGCATGCATGTAGAGGCCAGCAGACAAGCTCCAGGGTTCTCCTCATGAATGCTGTTCACCTTTACTGTTCTCTGGCTGGCCTGGTGCTCACCGATTAGTCTACACTGGCTGGCCGGCAAGCTCCAGGGATCTTTCTGTCTCCAGTTCCCCAGCACTGAAGTTTCAACTGCGTGCCTTCACACTGACATCTTTATGTGGGTCCTTGGGATTGAACTTGAGTCCCCACGCTTACAGCACAAGCACCTTATTAACTGAGCAATCTCCCCAACCCTAGTCCAATATCCTGAGTTTATGCTTTCATGTTCCAGTTACCTGATGACAAGTGATGCTCCAAGTGGTTTTTGTTGTTGTTTTGTTTTGTTTTGTTTTGAAGTCCCAGGATCTTTTCATTTCGTATGTTTGAAGTCTGCCTTTTATTTCAAAATGTTACAAGAGGAGACCTGTGGTAATTTGGACTGGCTGTCAGAGCCTTGCTTGACTTAAATTTTAAGACAAAAATCTCTGTGTCCAAGCTCATCTAAATTCAAGTATGATGGCCATGTTGTGAATAAAAATATCCCTCTGTTTTTCAACCAGCTGTTCTTAAAAAAATGTTAAGTGCTGCAATAGTGGAGTTAAGAGAGCCCGTTTGGGTCTCAGCCCTGGCATTACTGACTGGGCGAGTTTAGCCGAGGTGCTCCCACTGCTCTTCAGGCAGACACAGTGTCATCTGTAGTCCCCTCCTGGGACCAAGGTGAGGACCAACCCAGGACTAGGGTGTAGGGAAGAAAAGGAACTAACTGACTTGCGTCCAAGAAAACGGTATGGAAAGCCACCTAAAGATGCAGCTGTGTGCCTCTCTTTAAACTCCATCTCACACTGTTTCTTTTTAAAAAATGTTTTATTGATTCATTGAGAATTCATTGATCATTTCATATTGATCACATTCAGACCCCCTCCCATACCTCCACCCAGCTTTCTACCCCCTGTCTGACTCCATGTCCTCTATTATTATTTTTAAGACTTATTGAGGCTAATTTGTGTCCCCAAATGCCCTTCGGTGTGGGTCCATCCCCTTTATCCCGGTCAACCTACCCAGCATCACACCCTTAAGGAAAATGGACACCCCCCTCTCTCAGCAGCCATCGGTTGCTAATAGTCTCTCAGCTAGGACTGGGGATTCTTACCTCCTTCTCCTCTCCTCTCCACACCAGCACTGTTTGGCTTGCGCTTGTGCATGGTGTTGCTGTGGGTTCCTATGAGTAACTGCCCTGCTGTCTAGAAAACACTGTTTCCTTGTGGTCATCCACCACCTCTCAGAAGCAAAGCCCTTTCACATCTTCTACTTAGTTTTGCTTAACAGTGAAGCACTGTCTTACTCGTCAATGTCCTCAGACACCAAAGTGTCTTATGTTCCCATCTGCTCCCTCAAGAGTTTGCCATCTGGAAGGAGCACTAGCAAGACACATGTGGGAAGTTCATCACAGAAGTCTCTCCTCATCTGCAGCCTGCTTTCTGCTGGTCTACCTGCCCCAATCAAGTTTCAGAAGGTCAACAGCAGCCCAGCTCTGCTCAGCATCACATCGCAACATCCATGCCATGCATGTTACCTCCTCCCATCACCTGAGCATCAAATCTTTATCACAGTAGCACAAGAAGAGGAAGCGTAGATTTAAGAGAGAAACCATACTTATACTCACCTCGGTATTTTGTTACATAATAGCTCAATTTCATCAGTAGTTATTGTTAATCCCCCTGTAATTTATGAACTAAACTTTATGTTGACATGCATATAAAGGAAAAACACAGTACATATAGAATTTGGTACTAAGTGTTGTTTTAGGGATCCCCTGAGGGTCTTGGAACACAGACAGGCCCAGTGGGTGGAGGAAGAATGGCTCTGTACAGACATGATGTAATCAGTGCCAAGTGAGTACAATAAGAAGGAAAGTGATACTTCATGTGTGACGTCATGAGTAATTTAGTGAAAAGTGAGTTCTTTGGAGCCAGAGAAATGAGTCTGTAGAACCAGCACAGCACTCTACCAGGGCAGGCTGCCCACCCAAACAGTTCATGAAATACCCAAGCAGCCCAAAAGCTAGGGCCCAACACCCAGCCGTCCTGAATGCTCTAATAATTTGATCTCCATTGTACAGATAAACAGACTTGCCTTGATTGAGAGGTCTGGCATAAATTTCTGGTCATGCTGGATGGCCATAGGCCAACCCATAATATCCCCTCTGTTGACAAGCATGCAGAATAGACAGAATGGTTCAAAGCTATGCTAATCCCCAGAATATGTGACTATGTTGCATTATAGGACAAAATGGATTTTGCCTGTGTAATCAGGGTTGGGGATTTAAAATATGGAAATGACTCTGGGTTGCCCTGATCGTGTAATGAAAACTTGGACTCCTACAGCTTTCCATAGCTAGAGGCAGGGGAGAGGAAGCAAATGCAAGGAGGAGATGTTGTAGAGATTCTGAGAGGATGAAAGCCTTGGGGCCACTGTGAGCTTTGAAACTGAAGAAGTCATAGGCCAAAGAATACAGACAGGCAACCTCTAGTAGCTGGTCAGGACCCCCAGCCACTAGCAGGCAGGAGAGCAAGACTCCAACCCTCCACAGAATGAACTGAGCTGCACCAACAACCCAGGCTCAGCCAGAAACAACTCTCCCCACTCCTCACCCCGGCCTCCAGACAATGAAGAGGTCAGACTGGCAGTTATATATGGGTCTCTAATTAGAGACCCATATATAACTAAACCTGCTAAACCTGCTAGAGTTGACCTACTAAACTGAGATAGAATCACTGAGTGTTGTTTTAAGCTTCCAAGCAAGTGATAGATTATCACAGCAACAGAAAACTTACGGTAAGAGTTGAGAATCAACAAGAAATACCGGAGAGATGTTTCTAGAACCTAATTCAAGCTGAACATCCCTAATCTGGAGTCAAAATTCCTCTAGGGATTGTGGTGCATGCCTATAACCCAATCCCAGCATTCGGGAAGCTGAGGCAGTAAGAATGTAAATTCAAGATCAGCCAGAGCTACCTACCAAGACATTGTTTCAAAAATAAGTAAAATTCTATAAAAACTTGGAACTTTTTAAAAAATGTTATTTGTTTATTTATTTATTTATTTATTTATTTATTTATGTGTGTGTGAATGTACTGTCTGCATGTAGGTTTGTGCACCTGTGTTGTGCAATGCCACGGAGGTCAGAAGAGGGTGTCGGATTCCCCTGGAACTGGAGTTCACCTGGAATTGGAGTTACAGACGGTTCTCAGCTGCCATGTGGGTGCTGGGGATCAAACCCGGGTCCTCTGCAAGACCAGTCGGTGCTCTTACCTGCTAGGCCATCTCTCCAGCCCCCAAAACTGGAACTTTTTAAGTACCAACATGAGACCATGGCACAGAAAATTCCTCATATGACCTGGTCTCCAAGATAACACATTATCTACATGCAAATATTCCGAAGTCTGAAATCTTGAACACATCTGGTTCCAAGCATTTTGTATAAAGGATATTCAACCTGCACCACATCTGACATCTGTGTTCCATCTAACCATTCAAAACATGGGAGTCCTGTCACCGTGCTCCAAGAATGCTAGGAAGAAGGCAGGTGGCAAATTCCCAGTGGAGATCCTGAGGTAGAGAGAGAGGTTTCCGGGCTGCTTACAATGGTGTATCTAGCGAGTGGAGGACAAAGGAGGGCTCCAGACTCAGTTCTCAGCCCACCAGCCTTCTGAAAAGATGTTGACCTCTCCACTCACCTTTCTGTAGATGGCAAATATGGTTCCAATGGAAGCCAGGCAGTCAATGTTGGAAGATCCATCCAGGGGGTCAAAGCAAACCACATATTTTCCCTAATCACAGAGAGAAAAACCATTCAGTCAGCACAGTTGCTCTGTATCTATAGCAACAAGAGATTCAGAGCTACAGGGATGTCCTTACCTCCCTCCCCAATTACTTATGGGCAGAGCTCAACAGATATCTACTAATCATCAAACAAATGCTGGAAAATGCACCCCGGATCCACTTTCTGCAAGGCTCACTTATTGGAGCTGGTATTCAACTGCAGAAATACAGTATGCAGGGAAGCATACCCGTAAGTAAGACGTGCCAGTCCCTTAAAGAAAACCCCAGCGGATGAGGGGCAGAAAGTAGAGACCAGCTAACATTGGATGATAGACCTGAGTGGAATTAAGGAAATAAGACACGCTGGAGAACTAGGTAGAATTCCAGGCAGACTGATCATCAAGTGCTTCTGGCATGGAAATCATGGAACACATCCAGGAATTAAGTACTCAGACAGTGGGAGCTTATCAGTTGGAACTGAAGGTGGAAAATAACAGGTGTGTTACTCGGTCGTTAGGTTGTTAGGCAGGTGTAAAAGGGCCTTGCACAATACCTGGTTTGCAGTATTGCCTAGAAAATTTGGCTTTGCTTTATGTTTCCTGCCCTTTCATCTAATTACAAAGAAATTACCCCTTATCCCCAATATCCAAGATATAAAACAAGAACCAACAGTTGAGCATATAATGCTGCCTCGCAGCTGGACATAAGTTGAATTGCCGGCCACCATCAAACCTCCCTCTGTAATAAGCTGTTTGTGAACTCAGTTAATAAAGCCCTTTCTAAGCCCTGCACAACCCAACTCTACTAACAGCCCAGGATCTTTAAGATTCATTTCCTAGATTAGGGGAATAGTTTGCCAGGCATGTGACGATCCACCCTCCCAGGGAATCACAGGCCTCTTGAGTATAGGTGGAGGCGCCAGAAGCGGGAATAAACTGTGTTGTACAGCTCTTCCCGAAAGAGGAAAACTCCCCCAAAGTAAACTATTTGTCGGACTCTGCAAATCCCAAACTCAAAAGATGCCTGTTGAATAATGACACCCCACCCACAAAGACACTAGACTACATAAAATTTCCAACTAAAGAACTGAGAAATTCTGTTCTCAGAAAGTGAATGTTCAGAAATAGAAGAAAATCCCAGAAAAGGAAGATGAGGCAAGACGACCACGCAACCACGCTCCCAACCCAGCTGCACCATCTACTGGTGAGGAGAGGCACTGCAGCTGGTCTGGGGACACACCCTCTTCTCCTTGGCTGTGATAATGGCTTCTTTATTCTCTTCAGAAACTAGAACACAAGTGCTGTAGGAGGACTGAAGCATGTTGATGACCAGGGAATTGGATAGCACATCCAGTTTTTTCACCTCGTCTCCTGTCACGTTCACACTTCCTGCGATTCCATACCTAAGAAGGCAAAAGGCTTAATTAAGTCCCTCAGGGGATCTTAATTAAGAGCCCAAACATCAAGAGTGAGCCCACCTTCCTCCCATGCCCCTGCCGTCTCAAAACTATAAACACACAGGAGCGTGTTATGCCTTAAAGCAGTGACTCTCACCATTCCTTCCTGTACACTTAGGGACATTGTCGTGTTTCCTCTGCCTCCCATGAGATTAACCAAAATGCAAATTCATGCTCAAAATTGGCAGTTAGAAAAGATGGGAGAGCCCCTAGAGTTGGACACATCACAATAACTATGGGCACCAAAGAGTGTGGAATTGTCTCCTTTCCACACTGAAATTTCAAGCTTCAATTTCAAAGATCTCTATGGAGGCTGTCACAGAACATTAATGTTCAGCCGTCTCCTGTGGTTACCTTAACCCTTCCAGTTGTTCCCAACACACTCACATCAATCTCATCTCACTCAGAGGTACATCTGAGTCATCACATGGGTGTCAGGCATGGGGCATGTCAGACCATACTGGCATGGCTGCCCATCCCTCTTGTCTCCCTTCAACCAGTCTCAGCTTCAATTCCCACCAAGCACACAGCTGTCCTATGGTCATCTGACCACTGGCCTTTCTACCCCTTACCTGAGACATGTCCCTGCAAGAGCCACATGGCTAGCAGTCATACCCATCTAGCCTTGACTCAAAAATCATTTCTCAGTGAGGTGCTTTGTGGCCATCTGTCTGAAATAGCAACTTCCAATGGCTCACAGTCTGCTCATAGCCATTCTTCTTGTTAAGGGCAAGAGCCATGCCTTAATGCCTGAGTTCCACAGTGCCCAGATATATAGTCCATGCACAAAATATGTTTGCTGCATTGACATTTTTTATGTGTATGAATGTACTGTCTGCATGTAGGTTGGTGCACCTGTGTGTCGTACAATACCTCAGAGGTCAGAAGAGGGCTCAGGATTCCCCTGGAACTGGAGTTAAAGACGGTTCTTAGCTGCCATGTGGGTGCTGGGAATTGAACCTGCGTCCTCTGCAAGAGCAGTCGGCACTCTTAACCACTGAGCCATCTCTCCAGCCCCACATTATGACATTTTAATGTCATTTATTTGTTAAATCCTCAGGTGGTAAGAATATGTGGCTATAGATGAGAGTCATTGATGGACCCCAACCCAGCCAAATGCCTTCCTACTCCTCCCTGGCTGACAGCCTCCCCTCCCACTTCACCTCCCTCTAGCATTTGATGTCTGACACCATGGGCCAGCTGCCTTGGAAAACCACACAGCTATCATGACCTCAAAAGCCATCGTCGTCATCGTCGTCGTCGTCATGTCTCCTGGTTCAAGACAGCAACTTGCAAGCAAACAAAAAAGGAAATAGTAAAGTGGGTTATTTTGCATCAGGACCACAGCTTCCTGGGTAATATGTAATCCTGCAGCAGCTAGAATGAAAAGCTAGGCAAATGTGCCCAACCTGCATGTCCACATGCATCCCAGGAGAGCTACCCATGTGGCCCAACAAATTGGTAAACCACAAATCACATTGCATATCAAAAGGTGGGCCCCCAACTGCTAGAGCATCCAAAATCTGTGTGGGCAGAGCTGAGAAACAGGCTCCATTCTGTGTTCCATAAACTTGACATGCCCATCACTACCACAGCATCCTGCCAATCCCAGCCCTACCCCTCAACCTGCCCTCAACAACCTCCCTCCATGGGCTGGGCTGGAAACTCACAACATGAAGAATTTGCTAAAGACTGCTTGAGGTGAGATCACACATGAAAAAGTGCTGTCCACCTCCAGTACAATATCTTTCCCCCTTTCAGCCAGTGCTAAAGCCCGCTGATAACTTCTAAAAGGATTGTTCTAAACAGAAGGAGTCAGCATGAGAAAGCCACAGCGGTGGTCTTCTATGTTCCTTTCTTTGCACCATAAGAAGGGGGGAGCCGGGGCGTGGTGGCACACGCCCTTAATCCTAGCACTTGGGAGGCAGAGGCAGGTGGATCTTTGTGAGTCCAAGCCCAGCCTGGTCTACAGAGTGAGTTCCAGGACAGCTGGGGTTACAGGGAGACCCTGTCTCGAAAAGACCAAAAAAAAAAGAGAAGAGGGGGAAATGCAGCTATCCCATCTGTGCCTAGAAATGTCCTCCAAAAAGAAAACAATGGAATTAGGGACTCAAGGGCCCCCCTCTGTGGGATGGCTGCTCCCTTGTGAGAGCCTTCTGACCTCTCTACAAAGCAGTTCCAGGGACCCAGGACCCAGCCTGACAGGATTTCCATGACAGTGTCTGCCACCTAGTGTTCAATCACCACATGGTCCAGCCTGCCAATTTTTCCAAGTTTGGTCTTGAAACCATGGTAATTAAGGAGGGCATTGGCGGGATCATTTATCTCAGGGGTCTTATAAGTAAGGGACTACTAATACCTCTCCAATTCACAGGGGTCTTCAAAAGAATATGCTATTGCCCATAGCTACAATGTAAAAGAGAAAGCAAGTTAAATAAAACACCTTCATTAACTAGCTCCTAAGACTCCCTTGGCAGTGAGAGTCAACATCCCCAGTGCAGGAGGTCTGCATCAGATCAGTGACAGCCATGCCAAGGCAGCTGCTGACCAGCTTAGAGGCCTGCACAGAGGAGAGCCACCCTTAGTGTTGGCACAACCTTGACAGATCACTGAAGAAACCACGCTAATTATAGAAGGGCTGGAAGACAGGGAGAGACAAAGATGTTATCTGACGTCATGTAGAAGTGCCCATCACCAGGCAGGGACAGGACAGGGACACTAACCTCCATCTCACATTCAGGAAGCCCCTTAAAGAAAGCGGCTGGCCACTCTTGCCAAAAGACGCACTAAGACAGTTATAGGAATCCACATGCAGAAAAAGCCAAGCACTTTAACCAGGATCCCATTAATGGATGTAAATAAAGTCTGTAGTGATGTTATCGTTGCATTTGTTATGCAAATGATGTCACAGCTTTGTGTCAAATGTAACACACTGTTCAGAATAAACATTTCAAACAGTCGGACTTTGCAGCTTCTTTTAAGCTCCATAACCTAATAATAACCTAATAATAACAATAATAATAATAATAATAATAATAACATGAGTCTTTTCAACTTCTGAAAGAACCTCCACTGGGCCACAAGCAAAATGGAAGCCCAAAAGAAGGTGATTGCTTTCCATCACAGTTTTAAACTGGATACCTGACTGACCATGTCAGCTCCAGCATGAACTTGGCCTCATTTCTGTAGGAAAGGGAACACTAAGTGAGAGTGCTTCACCAACACCTCCTGGCACAGCACTTCCCAGCTTCCTGCACACCAAATGGCAAGGAGTCACAGAATCTTCCTTTCCAGAACAGGGCCTTGCAAAAGTTTTCTATTTTCTAGGTGATTTCTAGACTCACTCTACTGGCAAAAATCATGACCGCCAAATATTCAGGCCAGCAAAGGACATCAAAAGACATTTCAAAACTCCAGTAAGCCTGTTCATACAAATATAAATAATGAGAATTCAAAAAGACACCTTGAGGCAAAAGCAGCAGCGTTTCTCAATATAATCAGTAGTAACAGAAGAAATCACACTTTTCTCCATAGCATAGCTCAGCGTTTCATCCATGTCCTGAAGCAGGTAAAAGGCTCCTTTATCAAAGCAGACAGAACAGAACTTGAAATGTAACTTCCTTCTGGGACATGAAAGGCAAATTAGCTTTGGCCCCTTTGTCTAAGGGAGCCTTCTGCGGCTCCTGCACCCTAGCCTAGGCCCGGGAATCTGGGCACCTGAGTCTGCGCACGAGTACATAGTTTGCATGCGCTCATGCTGTCTGGGACTCACAGGTTGGCCAGGCCGGCCTTGCGCACAGCAGAAGAGATGGCTTTGATGGCCGTCAGCATAGAGTTCAGCAATTGGGTGAGCTCCCCGGTTCCTTTGGCTTGACGCCCCTTTTCCATAACGTAGCGGGTCAGGGTGAGCGTGTCCGTTTCGAAGGGGCTTCTGTCCGTCATTATGGCTGGTGAGACTTCAAACCCTCCCTGCTGGAATCCTCTCTTACCTTGAAGGTACACTGTGCAGAGTGTCCTCTGGTGAGAGACCTGAGCCGGTGCCAGGACCTTTAAGGAAAAGGGCTCGGGCCCATGTGACCGAGATAGCTGGACAAGCCCTCCAGGAAAGCTCTCTGGCCTGGCTGATGGGGGCAGCTGCCAACGCACAGTAAGCAGGCTGGAAATAGAACGTGCTGCTGGGAAACGCAGGCCTCATTCCCTGCAGGAGCTCCCCTCTTCCAAGATCCCAAGAAACAGCGTTCAGCCCCAAGGGAGAGGCGAGGGGCCCAGTTAATAAAAATGAGCCACAAAATCCTCCTGCTTAGGACACAAAAGGATTCTTCACAGATTGCTGCTGCGGCCTCCTCTCCTGGGTTAGAGCTCTCCTGCGGATTGGCAGATAGCTTATCTGGGGCATAGGTCACATAACAAACTAATGGCATTGATCTGTAGCCAGGATGGATATCCATGGTAGATAGATGTCCAATCCAAAATATAAAAAATATATACACTAGTGCAGTGCAGTGCCCAGCACCATGGTTCTTTTTTTTTTTTTTTGGTCTTTTGAGACAGGGTCTCCCTGTAGATCTGGCTGTCCTGGAACTCACTCTGTAGACCAGGCTGGCCTCAAACTCACAGAGATCTGTGTGCCTCTGCCTCCCAAGTGCTAGGACTAAAGGCGTGCACCACCATGCCCGGCATTTATTTATTTCTGTATGTGTATCAATGTACTGTCTGCATGCAAGTTTGTGCACCCGTGTCCTGCAATGCTGCGGAGGTCAGACGAGGGTGTCGGACTACCCTGGAACTGGAGTTCTCCTGGAATTGGAGTTTCAGACGGTTCTCAGCCGCCATGTGGGTGCTGAGGATCGAACCCGGGTCCTCTGTAAGAGCGGTCGGTGCTCTTAACCGCTAGGCCATCTCTTTTAGCAGTTTCTCTGAATTTGTTTTGTTTGTTTGTTTGTTTGTTTTTTACTTAAAAATTTACTTCCCTGGGTTGTACAGATGGCTCAACAGTTAAGAGCACTGGAAGCTCTTGCAGAGGACCTGGGTTCAATTCCAAACACCCACATGGCATCTAACAACCTAACAACTGTCATAATTGTAGTTCCAGCAGATCCTACCCATCTTCTGTCCTCTGTGGCTATTGCATAACAAGGTGAACTTATATACACCGGTGCACTTACCTACATGCAGGCAATACACTCATACACATAAAATAAAAATATTTTTTAATTAAATACTTTCTTATTTAGGAGAAAATATCCAAAACGTGCAGAAAAGTGACTCCTTTCCAGAGCACAGTTGGAGCTGGCGGAGGTCAGCAGTTGGAGCTGGCGGAGGTCAGCAGGTATGGCAAGTGACTCTCTGACTGCGGCAGATCTACTATTAAGCTACTTGGATAATTTGATAAAGTTAATGAACCCACCGAAGCCTCAGTTCCCTCACAAATGTATTTTTTGTTTTGTTTTGTTTCATTTTTTGAGACAGGGTCTCCCTGTAGCCCCAGCTGGTCTGGAACTTGCTATATAGACCAGGCTAGGCTCATGCTCACAGAAACCCACCAGCCTCTGGGAATCATAAGGACCATATAAAAGAACCCCCTTTGTCCCCTGTTTATCCTGTTGTCAGTAACAAATAATTAAGTTTTCGCATTTCACCTGGGGAGACCAATGGTGATTGTTCTAACATGATTCCAGAAGGATCTGTGGCTACATTCATGGAATCCTGAGCCAGTAAAGGATTGGCTGGATGGACAGAGCAGCCTGCTGACTGGTTTGGGGGTTCCTCTTCAGTCTAACATTGCCATTAGAGTAAGATGGTTTCCTGAGTGACAGTGCACAACAGTGTCCCTGAAGGAGGACCTACACATCTAAACCAGAGAAGTTAAAAGTGCTTTCTCACAAAACCCAAGTGTGAATCTTTACATCAGCATGTATATAATTGTGAGAAGGCATACTGCCCTTCCACGCCAGACTCAGGAGGGAGCCACACATGTGGGCTCTTGCCATGTCTGACCCAGAACCCCCACCCCAACATAACCCTTCGAAGCCACCCTTCCAGGCAGGATCTGCTTCTCCAAGTTCCCCTGGCCCAGGCTCAGCCAGAATCCACATCCGTGTGTGCTTTCTTGAGTATGCCCCGGGTCTCTGGATCTGTGCTGCACTCTAGGCTCAGTCAGGAGCCACACTCAAGAGCTTCTTCAGAGTCTGCCTTGTCCGTTCACCCAAGCAATCTCACACAACCCTTAAGACCACCATATCACATGGGTTAGCACTGAATTTGAATTGCCCCAGTCTCTCCAATCAACACAGAGAATCTAAAGGACTGACCTTTTCATTCCTCCTACCTGACCTGAAATCAACCAAGTTTGGATAACAGCAAAAACAGAACCAAACTTCCACTCAACATAGGCAGGTTAGAATCTCCTATCAATCACACTACCAATGAATTAAGTCATGTGCCCAGGTCTCGTTGCAAAAGACACAAACAATATGAAGATAAGGTGTGCTCCCCCATACCAAAGGTCTTATAGAAGTGTTCTTCAGTGGGAATTAGCTAGACACGGGATTAAGAAGAACAAATAGAAACCTGATCAAAGAAAAACACAATGAAACCATAAAATGTGCTGGTAAATGGATGGAACTGAAAGAGCCTAGAGCCACAAAGACAAATTCCACTCGTTCTGTCCTCCTCCCCCTTCGCAGCACCTACATTCCCTCCCCAACTCCCCTCAACATCTCCGTCTGTTTTCCTAGCCTATGTGGTTTCTCTCAACTAGAGATGGAAGAAGAATAATGCCAGAGACGGTGAGAGGAAAGGTAGATAACACTAGAGAACATTCGGAAATGCATAGGGAAGCCTATTATTTTGCATGTTTACTTACATGCATACATTATACATAGATGTGTGCATATAGTTTTAATGCAGGCACCCCTGACAGTGGAATAATTCTCCCCTGGGAGCCATAAACTATATAACAAAACCCCCAGAGCCAAGCAAGGGGATATCTCCATTTGAGTTGTTGGCCAGAGGAGTCCAGAAGATCCCCACAAAACTATGTAGGCTAGGGTGGGAAGATTATAAAATGCTGAGGACCTGAATGAATGTTGCGTATTAGTGTCTTCTGGACAGAACAGGGATGTTGTGTCCATGCACACTCACTAATATGGATGCCTGCAAACACCACACAGTCAACATGTCAACATGGATGGAGGAAAATTTCACAAGGCCCCACTCCTAGATTAAGAGCTGCACGTGGTCAATGGCTGCTGGGGGGAGGGAGGGAGACCCAGTTTCTTTGTTGTTTTGTTGTTGTTATTGTCATTTGGTTGGGGTTTGTTTCAGGCACAGGACCCCAAACCTAAGTGGTCAGCACTAAACACACACAAATAAGGCCAGTACTAACTGTACTCAGTAGGAGGTTTTCTTGTTGTTGTTGTGGGTTTTTTTGTTTTGTTTTGTTTTTTGTCTTTCTGAGACAGGGTCTCCCTGTAGCCCCGGCCGTCCTGGAACTCGCTCTGTAGACCAGGCTGGCCTTGAACTCACAGAGATCCCCCTGCCTCTGCCTCTCCAGTGCTAGGATTAAAGGCATGCGCCACCACTCCTGGCTTAAAACAGTAGGAGGTTTTATATATCGAGAATAAATACAGAAGAAGAAATCATGAATTTGAGAGGGTGAGGTTGGGGGGCCTGGGAGGAGTGGAGGGAAGATGGCAGGGTGGAAGCGATGCTGTTCATGGGATCCTCGAACAAAATGAAAAGTTCATGGTAACAGCCAGCCGTGGTGGCGCACGCCTTTAATCCTAGCACTCAGGACGCAGAGGCAGGCGGATCTTTGTTTTTTGTTTTTGTTTTTTTTTTGACAGGCCAACTGTCATTTTATTGAAGGAATCATGGTAGGACAGGAGACCTGGCTGTCATCATAAGCTCTGTCATGAATGGGATGGCTGTGCACAGGACTGGGGTCCTATCATAGCACCTGTTCCTAAAGGCCAGAGGGGTAGGTCACCACAGACTTCCAGCCACCATCTGCCTCCCAGGCCAGCTCAGCCAGAGCCAAGCAGCGGGGGCGGGGGGGGGGGCATGGGAAGGAGGGCAGGCACCAGCCCAGCCCCAAACCTTTAGCTTGTTTATCTGGGGACTAGCCTGTGGAAGGAGGTAGTCATGGCTGGGGGAGCAAGGGTTATGGGTAGGAGAAGGGGGCCTCAGGAAGGTAGCAGTAGGCACAGACAGAGGGCTGCGAGAGGGTAGTAAAGCTCCTGGGTTGGAGCAAAGCTGGGAAAGTGGTGGGCCACCGCCATGTTGAGGTTGCCCTCGGTGGGCTCAAACCACTTCTGCAGACACCGCCCGCTGCTCCTGTGTTCCAGACTGGCCTTGAAGGTGTTGCTCCAGATCTTCTCACACAGGTCAGCTGGGGTGGGGAAGTATTCTGGGAAAGGGTGGCAGAGGGCCCATGCTGGGCAGCGGTTCCTTTCCTGACTCCAGTCCCAGCCACTATGCCAGTTGGATTTGCATGTGTAGGAGGAAGCACAGTCTCCCCACCACTCCTCACAGTCCTCTAGGCACAGCGGCACCCCCAAAACCTGCTCCTCCTGCCTGCTCCTCACCACCCGCTGGATCCAAGGCCCCTGGTTGGGGGAGCACTCATGGAAGCACATGGCCTGGATGAAGTGCTTGTGACAGGCTGGGGTCAGCAACCCGCAGTGCATCAGGCTGAAGTTAAAGCATGGGGACACGTGGAGGTGGGCTTCCCAGCTCGTGGTGGGTGTGCAGCAGGCAATGTCCTTCCAGGGGACACACTCCAAGTAGAGCTTGTCTTCCGGACCAGGGACTCTCTTGTGGTGCTTGGCGTTCATGCAGACACTGAGCGGCTTGTCCTCTGCCCAGATGGGCATGAGTGCCCACAAGCCCAGGAGAAGCTGCCACCACTGTGCCATGGCTCGGAGAGAGGAGGCTTCAATGTAGGGCCCCTTAGGTGAGGAGATCTTCATGAGTTCAAGACCAGCCTGGTCTACAGAGCGAGTTTCAGGCCAGCTGGGGCAACAGGGAAACCCTGTCTCAAAAAGACAAAAAAAGTTAATATGAATAATAATTGTGGGGGCTGGAGAGATGGCTCAGCAGTTAAGAATACCAACTGCTCTTGTAGAGGACCCAGGTTTGATTCCCAGAATCCACATGGCCGCTAAGGTCCCTCTTTAATCTGGGCATGGTGGTTCACCCCTTTAATCCTAGCACTTGGGAAGCAGAGGCAGGCAGATCTCTGTGAGTCCAAGGACAGCCTAGTCTACAGGGTGATTTCCAGGCCAGCTGGAGCTATAGGGAGATTCTGTCTCAAAAAAAAAAAAAGTAGAAAAAATAATAACTGTGATAAAACTGCAAAAACCCAAATGCATCTGAATAGTGAATGGGTAAAGTATCTATGAAATGGAATACTATCTATCAATAATAAAAGAGTGTATGTGTTCATGTGGGTGTATACACATGTGTTTGTAAATGCTTATGTGTGTGTACATGCCTATGAAGGACAGAGATCAATACCAGGTTTCCTTCTCATTATCTCTATCTTATTCTTCTGCAACAAGGTCTCTGACTGAACTGGAGTTCGCCAACTCATCTAGGATGGCTGGCTGGTGAGCTCCAGGGCTCTGCCCGTCTCTGTCTAGGCCTGTCTCCTCAGCACTGGGATTACACATGCATGTGGTCCCCCCCCCCCAGCTTTTCATGTGTGTAGTGGGGATCTGAACTCAGGTTTTCATGCTTGCATGGGAAGCACTTTGCCAACTGAGCCGTCTCCCCAGCCCTGGCGAGCACCTCCTCATATCTTTTGGGCCATTCCAGTGGTTCTATTATGTTTTGTAATTTAGGGAGCAAGAGGGAAAGTATTGGCTAGTATAATTCATATGCATTCAACTACTGCTCCATAAAGGTATTCAAGGGGAAACTTACTGTTTTGCCACCATCTATCCCAGACTGACATAAGATGCATCAGTCGCAACTCTGAGCAGCTGCATTTAAATGTTAGAAGTTCAAGTTACCCATGTGGCTTGAAGTTGCAGCTGCTGACCTTTCAGCAAATGCCAAAGTTCCTTTGGGGCATATGACAGAGTGGAAACTTATAGGGCAACTGTGGTGACAGCCAGGGACAGGGAGATAGCTTCCTCTCACACGCATTTCGGGGCCTCTAAAACCTTCATGACAGCTATCGGTGGCCTGGCTCTATTTACTGAAAGATGCTCACAGGCATGTGTATGAACGGATCAGCACAAATGGACTCTCGAGCAGTTGCTTAAGGCCCTCTACGTGGAAACAAAGAAATGCGACTCCAAAGTGTTGTCTGGGGATAAACTGCTCAGATGCTTAACGTGCATCCTCTCACATGATCCTGACAGAAAGCCCAGCATCCCTGCAGGCAGCATCTTTGGGGTACCTGCTCAGTCTATGATCTCAGCTAGATGGCGCTCACCTAGATACAAAGGAGGCTGGGAAATGTAGTACTCTTGAAAGTGGGGGAAGACAGGATGGCTTGGTAACCCGCCTGTTCTCTGCCAGGCTCACACAGCTGATAGTCACAGACCCAGGACTGGACCTCACGGCATGCTGAACCTAAGTAAAAGTGCTAATGTAAGCTACTTCAGTCGCTGTGGCCACATTGCCTTCTCTTCAGCTCGCCAGGACCCCCAACGACTCAGATCACAGCCACTTCCACCCTCCCTTACCACAGTTTGTGGAGTGACAGGGAGTCCCTGCACCTCAGGGCCTCAATGTAGTGGAAACCAAAAGTGGCGTCCTGATAAAAGGACATGTTCATCCAAGAGGGTGTGGCTGGCCGCTTGAGTGTGCTTGGCACCCTTTGAAGAGAATTGCCATGTAGAGGAAGAATGTTCTCTGGAGAATTATATCATTTCTGACACATGACTGGGCCTTCCACATAAAGTTGGTACAAACAAAGTTGCATTTAAAAAAATTAGAACTATGAGGCTGTGGAGATAGCCCCAACAGTAACGACGGGGTGCCATGAACACACGAAGACCTGAGTTACATCATCAGCACTTTGTAAAAGCCAGGAGTGTCAGTGTGAGCCTGTAATCCCAGAACTGGAGGGGCACAGGCAAGAAGATCCCAGGGACTTGCTGGCCTGCCAGTCTAACAATCGGGGAGCTGTAGTTTCAGGAAGAAACCCTATCTCAAAAAATGAGGTGAATCTAGGCTCATATAAGAGGAAACCCATCAGACTATGAAAGCAAGAAGAACATGGAACAAAGCATTCCCAGTGTTAAAGGACTATAGATGCCAATCCAGGTTACTATACCCAGCAAAAATGTCGATTATAGTTGAAGAAGAGAGAAAAATCTTTCACGATGTAAACAAGATGATAGAATACATGTATGGAAAACCAACCATTCAGAGAATACTTGAAGCAATTCAAAGGACAGAAGAAAGGAGCAACTATCCTCAGGCACCTAGAAAGAGAAGTTAATAAAAGCATAACTGCAGAAGTAGAAATCTAAACCAAAAATGCAAATGGATAATAAGGTGAAAGGAAGCAACACACATCTTTCAGTTATAACTTCAAATATTAATGGACTAAAACTCCTCAATCAAAAGACATAGACTGGGAGATTGGATTAGGAAACAGAACCCATCTATATGCTGTCTACAAGAAACACATCTTACCCTCAAGGATAGGCACCACCTTAAAGTGAAAGGATGGAAAAAAATATTCCAAGCAAATGATACCAAAAAGAAAGCAGGTGTTGCTACTTTAATATCAGACAAAATAGACTTCAAAGTAAAAGAAATCAGAAGAGACAAAGAAGGCCATTACATCTTTATCAAAGGAACAAATGACGTTGAAGATTTCACAATCATGAATATGTATGCACCAAACTCTGGTGCACCAAACTTTATGAAGACAATTCTCCAGGACAAGGCACAGATTAACCCCACACACTCATAGTAGGGGACTTCAATACCCCATTAAGTCCTTTAGACAGATCAGCAGGACAAAGAATAAACAGAGAGACATCTGAACTGAATGATGCGATACACCAAATGGACCTCACAGATATCTACTGAATATTCCATGCTAGTACCAGAGAATACACTTTCTACTCAGCACCCACAGAACATTCTCCAAAATCAACCACATACTGGGACACAGAAAAAAAACTCCACAAATACAAAAAGATTGAAATAATTTCATGCATTCTATCAGACCACAGTGCAATAAAGAACAATATCAACACCAGGATAAGCCCCACTATCTACAAGAACACATGGAGACTAAACAACACTCTCCTGAATAATGAATGGGTCAAGGAAGAAATAAAGACAGAAATAAAAGCATTCCTGGACCTGAATGACAATGATAATACAACACCACAAAACCTATGGGACACCTTAAAAGCAGTCCTAAGAGGTAAATTTATAGCCCTGGGTGCCTACATCAGAAAAACAGAAAGAGCACAAGTGAACGATCTAACACTGCAGCTAAAAACACTTGAGAGGCAACAACAGATGAACCCTAAATGCAACAACAGGAAGAAATAACAAAAATCAGAGCAGAAATCAATGAAATAGAAACAAAGAAAACCATACAAAAAAAATCAATGAAACTAAAAGTTGGTTCTTTGCAAGAATAAACAAGATAGACAGACCTCTAGCCCAGTTAACCAAAAGAAAGAAGGAACAACTCCAAATCAATACAATTCGTGATGAAAGGGGGACTATCACACAACAGACAATGAAAATATCCAGACAATCATACAGGAATACTTCAAAAACCTATACTCTACCAAGTTTGAAAACCTAGAAGAAATGGATGAATATCTGAAATCAGACCTGTTGACGAATGGAACAAAACCGAAGATCCAAACTTGACCACATACAATTTCAGCCACCTCATATTTGACAAGGGGGCTGTATTAGTCACTTTTCTGTTGCTGTGATAAAACACCATGACCAAAGGAACTTATAAAAGGAAGAGTTTATTTGAGCTCATGATTGACAGTTCCAGGGAATTAGAGTCCATTGTGGTGGGAGGCATGGTGGCTGGGGCTGGAGCAGCAAGCCAAGGGTCACATCTTGCAATGAGCACAGGAAGCAGAGAGAGCGACTGGAGACTGCAAGGCTTGTTAAACTCACTAAGCCTGCCCCCAATAACGTACTTCCTCTAGCATGGCCACACCTTCTAAGACCTCCAAGAACAGTTCCAACAAATGGAGACACATGTCTGAATACTTAAAGCCTATGGGGGACACTCATTCAAACCACCACAGGGGCCAAGAAGACACAATGGAGGAAAGCATCTTCAGCAAGTGGTGTTGGCAAAACTGGATCACCACTTGTAGAAGAATGAAATTAAACCCCTACCTCTCATCCTGTACAAAAGTCAATTCCAGATGGATCAAAGACCTCAACGTGAAATCCAAAACTCTGAAGGCAATAGAAGAAAAAGTTGGTAGCAGCTCACAAGACATAGGTGTAGGAAAAGACTTCCTAAATCAGACAGCAACTGCACAAGAATTAAGGTCGACAATTGACAAATGGGACCTCATTAAACTCAAAAGCTTCTGTACATCAAAAGAAACAATCAAGGAAGTGAAGAGAAAATCCACAGAGTGGGAGGAAACATTCACTACAGATACATCTGACAAAGAATTGATTTCCAGAATATATAAACTACTCAAAAAACAAAGAAGAAAGAAAACAAATGACCCACTCAAAAGATGGAGCAAAGAGCTGAACAGAGACTTCACAAGTAAGAAATTAGATATGGCAGAGAAACATCTTAAAAAGTTATCAACATCACTAATAATAAAGGAAATGTAAATTAAAACCACTTTTTAAAAAATATTCTATTATTTTTATGTTTATTTATTTGTTTGTTTGTTTATTTATTTATTTGACCGTATTGTCTGCATGTAGATTTGTGCACCCGTGTTGTCCAATGCTGTGGAGGTCAGAAGAGGGTGTCAGATTCCCCTGGAACTGGAGTTCTCCTGGAATTGGAGTTACAGATGGTTCTCAGCCGCCATGTGGGTGCTGGGGATCAAACCCGGTTCCTCTGCAAGAGCAGTTGGTGCTCTTAACTGCTAGACCATCTCTCCAGCCCTAAAACCACTTTAAGATATCATCTCACTCCAATAAGACTGTCTAAGATCAAGAAAACAAGTAATACCAAGTGCTGATGGAAATGTAAACTCATACAGCCACTATGGAAAGCAGTGTGGAGAACCCTTGGAAGAGTCAAAATGAGTTTGCCACCTGACCCAGTCATGCCACTCCTGGGTATATACCCACAAGACTCATCTTACCACAGAGATACATGCACAGCCATGTTTATTGCAGCTCTCTTCACAACAGCAAAGAGCTGGAACCAACCCAAGTGCCCTTCAACTGATGAGTGGATAGAGAAAATGTGGTACATCTACACAATGGAGTTCTATGCAGCAGTAAAGAAAGATAACATCATGAACTTTGTAGGTAAATGGATGGAGCTAGAACATTTCATGCTAAGTGAAGTAACAGAGTCCCAGAATAACAAATGGTGAATGGTATCCCTCATCTGTGGATGCTAGCTCCAATTACCTAATTGTATGGCAAACTGAGCAACGTTAATGTGATCTGAAAACAACTGTGCTCTTAAATTGTGAATCCCTTAAAAATAAATAAATAAATAAATAAATAATTAAAAAAATACTAGGGTCCTTTAGAAAAAGCTGTGTGGAAACCTACCATTATAGAAGCTTCTTAAAGTATATACATATGCATAATAAAAGGATATTAAATGCAGTTATTCTATAATAGGAGGACATGGCTCTTCCTAGACATCACGGGCTAATGGGGAAAAAAACCTCAGTGCCAGGAATGCATACTCTCTGTAGACGCTGTTGACCAAGGAGTCCCAAAGACCCCCAGGCAATACTGGCCATTGCCTTGATCTTGATTACCCACCAGAACTAATTGGTAAGACATGTTTCGAAAGACATACATGAGCTGTAGAACAAACAAGAGGAAATCAAGCTGGTGCTGCACTCAGAGCCTCATCTATATTGGCTAGTGTTCTCAGTTCACAGTGCTAGAAGGTGCCATGTACGCTACCACAAGGAAAAGGTAACCACCATCTTTACCCAGCTGTAACTCTTGTGAACTAGAATAACAACTGGCCTGGAAAGATATGACCCACAATGTCATAGTGGCACAAATGTTATAGGAGTATCCAACCACTGTTTAATTGGATTTAAGGTATGCTTCCTAGGATGGAGACCATACATAACATTGATATCAGGCTTAAGAATCAAAAGGCTAAACAGGTCACAGGACATAGGGGAGAGAACCTAATACTAGTTTTCTACTAAATTGTTATCATATTAAACTGACTCCCAAGGACTTATTGTTACACCCATAGATCACTGCATCTCTCAGCTCTCACCAGAGAAGTTTCTTTATGCAACAGATTGTGATTAACACAGAAACCCACAACTGGCCAACATGCAGAATACAAGAGCTACCAAGCCTTTACCTGAATGGAAAACATATATCAGACTTCTGCCCCCGAGGCTTAGGGATCATTGTGGAAGAAAGGGTGGAAAGATTATAAGAGCCAGAGGGGGTAGATAACCTTAAGGAAACAGAATTTTTCAAACCATGGGGAAGTTACTCATATGAACCCACAGCAATGGTGACAGCATGCACAAGTCCCACGTAAGTTCAAACCAGAAAATATCCCAGTATAGACATAAAGAAGTAAGAAGCTCCAACCTTACCTAAAGAAATTGTGGCAACAAACAGATGGCTGCTGGGAGGGGCAGACAGTCTGTTTCAAGGATGCGACTCTTGGTGGGTTATTCAGGCTCCTATGGATGGACTCACACTGAGGGACATTTGGAGATACAAATTAGACTCTGTGTGTGTGTGTGTGTGTATGTGTGTGTGCACATATATATAATAGAATATATTACAATGGGCTGAGGGCACTAAGAGGAGGTGAGAATAAGGAAGGGAATCTAAATAGCATCAAATTATATTGTATGAAAATCACAAGAACAATAAAAAGTAAAAAATTACTATTAAAATCAAGGTGATACATGTGGATTAAAATTTTAATATAAAAATATATGAGTTCATGTGTATAACTGAAATAAGAAACAACTTCCAGACAGAAGAAACGCCTTCAAATTATTGGTCACAGTAGTCCAAGAGACTCCCAAAATAACTCAGGCTATTGTCACAGACCTTGATTATATCTCAAAACTTGAAGGTAAGACCCTATTGCTGAAGACAAGCTGTACTTCAGACACAGGCTTTGGAGCAATGGAGCTAGAACTGACCTGGAAGCCTCCTTCCTGAAGACTACTTTTCATAATATTAGAGAATACTATGCAAGCTGCTAAGGGAATAAGGCAATCATTGGTCCACCAGCTGTAAAGTCTAATAACCACAACAATGACCAATATAGCAAATTATTGGTATTGGTGCAATTGTGGCATTTTTAGCTTGAAGGTAATTAATAGCTATGTAATTGGACGTGAAGTCAATGGGATGAAACTCATGTGTGGTTCCGTAAGCATAG
The DNA here is from genome assembly GCA_009823505.1 of Rhizomys pruinosus. Classification (NCBI taxonomy): domain Eukaryota; kingdom Metazoa; phylum Chordata; class Mammalia; order Rodentia; family Spalacidae; genus Rhizomys; species Rhizomys pruinosus. The sequence goes on along the minus strand of VZQC01011776.1, from coordinate 452,321 downwards.
CCAAATATACATGGCTGAGAGGTCATAGATCAATAGAGAAAAATTTATATCTGTCATGTCCCTAGATACATGTAATTTCTTACTGTATTCTTATATTTACAGACAACTGTACTTCTCACAAACTCCTCAAAGAAGCTTCTTTTTTGCAACAGATGGAGACTATTACAGAGTTCCACAGCTGGTCAAGTGCAGATAAGTGTCTGTGAGATGCCCAGCTCTAAGTGACACATCCACAATGCAAACTCTGCACCTAAGGCTCAGGGAACACAATGTAACAAAGGAAAGAGAGAATCTTAACGCATCTCTTAACTTTGCCAGCAAAGCTTCCTCATGCAACAGAAAGCCACAACTGGCTGAAATGTAGAGAATAGGAAACTACAGAGCACATGTTCCTGGGCAGGTCTCCTGTATTAAACCTCTGCCTCCCAGGGCTTAGGGATCATCGCACAAGAGGGAGCAAAAAGACTTCAGGAGGATAACCACAAGGGAACAGATTGTTCCAGGCAGCTGGAAACTTGCTCATATAAATTTATAGCAATGGTGACAGCATGCACATACACATGCAAACTCAAACCAGACAAAAACCCAGCCTGGGAGTGGGAAGTGAGTAAGAAACCCCAACCTTCACGGAGGAACTATTGGCAACTGATCACTGCTGGGTCAGAGAAAGTTGGTTTCCTTTAAGGCAGTGGCACTAGGTAAGTTGACCAGGCTCCAGCAGATGGACTCACACTAAGGGATATTTGAAGATAAAAAGTTGACTCAAAGGCCTTAACATATATGACAGAATGCATGAAATCTGGTGGAGGAGGCTGTGGGAGAGGGTGCAGATAGAGGAGGGGGGCTAAATATGATCAAGGTGTATTATTTGAAACACGTGAAAATCAATAAAAATATAAAATAAAGAAATAAAAGGCAGAGAACAACTAAGGAAGATGTCCAAGGTCAACCTCTGTCCTCCATATGCATGTATCCCCATGTAGACGCACTCACATGCACGTGTGCACACACAGAACCATGTATACACACATTAAGAATGATTGGGGAGTTTTGTTGGGGTTCTTTACCATTTACCAGAGCCGAGGTGACAACAAGGCCTTGCTCCTCTGGAGGCTCTGCAGGGAGCTCTTCCCTTGCCTCTTCCTGCTTCTGGTGCATTCCTTGGCTACCGTGGCTTGTGACCATGTCACTCCAGTCTCCGCCTCCACTGTCCCCTTGCCTTCTCCTACATGTATTTCTTATAAGGACATTGCTGCATTTAGGGCCCACCCAGGGAATCTTCCACTTAATCACATTTGCAAAGACCATTTTTCCAAATAAGTCCATTCATGAGCCCCAGAGATATGGGCATGGACATGTCTTTCAAGGGTGTGCCATTAAACCAACTACAGGCATCTTGAAATTATTCCCAAATCTGAATTTGGGGACCAGGCTACAGCTACTCTGAGGTGCTCAAGGGGAATATTCACCTCTGAACTGTCTTACCTGTGTCCTCCAAAGCCCAGTGCCATAACCTGCCCCAGTTGGCAAGCCAAGGCAGATATAACTTCCAGTCACACTGGAAGGACTCTCCCTCACATTCCCTATGGTGGAAATACCATCTGGTGATTTTCTTCTATGATTTTGGTTTATGGTTGTGGTGGTTTGAATGAGTGTCCCCCATAGGCTTTAAGTATTCAGACATTTTGTCTCCAATTGGTGGCACTGTTCTTGGAGGTCTTTTTTTTTTTTTTTTTTTTT